>CM043015.1:190356019-190595536 GCA_023690525.1 Holotrichia oblita
AAGGGGAAGATGCAGTACAACGAGCAGAATTCACGGAATAATTACTTATTTTGTCTTTATTTCGCTTTGGTCCTTACACACATATTTTCTCTCGCATTATCTCTCACAGCTAGTTAGGTTATCTTAAACCTGAGTAAATTAACGCGAAGCGTGGATTACTTTTGGAACCAATTTCGGGCGAATTGTGCGTTAAACTGGTTTACACATGGAGGACTTTTCCCCAGTTTATTGGACACGCTCGGATGCGGGTCTCTTGCTTCGAGCTGATAGCAGGGAACCTATCCTTCGGTCTCCGATACTACTACGCGCCCGTCTTTGTTCCATTTCGGTGATACAGGACATTAAGATGATTACATTAGATCCCGAACTTCATTAAGGAAGCCGAAAATAAGCTGATGCTATGTATATATATATGCGTCGCTTTGAAAGGACGATGTTGTGCCTACGGGTTCCCCGTTTTATATCCTTTGTACCATTTCCGAAAATTATTAAAGGCCTTTAATAAATGAATTACATTTTCAGAAATTTCAACTTATTTCCAACCTCAATTGTGGAGTCATAAAGCGCGATCCAATAGTATATATTAATACCTAATAGCCATGCATTATTTCTAAACGCTACATTATTCATTTCAGTATATCCTCCTAACTTAACATAGATTATAAAAACCCCTGTATACATGCTGCAAGGTTACATCTAATAATATTGTAACCTTTTATCGAAATGTTAGATTCAAAATTTCCTCTGAGAAAGAAACTTAAAAAACAGAACATTTAGGGTCCCAGGCTGCATGGTTTATCTTAATTCTCAAATTTAATTTACGTACAGCTTCCTCACAGTTCATACATTTTAGAATTGCGCGGTACCAACTTTACAGTCCCTGATACAGTGTGATTATGCACATCTTGGACACATAAATCCCCGTTTGCAAACAGTATCCTTGTGGTTATAACCGCAGCATTTAAAACATCTTGTTACGGTATCATCAAATACTTTACAGATATCATCCAATTCTTGCTTTCTCTCCTCCATTAATTTGTTATAGGATTTAACATCAACTTCGACATATGCAAAATATCTTATAAGTCGATTTTCGGATTGCTTTCAACTCTGCTAAATGTAAAACTTTTATATACGAATCCTTAGTGTTCAGTAACTTGTTTTGTGCCCTCAACTTCTCCTCTATTTCCAAGTTATTTCGCTTTTCTCTCATTCCTATTATCTTAATACACGGTCTCCGTTTTCGTGGTTCATTAATGTTGTAACTTTCACCTAATTTTGATTGCGCCTTCTCTTTTAGTTTGGATATTGCTTGTGCATTTTTACATTCAATTACAATTCCTCTGACCTTCCACTTTCGGTTTAATTACTAGTACGGGTTCCAATTTTTTTAGTTTGTCCGCATAGGTTATTTTCACATCAATCCCTGATTTACTATTTTGATTTTTTATTTCCTAAGAGAACATCGTTTCCCAATACCGCACGTATCACAAGACCAAAAACGTCATTCGTCTCAGTAATTACTCTAAATGCTATATCAGACAAACCATGCAACCTTGGTGAAAAAGATTCTCACTAAAACAGTTACATTGTATACATATTTATCTCTACTTCTCAATTTTTAGAGTACTACGCCTACCGCTTATTATAATACTGAATTGTATATTGTCTGCGCACTCAATATAAACACGTCTGTACTGTTTGAACGACAGGTAACAACTGTAGCGGATGAAAGTGCTACATTTTCAAACAGATTGTTTTAAGGCTGAAAGAACTAACAACGCTTTTATGCTTTGTTATAAAAGTAATTTTTAACAGTCCTTTGAATAATAATCTTGTTAAGTAGTGCATTAATTTGAACACAGTTTGTGGCTATATATATATATTATATATATGTCTATTATATCTACAAAAAGTGTCATTTTCATTATATAATTAGAAAGATCATGCGCCATTCGTGATAGTAGTCTTTCAAGCAATATTAAAGGGACCCGTTTTTGTGCTTGCCACCTTTATAATTCAGCTTTCCTGATCCGATTCATATAATTTTACTCGAAGTAAGGAGTTGTATAATTGGCAAAATCTGTCCAAACAACTTCCTGAAACGCAACATCTGTCTTTATCAATAATTACGTCTGTATAAGACAGCTTTTCTAAGACGTTAACTTCTGAAGTGAACCCCTAACTTTATGAAAGGATGCCCAATAGACTTGCTGTGTTATTATTATTTGTAATAGAAGGTGTTGGTACGTTACGATTAGATACTGAGTTAATGTATGTCGAAATAAAACTAAATTTACAGGTAAAGATGTAAACGGTAATATTACTGAAAGTTTAATAAATTTCAAAGTGGATGCCTCGACGCGCAATATTTCTCCAGGCCGCCATTTATCAATTAGCAAGACAGGTACGTTTCTTTAGAATTTAGTAAGTGTTTGTACACTCTGGAAAGCGAGAGCATAAGAAATAAAACATCGGCATTAATAAGAGCTAACAATTTCGTTGTACAACGATGGAGCCGTCAAGATTTAATAACTTAATAATGTTTGAGAGAACTGAAATATTTACTCGAATAAAGCTGCAGAAATCTGGAAATATACGTGGGTAAGGATATATCTCTAGGTTTTAAGGTAAATTGGCATAAAATTGAAGTAGCGATTGAAACAAATTATTAAGGTTAGTTTCTAACTTAATACTTTCTTCACGCAAAAACAAAAATAAACTGTCTTAAAAGACACTTAATCAAAAATTTTATTTATTGGATCATGATAATCTATAGTCACGTCAGAAGTAAAAGATCAATTTTACTGAAATTGAAAAACTGTCACCTATAGCTGCCAATAACGCTCTTTTAATAGTTTTAATTGCATTTTCTGCAGCTCCAATAGATGCAGGATGTAGTGAACTTCAAAAGCAATACCATTGCGCTCTAAAAATAACTTAAACACGGCCGATCTGAAAGTGGTTAGGCGACTGACTATCGTTATGACAGAATGATAGGAGCATTGTTTCAATTCTTTGAAGGGACGGTGACATCTTTTCAGAGCATTGAAATCCGGATCGACTTATCGTTCGCTGTTGGGAGCAAAGTGATTAACAGCGCGGCATTGTAAAAGGCGATGTGCTGTCATAAAGCCATTTGAGCACAATTTACACACACAAAACTACACCTCGAGAGTTACGGTCATAGCCAGAAAAGTAATACTGCTTACGGAGACTCTGCAATTAAACACTCACCACACACAAAAAAAAAAATAATTTTGGAAATCCAAATCGTACAAATATGGTTCTCAATGCCGTAGGATGATGCATCCGTTGATGATTTAATAGGGAATTCTGGGTTGTAATGCGCTAATACTTCGGTAGAAACCAGAGATTGTTTTACTTGTTTAAAATATTTGTCGCATTCTGCGTCGCATTTAAATTCGACTTGATTTGATAATAAATTGTACATACAAGGGTTTCAAAATAATTAAATGAAGGAATTACATGAAGAAAGTATAGAAGAAAAAAACTAGATAGAGTACTATAAGAACAAATGCAAGAAATTGACAACACAAATCATTGTGAAGCGATGGAAGAAATTTCGCTGAAGTTATAAAAAATGCCACTAATACTCCTGATTTATATGATATGCTTTCTATTTGTAAACCAAACGCTCGTTTGGAAGAAGTGGTTGAGGATTTGGAGTTACTGGTTTCCAATTCTAATGAAAATGACTATGTTATTGTAATGGATGCGTCTAACAATGTCATACGAGATTGTAAAGTAGACTTAAATAGGTTACAAACTATAAAAAATGTATTACTTAAAACAAATATTTAATTGGTGTCTATTCCATATTGGCATGGAAAACGTAAGTTAAATCAAACCATTTACAGTTTAAATAAATTTTTGTACGAACATATTATTGAATATAATAAAATTTCTTATGTTGATTGCAATCGAATTTTGTCGAGAGAACATTTCACTAAGCATGGTTTACATTCGCGTAACTCCGGTAAGATTAGGTTATTTTAATGCATTTTTAATTAATGTAGCAGAAAATATAAGTGTGCGTCATGCAAGCATAGGTTTTTGTTGTTGATCATAGTGATTGTACACCTAGAGGGTTATTTGAATTGCAACGGGTTAACACCGTAACTAGGAATAAAGATGTTTTACACAATAGCATTCGAATACCTACGGACACTGAAAATTTTTTGTGGTCCAACATCAAAATGTACGATGCTTAGCTAACAAGATATTACCCATTGAAGTCATTCTAAAAGAAACTAAATGTGACGTATTTTTTACGTATATTAAATATAGATGGTTACGTACTTTCATCATATTACTGTCGAAATTCGTTGAAGTATGGGGTGTGGCTATTTACGTGGGTAGGTCCTTAGCGACAAAATCTTTTTCCTTTGAATGACTTTCATAGAGAGAGTATTAGATGTAGCCGCTATACCGCTTTTGCAATATAAAGCAATCATTGTAGTACTTTATCGTCCCGGATTTTAATGTGTTTTTAACTTTAATAAATAATTTGCTCGATTTTGTCTGCGCTGGTTGTAGTATGAACACCCGATACACCCTGTAACACACGTTCAATAATTTTTTGAAATTTTGCTGGTGCAGAAAGAAAGATCAACTTTCGTGAATTCTTTACCTTTCTTGTAAATAACTCAATAAATCCTCTATACATGGTAATGGATGTTTATCGATTTCTATATGTCGATTAAGTACACTACAATGTGCTAAATAGTATATAAATCTGATAATCACCCTAGATAAGATAAAAAAATAATGAAAAAGTATCCGAAGAAGAAAGCCTACATGCAAGTGAAACTAGTGGCAGCACTAAAAGAAAAAGAAAAGAAGGAAGCTGGAAACTATATATTGCAAAATTAAAAAGAAATTTAGTGAAAGAATCTAAACAGAAAAAGAAGTTAACGCTCCGAAGAAGATTAATTTTGAACAAGTTAGTGAATTTCATAACAGCTATTAGTCAACAGGCAGTTGTGACAGTCAAAGAAATTTTATTTCTAAAATTGTAAAATGTGTCCCTCTAACTAAAAAGAGTAAACAACTGCCAAAATCAATAGTACCCTTAAACGAGGTAACTTTGTGACACCCAGGCGACTTTGTGACAGTACCAAACTCCTTGAAAAAGTAATTCTTACATCTCTTCATTATGTTATTGCAGCAACCTCTCGTACACGCACGTACTTTATCAGAAAGTTGTAATACTTTGTTGTGTGTAACTTGAACCGTTTGTTTTATCTATTTTTGTAGTAAGTGCCATAACCTCACTGTTCTTAAAAATATTGTGCCTATGCTCTACGAAATGAAATGTCAACAAATATCGAGGTGAGATTGTGACAGCTTGTGGTACTAATAGAGGTGAGATTTTCTAATTTAATTATTCCGTAAGTATAAGAGGCTACCGGGAAGTCGCCCCTACAAAAACTATATGTAATACATCTGAATCATTAGAATAAGCTTTAAGTGAAATCTGAAAAAAGTAACCCTCCGAGAAGCGCAAGAGGTCAACATCAAAGCAAGCTTTCAGAACTGTACGCAAAGATAAAAAATTAAAATGCTTAAACACGCCTCGTAATCGAGCACTAGTGAAGATTGGGATGTTTTGTGATTAAAAGAAAGCAATGTATCACCGATGACCGAAGTCTTCAACCGGTCAGAAAGAATTAAATTGTCATTACATGGAAACCATAAACGTACAAAACCTTAACATTGGAGACCATGTTATTGTGTTGTATGAGTTATTTCCCTGGAATTATTACAGCTGTATCACAAGACGGAGGTGTCGTTAATGCTATGGAAAAATATGGTGGGGACTGGAAGTATCCTAATAAAAAAGGCGAAATTTTTTGTATATGATGACATCATACGTAAAATTAAATCTCCAGCTCAAAAATCTCAATGGAGGATATTCCAACTCACTAAAATGGAAGAATATTCTTAGCCGAATGGAGTACTAAAAAGCAGTTTTAGCGTTAGGACGATTAGAATTTAATGTTGTTTTGTTTAACTTTAAATTTTTCGAGAGACACATTTTGAATGAATGAACGAAATATCGTTCATTCATTCATTTATTCAACTGTTTAATTTACGTTGTTTTCTTAGACCTTTTATAAATAAATTGTGCTAAAACGATAATTTTTATTATTTGGGTTGACTTTGTGACTTATTGATGATTCAGTTAGGAGATGATTTTGTGACAAATTTGGGGCCTGGAATACATTGACGTGGTTATAATGTTCCAAAACCTCCTAGCAGAAAGGTGACATTATATTCTAGTGAGAGCCTAATGCTGTCACAAAGTCACTCCAAGCGATGGGGTGAATGTGTGACAAGTATTCATCAAAATTCTGGCCAAAATACTTTTTTTTTGTTTCATATCATCATTGTTTAGTAGCTAAATGATTTGACTACTTTATGTTATTTACTCCACCTTCCAGCTATAAAACTAGAATTAAAAAAATTACTAAGAGTGTCAAATCTGTCACAAAGTCACTCTGTTTTTATATGAGACATAGCACTGTCGGTTGACTTACCTCATTTATGCAATTAGTCGAGATATATTATGCCGATTTCCTTCAATACTTAACAAAATGTTGATTTGTTGATCATCATCAGCTTTTGGACGGTTTTAGAGTACCTTTAACTTCATCAGTTTCTCTAAATTGACGCTTTACAGGTAAGATTATGAGCCGAATTTGTTCTTTATTTATATGAGTTCTGTCTTCTTAATTTGAATTCTTATTTCATAGATATAAAGAGTGTAAAGTTAAAGTAATATACACGCCAATATGATATTTAATACATGTAGGGGCAAGAAAGAAACATTACCACAATAATCTAACTCCTGTTCTTCTTCGTTCTACGGTTTCTTTAATAATATCAACATTTTATTCATAGGGGCGTTTTGGTTTTACTTCTAATGCAAAACCTGTGAAAAACGAGCGAAATAAATGGATTGTGGAAAAATATTGTCACTAAATCGATATCAAATCAACAAATTGCGTTTTTATCCACACAGAAGCTTCCTATTGCGCTTCTTCTATAAAGCAATCATACACCCCGTAAGAAATGTACCAACATGTCGTAGTTTCATACAGCCCTTAATAATTTATATTGACTTGGTTCCAACGACGCTTTCACAATTTTTTTTAGTAAAACGTCTGTGTAGTAAATCCTTTCCAGCGGTCCAATCGAAATCTGTCTATTTAACACAATCGGTTTCTTCTCGCGAGAGGCAACGTGAGCCGGAAATCTATACAGTGCCTACTCCTCGTTTTATATACAAGTATTCGGAAACAATGGAACCGCATGATACATAAACTATCGCGTTCCTTGCAAAGGTCTCTTTCGCGCTTTTAGCAGATTAAAGTAGTTCTGCGCGGATTGCGAGGGTGTGCACATATTTCATGGATAACTGGCCGCATTTTTGCGGAATTGAATACAGGAACCGCTTTCTCGATATATTAGTTGAATTCAATTTTTAACAGGAAATGTCTACCAGATGAGAAATTCCACTTTAATAATTCAATAGTGGTGTAAAAGGAAAGCACCAAAATCGATTTATGTAAGATGAAATCTTTTTAGAAATCAATACTAACTTTTTGACCTATAAAGCTTAAAGTTGAAGAAGAAACATAAAGTTGAAAGCCAATGATAGCAGGAAATTCTACCAAGACATATGATAATAAGTTAAACATTTTCTCCCCCTAGAGGTTACAATACTAGAAATCTTCTTGAATTTTGACATTTTTACTGCAGCATTATGCCTCAAAACTTTAAATCGCCACAAACTATCCAATTATGATCTGTATATCTAATTTTATTTAACATCTCTTTTAAATTCTTTCAATTTCTTTGAGGTGTACAGAATACCCTAGAGGAAAAGATGCATACATGTTACCATTGTGCAGGAATACAACCTTCAGGCTTCGCGTTAAAGAATCAATGAAAAGCTTCCATTCATCATCAGCTTTGTATTCAATTCCAAACTTTTGAACCAAACCAGGAACATCACAACACAGTAGACCAACTCGGCTTCTTGTTTGAAATAGTCAATAAGTTCATGATCTCTGAATCTGAACTGATGAAAAAATGTTCCAGCAGCCAGTAGCTTTCTTTTCTTTTAGTCTAGTACCCAAGAGTTCAGCATTCTAGTAAGTCTCTCAGCAAATCATCAAGCTCAGACTGAGTGAAAAGTGAAGGGATGGCATAATCTGAATGATCCTGAAAATAACAGTCATCTTCATTTACATCACATTCACTAGAGCTCACCTTTCCTAGTTGTTGGAAGCTGAGGTACATGTACATCTGGTCCATGAGCTACAGATCATTGCAGAAGGAAGCTCGAGCTGAAACTCTTTTATTCTTAGAGTTATAGCCATTAAAATCATAATAGCAAAAATTCATTCCTGTGATATTTTGGTTCCCTCACAGCATTGGAATGCCAAATTTGAATGATGTTTTTTGTACCTGATGACCACTTCCTGGGATCTTCTACACAAATATAACACAATTTGTGAAGAGCGCATGATTTGTCCTGGTCCCCAAGTCTCACACCGAAATAGGTGTAATACATTTTGCTAATAAAGCCTGTAATGTTTCTCTAGTGTTTTTAATAACAAGTTGAACACAAATGTGACAAAAATTGTCGGGATAATTACAACAATCATGGCTAGAAGACATGTTGAGACGAGAGGAAACAACACACAAATGAAATACTGAGCAGTGTAAAGGTGGACCGTCGAGAATGATTCAGTCATGACAGGATGAGTCGCTCTTAAATAATTATTAATTAAGGAATCAGCATTATAGCCGAGTTATTATAGACCAGCGATGATGAATATTTGCCATCTCTAGAGGATGGACCTCACTTAGTAAATCAGTCAGACTTTAATGACCTTATTCGAGATCTGAACTTGACAAAAACTCAAGCAGAAATACTACGATCCAAACTTCAAGGATGCAAGCTGTTAGCTCCGACCACAAATGTTTCTGTGTATGATAATCTCCAGAAAAAGTGGTCACATTATTTTTCATGCCAAGAAGGTCTTTCATTCTGTAATAATGATGATTTGATGCTTGCATTAAGTGATCAACACAACCCAGAAGAATGGCGTCTTTTTATCATGCTTCGAAATTGAGTTTGAAAGCTGTCCTTCTCCACATAGAAAACGTTTATCCATCCATCCCGGTTGGCTACGCAGTCCATATGAAGGAAATTTATGAAATATGACTCTTCTTCTCAAGAAAATTAATTACAAAGTGTACAAATGGCATATCAGCGTTGACCTAAAAGTTGTAGCAATTCTACTCGGTATACAACTAGGGCACACAAAGCACTACTGTTTCCTTTGCGAGTGGGACAGTTGATCGGGAAAATCCCACTACGTTGTCAAAGATTGGCCGCCAGTCACGACTCAGTATACTGCTGGAAAACGAATATACGTCATAAGGCACTAGTGGAACCTGATAAAATATTTCTACCGCCACAGCACATCAAATTAGGTTTGATACAGAATTTCGTCGAAGTAATGGATAAGGATGGGCGTAGATTCCAATACCTTCAACAAAAATTTCCCAATATTTCAAATCCAAAATTTAAAGTGGGAATTTTTGCACCTGGGATACCAAATTAACCGTCTACAACAAGATGCACAATTTGAAGAAACTTGAAACGTGTTGCTTGGAATGCTTCTAAGAGTGTGACCCAAAATTTTCTAGGAAGCACAAAATCTGACAATTACATAGCAATTGTTAATGATCTTCTTGGAAGTTAATATAAAGCGGGCTGTAACACGGCGACGTCAGTGATGAACAAAGCGAGAGATTTCATCGAGACATTTCTGTCATTGGAAAACGTTATCAGGGCAAGTGGAACAGTGAAATGTTGGCTGATTATTGTTGGAGTTTGATATCAGAAGGTACCATACAACAGTATAACAGAAAAGTAAAAAGAAAAACATTTTAAGACAGAACGTTTGTACCAAAACTTGAGGTGTCAGAATAAATTTGTTTTTATTGTTATTATTACGACTGTAAGAGAATGTAAAACTGTACATACATAGTTACTAAAGAAAAAATAAATCAATAAGGATATCTACTCGTACGTAAGTATATAAGCACCTAGTTGAATCGATAATCTATTGTATAGACTACAAATCTTCCTCGAATAGTACGCATAGGCTATTTCAACGCAAAATCTACTACAAACATTACATATATGTATATATACCTACCGCTTGTTTGAGTAATCCTATTAAACGTGTACTAAATTTAAACAATATCTTTATTGCAGATTTATATTCGCCAATTTGATATCAGCGTAAACAAGCGAAAGATATACATGAATAAATGTGTATACCTTACTATACCATCACGGTTAAATATACAGAAGAGGACGAAAAGATGCGAGGCATAAAGTAAAATCGAGACCCAGATTTCCAATAACTTTAGGGCTTGTTGTTCTTTTGTTAGTAAATCAGTACACTTCAGACTTAGAAGTTATAATTTATAACATTTAATAAAACTTTAAAGTTGGAATTTGTTTTGCGAAAGCTGATATCGTTTAGGTAAACTTCATATTCCAGACGAGGAATGGAACCATAAAATCTGCGAGTACTTCTAGTTACCCATCTTAGGTAAGTAAGTTTAAAAGTTTGGAGTAAATGTTGGCTTCCAATCGATGGCTTTCTCCCACTCCTCAGATTTTCAGTGCCTATTATATTAAATTACAAAATTATATAATATTTACTTTAATTTTATCTTTATTTCATTCTTGTGGATCTTAGGAAATCCATAAAACTGCGGGCAATTACCGTTGTAGCAAATGAGGTGTTTCACAGTCAAGTCGTCGATATGTCAATTTCTTTTCAAGCTCTGGAGTATTTTATGGCATTAATATTGGATAGAGCTTATAGGATCGGATAATGAAATAGTGTACGTATTATTGCCATTAAGCAAATCATTCACTTTACAAAACTACATCCAATGGCTGCTTTAATTGGACTTTAATCAATTGCAGATCATTTCTTCTAATGCAGATTTTGACATAAAATCGACAACTTAATGTAGAGACAAGTTGAGTTTTCTTTAGTGTTTCCATTATTGTATGCAAACCCCGCTAATTACCGTTATTTGATTACTTCGTGTTAAACAATTTTTTGAACTTTCCGGAGATATCCAATCACGTGTTAATTCTTACTGTCCCCAGCATTTCTACACGGACAAAATATGTACATTATCTGCCAATTGCAGTTTAGTTTGTGCAATTCGGTTGAATAGTGTCTGGGACATAATCCTTATTCTATGGATTATGTCCCAGACACTATTCTGTTATCGAAAAAATGGAATTATCACTATGATTTCAAGAAATTTTCGTAAAGTTTAATGATTTACTATTGATTTATAGATGGTATAAAGAAAGGCCTGAACGGGTATGCCCTCCTCTAATAATAATAATACTAATATAGTTTATTTACTGTAATAAAAATTACAATAAAAGTCAAGTTGTTGGTACGGTAATAAATATATAAAGCAGTATGTATATGTATATGACAAATACAATTATACAAATAGTGATCAGACAAACAAGAAATAAGTTTAAAAGTTACAATTTAAAAAGTCTTCAACTGAGTAGAAGGCATTATTTAATAAGTGCTCTTTTAGCTTCTTGGTACACTGTCCAGATGGCAGCCGTTTTAGATAATCGGTGAGCTTGTTGTAGATTTTTGTGCCCCAGAAGTCAGCGTATCTTTGTGTATCCTGGATTCTGTCATAAGGTGGCTTAATGTCAGTAGTTATGCGCATCGCCATTCAAGCATAACGCATTTCTGTGGCGTTCTACATATTTGACGCTAGTAAGTATATACATGCAAAGTAAAGTTAGTATTCCTTCATTAATAAACGCGTATTTACGAGTTTCCTCCTGTCTCAGGTTAGTTAACATCCGAATTGCTCGGTTCTGCAGAATGTAAATACGTTTAGCTTCCGGAGCCAGTCCCCCCAGACCATAGAAAATGATGCTATGAAAGTTGGCAAAATACGTGAGACGTGCAGCTTGGCTAAGTTGATACACTTTTAATTCGTCGTACGTTGTAGATAGCAGCCGATAGCTTTTTTGCTAGTTCCTCTATGTGTGCTGATCAGCAAAGTTTGGAGTCCAGAGGCAAAAATCCAAATATTGGGTTTTGTCGCAGTTTAGTTTTAGTTTGTTAAACATGAACCACTTTTCTGCATCCACCATAGCACTTGCCGCTTTGGTTGCTACACCTTCTTTTTGTTTTATCTTTGACCACGAAAGATGTGTAGTCAGTGTACAGACAAACCCTTGTGACAGGCAGATTTGTCTCCAGATCATTCATATATACAATGAAAAGCAGTGGTCCTAATATAGAGCCCTGGAGAACACCCCGATGTACAATTTCTATAGTGGATATGCCCAGGTTAGTTTTAACGTATTGTTATACGCCATAGTAGCACAGCTTGTCTAGCAGCAGCTGGTGATCCACCATATCAAATGTGCGGCTCAAATCACAACAGGTAAGTCGGACATGTTCCTGTGAGTCAAACGCTTCAAGTATCGCACTAAGTGTTTCTGGCAATCCTGTTTCCGTAGATTTATTTTTACGAAAACCATGCTGAGAAGTGACAATAAAGTTATTTTTGTCAAAGAAATCTATCGATCTAACAACAATAACTTATTCAAATACCTTTGATAGAGCTGGTAGAATGGATATTGGACGATAAGTCTGAGGGTTGCTTCTGTCACCTTTTTTGTTTGCCCACTGCGTTCAGTAAAGTGCCAAGAAAGCGAATAATGTTACATCGTGATAACGCGTCGTCCCGTACAGCAGGGACAACTGTTTACTATTTAGCGGAAATCAAAATCAAAATTATATAACATCCTCCTTATTCACCGGATTTGGCAATGTGTGACTTCTGGCTATTTTTTGAGCTCAAAAAACAGTTGAGAGGGAAAAGGTTCCAGTCAAAAGAAGAGGTTGACATCGCCGTTAAGTGTTTTTTGATAGTATCCCTAAAGACAGCTGGTTGGACGCTTTTAAGTATGGAAGGAGAGAATGGTTAAGTGCATTATTGTAAATGGCAATTACTTTGAACATATCTGAAATAAAAATTCTAAAAATTTGTATCAGTCTTTCTATTCTCAATAATTGTAGCTTGCATTGTTGTATTTGAACCTTTGTAATCATGTATAAAGTTTGAGTGGAATCATTCGCGATAAAATTAACTTATCAATAGCAGCGACGCATCTTGCACTCACGGTTGAGTAATTATATAGTGGATTCGAAACGCTAATAGATTGCCTAGGAGCTTAATTTTCCCCCAGTTTCCTCGTTAGCGTTTAATATATGAACTTGTAGAGCATTTACAATTATTACTATCGCCATTGATTTATTATATTACTTTCAGTAATTTAGCGAAGCTCATTGGCGGCATACACTACGATGCACTTAGCGCGTATCATGCATAAATTACCGTATTCCATTATATCGTATATATATTATGATCGTGTAACACGATTATACTTTAAACTCGATCTTATATGTTTCATTTCCGTCGAACTGCGACGGCGAAGACAACGACAACGGCACAACAATATTAATTTAACGTAATCGACTTAAACTCAGTCACCGTGATAAGTTCATTATCTAAATTGCCTATTTAAATTACTCCTACCGTAATGGCGTCATACGCGACCTCACACACCGGCGATCGTGATTTCACGAACGGCGCCATCTCTCGGTCCGCGACGTAATGTAATATCTCTCCTTCGTAGGTAGGCAATTTAAATTTTAAGACGAAGACGAATATTATTCGTGTGTATTGGACGCTGAGGAGAGATCTGGAGGTGACCTATTTCGGCATCGGCAGGGAAACGGAGAGGATATTCCATGAAGTATGAATGTAGGTGATGTAAGTAGAGATTTTATTTCAGGTTGGTGAATTCGTGAAGGGTAGAGTAAAAAAAAATTAGATAGGAGAGAACTGTATAGACAGGCTTACATACTGGTTTATATGCGGAATAAGTTAAAGAATTTGAAATATGTATTGCAAGAAGCAGTTTCAACAATAGGGTAATTACGAGGGCGTATTTTTATGTTATCCACCTAGCTATGAAACAAAAGAGTGACGATGTCAAACAAGTTATTGAAAAATTGCTGTCGCTGCTAGAAATGAGTGAAACTAAGGTTGAACATCGCAGCGTTCTTGACAAATTAAGGTAATGGTCCAACAGCAATTCATGAAAGAATTATTGCTGTGTATGGGGTAGATGCACCATCTTATATTCGTATAAAATACTGGTGTAAACTCTTTCAATGGTGCCGTGAGTCAATCAATGATTACCCAAAGTCCGGACGATCTGTTGAAGCTCGAACTGAAGACATTGTGCGAAAAGTCGAAAATTTGGTACTGAAAGATCGGCGTGTGAAGTCTGTATATTCGGAGCAAATGTCCTCAAAATATTGCATGACGATTTGGGTATGAGGAAGGTGTCTGCGCGGTGGATACTCAGATTGCTTACACCTAAACAGAAACCGTACTGAAAATTTGGCCGAGTTGAAGAGGGACAGAACATTTCTATCTCGAATTATCACCAGGGATAAGACTTGGGCTCTCCGCCACCAAAAAAGGCCAAGACTTAATTTTCTGGAAAAAAACGGATGGCAACTGTTTTCCGGGATGTTGGAGGAGTCTTGCTTATTGAATATATGTCAAGAGGGTCTACCATAAATGGAGAGGGCTACGGAAACACAATTAAAAATTTAAAAACTGCTCTAGAGGAAAAACTCACATTCTTATCCACAAAAAGACTAGTTGCTGTACGACAATTACCGAGTTCATAAGGCAAACAAAGTTCAGCATATAATAAATAACTGTGGGTTTATAGAGTTAAGGCATCCACCTTATAGCCTCGACCTAGCTTCGTCAGACTTCTTATTCAAAAATTTAGAAGCAAAGCGTTTTGCGTCTGATGAACAACTCAAAGAAGCTGTTGAAGAATATTTTGTAGGGTTACCGAAGCAATTTTTTTCTGAGGGTATGGGTCATTTGGAAAAAAGATGGAATAAGTTTTGAAGAGAGTTATGTAGAAAAAAATTTTTTTTGTTTTCTTGTGTGCATTTCTCAGGGCTAGGTAGATAACATGAAAATACAATGTGATAAGATGTGATAACTGAATAAATACATCTAATATTGTGTAAAATCAAACTGTAGATGTCTTAATATTGACGGGGATTGTACGTAAGTACATATATTTCAAAGCTTATTTCGCGTAGCACAAATAAAACTAAAATGCCGTGATTTTGGAAAATTGCTGCTAGAGAATAGCGGAGGAGTTTTTACGATGTCTTTTATGTGCCCCTCTGTCATGCTTAAGTACCCAATTTTCTCTTTGCCCGTAATAGGTTATCCAAGATGTTTCGGTGTGCGCGCGTCATGGAACAGGGAGCTCTAACTAAGATATATACACGTGGTACCTACCTATAACGCTCACCCTTTTATTGCCGGATATTCGTTAATAATATTAATGCAGCTTGTAATTAGCGAAAAGGGAAGCTAAGACCTCAAATCTGCATATTACGAACGCTAAAGAATACCTTAATAGAAGCTGTATATTTGAAAATTCAAAATAATCTAAAACTAACCACGAGTTATATTTTAGATTATTTTCAATTTTAAAATATATAACTTCTTAAATCGAATAAAAAGAAAAATGATTTACAAGATACAATACGATGTTACTACAAAATTAAATAGTACAAATAAATATACTTTATAGCCGTGCTCATATTTTAAACGTTACCTTAGAAAACAAGAACATAAACCGCGATAACGTTCTCTAACCTTAATAGAACATAAATCACGCAACATTATCCAGTCTAATATTTTGCTATTGAAAATATCTCTTCCATCATTATATTACCACCACAATGTATGCAGCATCGCTGATGCAGTTGACGTCTGATATCTGTTCGGTATTATTTGCGTAAAGCTCATAAATTATTTATGCATTTGAAGCATCGAATATCAACCAATGTTAACGTGTACAGGCTCGAACAAGATTACTGGACCAACCTTTACGAAAGTGTTTTTTATACACAAGGCAAAAATGTAGAAAGAAAAATGGTTGATCGATATTGATGGCACATTTTAATTAACGAAGAATGATTAAATTAAATAAGTTTGAAAAACATATTATGAAATAAACAATATATTAAACGAAACAAGGATCAATTATGATATAAAAGATAAATCACATACCTAATGTACCTTACGATAAAGATACCATTATTGCGTTACTTAAATATCCAATGAGTAGAGGTTAACGGTTGCATAATGGAGGGTATGAGTTCGGTACAATGGGCGGCAGCCAAAAAATACAAAACAGACTTTTAATCTTTTTTAATGTCTGAGCTTTCGTAATATACTAATTACTTCATAAGAGACAAGCTACAAAAAATAATAATAAAATGACAACAAAGTAAAACAATGAGGTTAACAGAAATCTTACAAGAAAGTACCATACTAAAAACAAGCATTAGAACAGAGAAAAAAGAAAACACAATGACACATTATGTCCGGTATTGAAGATAAAAAGTTAAAATTGAATTTAAATTATACTACAAATTGATGTACAACAGAGCAAACCTAGTAGACAATTCAAAATAAATGTCTAATGCGGTTTTTCAGATATTGTGAAGTTTGTCCGATGTAAACGGATTCATGGAGTCTGTAAAGACTTAATTACATCGTGTTTGAGGAATCGTCAAGTTGTAAAAATTGCTAAATGTGAGAGTTCTCCAAGGTTCTGTCTTGGGTCCACTGTTGTTTGTCATGTATGTGTATGATCTGCGTAAATCTTTCAATCCTAAATCTATATGACAATATGCAGACGATACTTCGGCAATTGTATTCGGAAGAGAGACACGGGAGTGTCCAGCTAAAATGGTCTCCTGGATCCAGTCAATCTTTCGATCGTTTTGATAATCAATTCTTCAACATTTGTCTAATTTTGAAATAAAATATAACTGTAGCACATATTTGCTGTTTCTACGACTGCCAGAATTGAAATAATTTTTTGTTTGGTAGTGCTAGTTTAAACATCATTAACAAGTCTTTCAATTGCTGAAGTATTTCCACTTGTAGGTCAATGAAACAGCAAATTAATTAAATACCAATTTATTTGAAAGTCCAATGCTCTACCGACTGAGCTACCCGTGCATTGAACTTTGGAATAAATTGGTATTTCATTAATTTGCTGTTTCATTGACCTACAAGTGGAAATACTTCAGGAATTGAAAGATAAGTACATGAAGGTCATAACATAGATATATTATGGTAATCATTAACAAGCTCTAAATTGTTCTATTTTTTTTTATAATAAAGGGTACCATAAAGTAAGATAAACTACAGCCTCTAAGAGATTGATATCCTTTTAGCATATACGATAGAGTCAGGCTATATATTTTAAAATGTCACGACACTAAAGAAGTTAGAGCTGGCAACACTGCATTTCTGAATATCACCATGTTTAAGTTCAGTTGAGTCGCTGCTGTTATAGAGCAAACATGGTAATTCCAAACATGGATTTGTCAAGAGAACATATATCAGTTTAAATGAACAACAAAGTCTTGAAGATTGCAACTCGCATTTGGCGATGAAAATCTTTCATTTGCAACTGGGTTTTCGTGGTACAGCGAATTTAAAAGAGGACGGATATCGCTTGGTGACGAGGAGCATGCTAGTAATCCCCGTTCTTCAGTTATCACTGGAAACATTGAGAGAGTGAGACGTATGAATGATGAAGATTCAAAAGTGTACAGTCAATTACAAGTCACAGTCTGGTTTTAGGCCGGGCTTTGGTTGTCAAACTGCACTGACCAATATCACTGACGATATCATTAAAGCAGCGGATTCGGGTAGGAGATAGAATTAATCGTACACTGTTACTAAGCCTCCTCCACTGTATCAGCCTTGATGAAAGGGCTGTTACCTTCTACCAGAGACATTTGTGTGATAGTGGTCAACAGGCTTATTACAAAAAGACTTATTACAATAAAGGAATATCTAAATGATATCGAAGGCTTCCACGGTCTGAATCTCTGTTATGAGGGCTTCCGGGTTTTGACCGCGTACATATATACAATATAAAATAAAACAAAAAAAAACAAAAATGAAAAAGAAAAATTACAAAAAATATATATACAACTTACTCAAACTCGACGTTTCGCCACTTCTTCAGGAGCAAAACTAGGTGAGGGGCGCCAGAAGGTCACGGTAACTCGACGTGTCCACCACGCTAGAGGCGAAAACCTTCTGACCGATTTTTTTTTTTTTTTTTAATTTTATTTTATATTGTATATACTATGTACTTTACTATGACGCGGTCAAAACCCGGAAGCCCTCATAACAAGGAATATCTAATATTACAATAAGGAACAGTAGATCATCCTTACCCTCTTTCGTTGCAAACTTGTCACTTGTTTACGCTTTCGCTAGATAAAAAATGTCCCACGTGAAGACAATAATAGCACACTACAAGCTACACCACAAGTATTATTTATCAAGTTGAAAAAAGAACAGTTTTTCGAATATCGCTAACAGAAATCATCTTTGACGTAGAATAAAATTCCTTCAATGGATAATAAATTATACAACTACTCACGTCGTGAATTGATAAAATGAAGCGTCAGTGGCAGTTATAAATCATAGCCGTCTATATTACTCCCTCATGTATCGTTTGCTATCCTCCTAACGTGCGATGTTACTACAGTATCTTCGAGCATATGGCTAAAAGCTCGTCCATATTTCTAACAAGCACTATACAGACTTTAACAGAAGTTCTAGTCGAAACTTGAGGAGACGATCCTAGTATGTAAAGGAGGAGCCTGCGTGAGGAATTAATGTAGTTAAGGTAAACTATATAACTATAGTCTAACTAAGATTAATACGTTACTAACCGAATATTACCAAACCATATTCATACCTAAAAAAATTACATTCGTTTCAGCAGCATTTTATTTTCCACTTTGCATCCACAGCAAAATGTAGTTTATTCGATTTGTTATAAACACGTATTATTTAAAGAATCCAATTTAAACACACTGGATAATAAACCAAAAAACTTTAACTCGATTTAGGTAGCGTTTAATTTGGTTTGAATTGTTTGAAATTGAATTTAAATTCGATTACCCAACTGTTTCAGGAAACAGTAGGTTGTATGCAAATGCAATTCGGATTCAATTTAGATATTCTAGAAAATCATATTTTACCTAAAACTTATTTAGCTTGTCGGGGAAAATACAAACAGTGACATAGAAATCGATTCTAATTCTTGGAATAATGTGAAGGTTGTAGCGTTTTGCATTGTTGTTCAATATTAATAAGAATAGAATGCATTCTATTACATACATTTTAATACAGGGTGTCTCAGCGAGACCGTTCATTAGAAGTTTATGGGGTTCCAGCCAAAACATAAATTTGAAAATTCAGAATTATATATAGTCCAGTATGTTCTCTTCAATGAAAATATTATAAAATTTCTAGCGCTTCCTGTTATACCGCAAAAAATACATCGATATGGTAGATATAGTTCAAATCATTTTAATATTATTTGACACATATTAGATGCCAATTTTTTAAATTGGTAAACCTTGTATTTTGACATTAAACCCACTAGAAGCTCAATCAATTCCAATAAGCCAGCAGCAGTTGTTAGATATCGAAATCCAAACAGAAACAGAGTTAAGTTTCTAATATTATTCTATTGTTCTAGCAGCCATCTCTAATTTTAAAAACAGTATTTCCAGCATACCCGGATAAGGTGCGATATAGGCTAAATGTTTCCTATATAAAAGGGTGTACATATTTTTTTGTTCATTTCCATACTTATTTCAGAATAAACACTCAATCAGATTTTCCGATTTTTAAATATAGTCCAACATTTACCTCAATCACATGCAATTACTGCTGACAGTAATTAAATTTGGAGCCCGTACATTTTTCCATAAAATTTCACGGATGAAGAGTACATTTTTATATATCCCTCTGCACTTTGAAAGCCATATTAAAACGACGTGTGCTATTTTCATTTCAATTAGGCTTTTGAAACTCGTCCGAACGTGAACGCAACCAACAGAAAAACTGGATTTTATCATTTTTACAACCCTAACAATTTTGCAACAACATATTTCGACATATCTACACGCAGCGTGGGTCTATGTTCGCCACGCATTTTGCTCGATGATATTACTTTCGAATAAAAAAAGGGATAATAAATTATGAGACCATTTCGTTTTATTCCATTGGGGGAGAAATATGTAAATTCGGTACGGTAGTAGCAGTTACCCGTTTTGTCAAAATGTTGTACGCTCGTAGTGGTTTCAGCATCAATTTATCCTCGTCATGTTATAATCGCGTTAAGCAGGACATGTATTATTAGTTAACTGAGCGCGTTTGTAGGAATGTTAAGTTTGTAGAATTTTATGACTAGGCATGTATGTACGTTGATATAATATGCACACAAGATATTCTGCAAGTAATTAGTTCCTAAATAACCTGGTTCGGGTAAATTAATTAATTAAAGAGGTATAAAAAGGTTCCACAAGATTGCAGTGCAATCGTTCACTAATAGATCAGTTAAATTATAGCTACATCAATGTATTTTGTGAAGTTTTAAGAAGTATGTTTAAGGACTAACGATAAACATGATAAAAAACCCTTCTCCTCGTAACGACCACAATCCTGAGCAGACGGCTCTAGGCAATTTCTCTACCAGGTAGTGCTCAGCATGGGATCGCTTCAACAACACCACACGACAACACCAAATAGATATTTTGAGGCTGCATTGAATGCAAATGACACGCTATATGGTCCCGGAATCGACAACGATTTCTAAGTATACCTGATCGACTTCAATGTTAAACTAAACTAGAAACTGTAAACAATCTAAACAAGTTATGTTTCATTACTGGAAAGCTTGTATATTTTTTCATTTCAATTGGTTATTTTCATACATGAATATAAAGCACTCTTTTCAAATATAGTTAATTTGTGACTGGGTAGGCGATATTTATGGTCATGACTTCTATTACCCTCTGCAAGTCTATGGTTATCAAATAATCTAGAGTTATTCCATATATAAACTTAATACACTCATAAATATATATGGCTGGTACAATTAACATGTCTTCCTGTTTGAATACATTTCAACAAGATTCCATTCTATTCATTTTGCAAATTATTCGTAGATATTGTTTTTGGCATATAAAAACCTTATTCAGATCAGTCTCACCAGCACCCCAAAAGATGATTCCATAACGTAAAATGGAATAGCAGTTGGCGTAATAAAATGTACTACACAGTGTTTTATTTGCATTTTTAACTAACACTCTTAAACCATAGTTTGCAGAACCAATTCTTTTACAGACATTAGCAATGTGCCGACCATAATTTAAGTATTCTTCTATAGTAATGCCTAGAAAACTGGTTGATTCTACAAAGCTGTATTTATTGCCGACAAAGGACACAGAATTTGGTTTTTCTAATGTTTTGTTGGGAGTGAATAAAATAATTTTTGTTTTTTCGGAATTCAATAATAAATTTTTGCTTTCAAACCACTGTTCTAAAGACATCAATATATCATTGCCATGGCTAACTAAGTATATCTGGAAAAGTTTCACTATGTATTAAGAGGGATATGTCGTCTGCATAATTTGTGATATAGGCATGTGGATTAGCTACATTTAAGGCGTTAATAAAGTTCCTTAGACAGCACATCAATATCATCGCTTGGGTTCTTGATTCGAGTGATCTGTTTTCGATCATGTAGAAATGATTATATCCAGTCCAAACAATTACTGCGTATACCATAGTTATATAATTTAGTAGCTAACACAATCGAATGCTCTTGAAAGATCAAAGAACACTTGAAAACTGGTTTTCAAAAGTTTGCAGCAATTCGCATGTGTAGTGAAAAATTATACATTCGTGTATACATACCTTTTTCAAAGATTTTAGAGAAAGTGCTAAGCATAGTTATGGGTCTGTAATTATTGATTTGGGTTGGATCTCCATTTTTGAATATCGGGGTCACAACTGAATATTTAAGCGCTCGAGGAAACACACCACTAGAAAAAGATTCATTAATAGTATGGCGCAGTGGGTGTTACATCTTTTAATTACTACTATAGGAACTTCATAAGATAAGAATTTGTTAATAAGTGTTTGGGAGAAACGTTCCTGTATGCAGAAAAATCAAAATATTTATCTAAACAATCGTTCAAGTACTAGGAATGTATGTACCTGTGCTAATGAAATTTTTTGAATTTTATGATTTCAAGCGTTTCGAAAAAAAGCTCCATAACTCCTCCAATTAATATTTTTCTATAAATTAAGGCTTATGTTTTTCACCTAAAAATGTACTATTAAAAAATTAGAACTTTGATGTAATCAAATTATTGCTACAGATCTTTAAAAAAATCCAAACTTTTCTTAACTTTTTCGCGGAAAACCGCTTAATAAAATCCAGGAATGAATTGAATTATTATAAATGAAATGTAAAATATCAATATTAGTTTTAAAATTAAGCGCGTTGTTTTCCGTTCATTTGAGAAGTTAAGATTTCTTACACATATTTTCCTTTTTTAAAATATTATTATTTTCGGAAATCGATTATGTAACCTATTTTTAATACTGAGACAAAGCGATTTCAACGGTTATGTTATATGAGACAGTGTATTGATGGTTATACAGTAATTTCTTTAAATATTGCTTCGATTGTCGGATATATGTAGCTTTTGTTGCAGTTTCTACAGTCGAATTTTTAGACGACATCATTGTGTTTATCTTTCTTAAATGTTAAACCGAGATTAGAAAAGAAAGTTCGCAGAAACATTTATCGAATGCATATGCATTCCATGTGTCATGCATATATTTTCCATGTGTACAATTTAAAAACATGATAAGAAATGAAATATAAAAATACATGAAAACACAACAAAATATATAAAAATACAGATAAATAACACTAATAAGATAAATGTATCGATCCTGTGTCCTATAACATGTATCGAGTCTGAGAGGGCAGTACTATCGATATAGTAACATTAAATTCAAATGTATCATTAAAACAATGACCAGTCTCTTCAGTCTTAATCGAATTTGCCTGGTCCTGTTTAGACTTAGCCCAAAATATCTAAAAGGTTGTTTTGCAAGAACTAGATCGCTTGTTATTTCAAACTGCCTCAGTTTTAGTTACAGTATCTCATAGGTAATCCTCCATTAACCTACCAACTATGAAGAGTGGTAGGATCATGTTCTTTAAAACTGTTAATTGTCGATTGAATTTATAAGAATATATACTCGTACATATGCTAATTGATTATCTAGAATATGCAAGATTTTAAATAGGTAATACTAATCAAGTTTTAGAAATGTTGGTGACTATATTGAAGTTCTCAAAGTAAATTTGCTTTTGACTATCGCGTTCTTCGCTTTCTTCCTAACTTCCAACATAATCTGCCAACATTACAGGATTGCATTTGCTTTGATATCGATTCTCCGTCTTGGCGGAAAAGATAACCGCGTTCATCGCTAACGTGATCCATATTTTTTTGGCAAAAATCTACGTAAGCATCTATAATGTTTTTGTAACAGATTTTCCACTGCCGTTGCTATGGTTTTGGATCTTGTGTCACTACTTGTGGTATCTAAGAACCAAAGAACATTTTTTTAGTTCTGTTATTTTTTTGTAAAAACTTTTACTTGTTTGATCCAGTGCTTTAACTGGTTTCATTTTTATATGACCTACTTTTACTCGCTGCAATCGTATTATATTATTTTCCTTTCATACTACAGACTGATGTTGTGCATTGTGTTTCAAGATTCTCTCGCTCCATTTAGTGAATTAGATTGCTTGCCTAAAATAATTGTAATAACTAAAATTTGCACATGTTTCTTTTCAAATATATTTTTCAAGTTCTGATAAGTTTACTTCAGGGAAACAGCATGATTTATTGGAATAGAACTAAGGTTTTAATCAATTTCATGTCTGTTGTGATAAATACTGATTCATGTTTATTTCAGCAAGAGATCCCATTGCACTAATGGCGACCGAAAGAGTTCTAGGCAATTGTGGAAGCAAATAATGTTAGTGATGCAATTGCTATCTTATTAATCTATAGAAATATCAATCTTCAAAGTAGTTCTTTTATTCTCTCCTGCAAAAGATTGGCAAGAAGTAACGAATGCTGTAATATTTATGGTAGTTTTCTTAACTTTGAAGGTCGATCTCTAGTAATTCTTTCTTCTGGTGTTGTTTTAATTTATAATTTGTGCTTTGACAATCCAGTTTCAGTGGTTGTATCATGTAAAACAGCAATAAAAAATCGATTAATTTAACCTATATAGCACTTGCTACAGTCTTACCAATCTAATTAAGAGACTACATTACTTTACCTTTCCTTAGTTGTTGTTCTTAAATTAATAAATAAGTATTTTACTGTTCTTATCTATAATTAAGAGCTCTTTACATATGCCCCAAATTTTAGCATACATTTGAATACTTCTCCAAAGATACAAAGCTTCTGCCAGCTGACTAGCACTAACGTGACAGAGGAGGTTCAGCAAATTTCAACTACTTGACTTCAAAAACGAGTTAAATGGGTGAATGCAAAATAATTTCCAAAGTAACTCTTGACAGCATGCTATTAGTTGCTTACAATGATATTCTTTCTACGTTGTCTACTCTAAATTGACCTTCTATCGATCTCACGACCTACGAAAATTTAGTTACGCCTTTAATTTATTTAATACATTTATTAGGTACTTTCAGTTGGAGTACGTGAGAGTAACAATCCAATTAAAGCTATATTTCTTTCCTTAAGTAGTAAGTTTTGATTACATTCTGTCAAATAAATATCTGAACATGGCGTCACGCAAATCAGATCTCAAAAGACTCTCAATAACTGGCTTTTTATTGAGAGCTTTTTTATGAGTGTATCCATTAATACGTTTCGGACAGAAAGATAGATTAGATGTAAAAATTGTTGGCAATAGAAAAATATGTAGACGCTGTTGTAGAATGCAATGATTTTGTCATGTTTTAAATGTATGTCAGTGTACTTTCAGTAGTTTTTGATTAGTTGGGGCGGAATTTAATCATGCAATGCAGCTTAATCAGTCTTAGGATTTATAAAAGACAAGCAATAAAAAACAAAACATTTTACAGTATCACGTATTTATTCCATATTCATCGGTACAATTATATACAAATATAAATATAAAATACATTACAAGCCATTAAATTCATTTATTTTCTTATTACTTATCGATAATCAAATATACATATATACATGGAGTACTTACAGGTCTATAGATCGTTAAATACAAGGGTTTATCAGTAAGAAAATGTTTTATATATGTAATGTAATAATGTATAAATATCGAAGCGAATATGTACAAAGCAGACATCACTTTCAAGTTGGATCTTAAGAGAGAGCAGCGTACATCCTTCCCCTTTTTATATTTAGTGAATTTACTCTCTAACAAATTGTTCACCGATCAATTTAGATATTGTCGCCCTCTCTTATACATTTAGTGAGAATTCGAGAGTCAAGCAACATTATTGTCAGCTTAGAATACATGTTATTTATTGAATATACATATTTGTTTCTTTATGATATGATGAAGTTATATTAAGAATCCTTTCGTAACCTTTGCATCAAAACAAGCGCATCTGAGCACAAAGGGTGCCATTAATAGAAGGAAAATTGTAGTTATATATATATAATAATATAATTCTAGTACTAAAACTAGCTCAATAAAGATTATAGTTACAAACAAACCATCTTTTATAATGCAAGAAAAAATTAAAACAATTGCCTTATAAACTTTTAAACTAAAAATGCTTGAAGCTTAGAAAAGTTTAATAATTTAACAGAAAAGATGAAGTAGCTATTAAAGGTTAAGCTTTATTGTTGGAAAACTAGCTTTACATTTTAGTATGTTAAAATGAGAAACACCAGTGGTTACTTGGCCTTAAAACAAGAGTTAAAAAGAAAACTGGTTAAATAACAAGCATCGATACAATGGTCTACAACGATTGATTTCAAATACATTTCTCGAAAAAAATATGGCGTTGGTAGGGCAACTTCTAGTTAACAAGAAAGTCAAACTAATGCTGACATCTTGCCAGAAGTTGTAAATGATGTCACTTCTGACGAAATACTTGATGTTCGTTGTTGAATCGTTTGAATAAAGGTACTGCGTAAAAAAATGTACACCGTTGGTAGGGCAACTTCTAGTTAACAAGAAAGTCAAACTAATGCTGACATCTTGCCAGAAGTTGTAAATGATGTCACTTCTGACGAAATACTTGATGTTCGTTGTTGAATCGTTTGAATAAAGGTACTGCGTAAAAAAATGTACACAAAAAAGTCAATTAAAAAAAACTGATGTGCAGATTACCGAAAGATAGGAACACAAAACAGTATTGAAGTTTCTTGTGAGTTATATGGAACGAGATGCCGTGGTGGAATTTTCGTCTTGAAGAGAAATTATCTCTGACAAAAAAGCCAGGATTTATATTGTGATGATTACAAACACATCTAAAGGTAACTCTATTAAAATGTAGTTACAAAATTTTTTGGATACTGCAGGATAAATTTTCAAATAAAGCAAATGAGTTCGTAGAATAAACTTTCTTGATAGGAAAACTTTTTAAAAAGAAGTGTGTATGATTCCATCGTCGTTTAACTGAATTGCGTCCAATCTCCCTCCTTAATAAAATAAAATTTTTGGAAGTTATTTAAATTTACCGTTAAACTTTGATTTTCTGCCAGATTTTTGCATGTGTCTTCAATGAGTGTTTATGGATTCCCTGTTCTTTATTACGTGGAACAATATTAAATCATTATAACCATTGACCTCAACGCTCTACAGTTCAAGTAATTGGTTTCTCAAAATCCCTCGGAACATTGGAAAAAACCTGTTTTTCTAATTTAAATAATTGATCATTCAGAATCTAAATTTCTTTGCAGCTACGACATTTTTCTAGCCTTCGTCACAGCTCTCGACTAAGTGTGGCACAACGACCTTCTTTTCAAGATAAGGCATCTTGACATGAGCCTAGACCTGGTTGCCTTTATTCAATCTTATCTTTCCACTGTTTCCTCCTAAAGCATCTAAACGAGTTCTCTAACCTAAGACCCATCAGAGCTGGAGTACCTCAAGGCTCCTTGTAAGGGCCAAAACTTTTTATCTTCTACTTCTCGAATGTCTCGTGATCGCAGCACACGAAACTCGCTATATATGCCAGGATCTTTACACGTTCTCAGGCAATGACGCGCTCTGTGAACGAAGTCGTGGAGTGGCCCACAAATGGAGGTTGTCGATAAACCCGTCCAAGTGCGCAACCATCCGCTTCTCTAGGAAACGAAAGCCTTCTCTCACCACCATCTTCGTAGAGGGCGAAAGATTACCCTGGAGGCAGCTCGTAAAATATCTTAGAGCTACCCTCAGAACTAAACTTTTGCAACGTTGCCTCTAAGTTCCTGCCCCTCCAAACTTCTGATCTATACGATGTTTCTCCGACCAATTGCCAAGTGCCACCGTGTGTCAAATGAAGCGTCTAAATATCTTGCAAAACCGGGTGTTACAAATGATTGTCGTAGCACCCTAGTGTGTCAGAAACGACCAAATCCATAGAAATTTGTAATTTCCCAATAAGATCAATATAGGAAAATGAAATGGTTTTAATTTAATATAGAATTCCCCAAAAGCTATTCCAATTTTTTCCCGAGATGTGTTAAGTGAAAGAAAATATTGTGAATTGTATATTTTTGATATTAATCTCCGAATATTCCCTTCCTAGTTGATATCTTCTACATACGTTTAAACTATAATGTTTCTTTTTCCTGTTCCAAAATGAAATCGAGAAAATATGTACAGTAATAGACGTTCCCGAAACGTAATGTAATGACTCCATCACGTAGGAAATCAAATGTGATAAGAATTTTTCCATCATCCGCGTCCTCCCTACGGAGGAATACGCGGAAATAAGGAAAAATGAACGAAGACATACAAATATTGGGTGGAAAAAACAAATATCTGATGTTCCCGTATTCGCTACATTGAAACGTGCTTCGCGGAAAATGGAAGTGGAAAATCGACGCACACTTTTCGAATATTTGGTTGGCGTAATATAGACTAAGAGATGGTGTGTTCCTGTGAAAGTGTGGTTCTCGAATTTCTTCGGAAGAATAGACTTCCGCATAAAAATTCAAAGTATTGCGTAAAGTGCTACATGTGATGTTTTTTTTTTATTACAGTAATTTATTATTTTATATTTGATCATTTAAATTTATGAAATTTTCAAATCACCTGAAGGTACCTATTGCCTCTAATAATAATATTTCAAATCGATTATTTATGGGATGTTTGCCAATAAAAGAGGATTGAATCAAATTATTTAAACATATCCTCATCTAGTGTTACCTAAATCTCTCTAACAGTTTGCTTAAAAAGTCCAAAAATTTTTTACTTTTATTTATGAAGTTACTTCATCAATGAATTAAAATAGCTTTACCAAACTGTGTGCGTGGTCGTAGTAAATTACAAACTACGTTGTCGTTGGATGAGAATACAATTCAAAATTTTTATACACGCCGACAGGAGATTTTAAGATCTTAATTAATTATTTAATTGAGGTAGGGCGCCTTAAAGTTAGAAAACTAAATACAAAATTCAGAGCATCGATATCTGCAAAGTAGTCACTTTACCTTAACTTTCGGAATTCTACGTTTTCGTGACGTAAAACATTTATTTGAGTTAATCTTAACATAGAAATCTTGTCCCTTCTACCACTCCCTCACGTCCCCGTCTCCCGTCCCTACTTTGCGACTAAAACTGTCAACAATCAATCGAAAAACCTAAGGTGACATTCACACAATGTACATTTTAAATCAATCCACTTTAGAAATCCCATTCGAAAAGTGTACTACAAAGTTGTGTTAATTTTAACAGTCAGTCGTCAACTATCATCAGCTAAATTATATAGGGATATAAATTAATTGTTGAGGGGAAAACAGTTCAGTTGATGTGGATAAAAGGCACGAGGCAGCTGATAAACTAGCGCAAGAGGCAAGAGATTGTCAAAAATCATTAAATCGAATCCTATTTAGCGACGCAGTGGCATTTTTCAAACGCCAGCAATATATTGCCTGGGAAAATCGATCCCAATCAATCTATAGAAACCATAAGACTAACTATTTCTTACTTCAACAATATTACAGGAATGTTCTTCATGATTGAAGAACATTCCTTTTGCAGCACATCTATGCTAGATTAAAATAACAAACAATGCCATTTGTAATAACTGTGATTAATTTGATGACATGAATCATATATGCTATGCTGTCAAGACCATAAGGATTTGACGGATGGGTTAATAGCAGACTTACAAGGAAACACAGGCAAGTGGTGGTGACTGATTTAAATGAAATTTGGTGAGTTTGTAGACTGATGCAGTGTAAGAACAACGGTAACTTCCATAGATGCTAAATCGCTCGTTTTCGGGGGGTTGATCTTGCCATTTAACAACTACTGGTCTCCCTGCACTTTTGCCTTTTATTCCAATATTGCCTCTATCAGCATAGTATTTTACAATATTTCCTACTGATGATTTGGCTAATTATAATTCGTCTGCAATTTTTTTTAACGCTTTTCCTCTCGTTGTGCTGTGAAGTTATTATTTCACACAACTTTTTCGAAATTGGTTCGCCTCTAACCATCAACGAAAATTGAATTTCATTCACGCGGATAATAAAACCTGTTAAAATGACACACAAGTAACAGTAAGTACTCGTGTTTAGAGTACAAGATATATGGCGTCCCAAAATACGGCGAAGGTCTTTCATCTCCTTTCTGGGGTTGGACATTAGCCCTTAAACCCTTTAGTCCTCCTACTAGTACAGGACCATCCCCCGTTGATTGTTACTAGTAATTATACATATGTCATCAATAGAAAAAACAGAAATTTGGGACTAAAAAAAGGAAACGTAAGAAGGTAAAAGTGGTTAAAACAAACAAAATGTATAGATAAACATGCTCAATATTATATAGATAAGAATGTATATGGGACTTCGCACAAACAGAGAGCGGGCTAGAATAAATCAGTCTAAAGCAGAGTACTAGGCCAATGTGTTGGCTTAGGTCATTTCGGTGGTAGTAGAGATCCGAGCAAACCTCACTTGAGGAGGGGGTCTGTCGGGGTTGAGGTGAGCTAGTTGTCTTACCAGGGATTGTCAGAGCGAGAAACTCTACCAAATGTCTTCTCGGCCGTCCCAATATATACCTAGTTGTCAACGAAATATTGCACTTTTTCAAAAAATATCAATAATTTGATTTAAAAGTAGAACACTGATAAAAACGAAAAATACTAAATACTAAAAAGTCATACTTACGTTGAAATTAAAGTTAGACGAAAACATTTTTAAATTATATACAAATGTTGTTAGATCAGGTATAATATAATTGTTAGGGGTCGTAATTACATATACGGCTTAGTGCTTGCCACCAAACTGCACCCACATATGCCAGCCTCTCGATGTTGCATTTTTTGCTTCTCTAAAGAGAGTCTGGTGATCTATTCTCGGATAATGGAAGATGAAAGCAGGTAGTTCCACCATGCTAGCCAAGAATCGTTTCTTCAGATTTAGGAAATACTCACCCATCCGATTCAGAAAAGGTTATCAACAGAACAACAGAACAAAACAAGGACGACAACATTAATACAAACATCGTCATAGCTTCGGTTTTAAAAGACATGAAAAATTCCCACCAAATTGGAGGAGAAAAGACAAGGAAACAAGGGAAAACTTCACAGTGTTTAACTTGGTAAAAGCATTACTGAAGACGCTTATTTTTAACGTACCCATCAACCAGCTTTACAAAGATTAGAAATCAATCATTAGCTGCAACATCTAATCTACCTGGTTAGAGACACTCCAAGATATACCTTGCAAACTGCATCAAGCATAGAGCAAAAACCTTACTAGAACTAAGTAGAAGCAGACTACAATCCAATCGGCAAAGGCGTCCTAGATGAAGAAGAAATATCTTCTCTGAAATCATCACAATTATTGCAGTTTGTTAAAGCTCTTATTAGACTGGATAGGGAGCTTTGATCAGTAGGTCGCAGTGCAGTATCACCCTTAATTAAATCTAAATCTGCATGGAACAATTACGTCGTTTGATAAAAACAAAACAATAAACATTAATTTTTTTCGCAAAAAAGTTAAGTAATGTTTTTGTGTGGCCAATAAGAAACGATCACTACGAAATCGACAAATCGGACTAAATAGAACCCATGATCTTCACATATTAAAAATTAGAATAGTTTTGTGGTGTTTAAATTTATGTTTATTATTCAGAAGGTATATTTTCTAAGTTTGTATATGCAAATAAAAGCTAATTAAAAATATTATGTTTGAATTAAAAATATAAGCATTGAATATTATATTTGAAATAAGCCGATAAAACACCAGAGCGACTCGTTCATTCGTAACTCAATTTGCAATTCAAATTAGGTTTCCTTCCTGCAAGAATGCGGCCGAATTCTGTGCTCAGATGCGAAATTTTTGATATCATCTCGAAAAATGTAACCACTTTTACATCTAGTCACCCTTATTATCTTTACAGTTATATCCCTCTTTTTCTTCCCTTATTTCTCTACTTCCTTCGCAAATATCTCTCATTAATTTAAGAGTGATTGAACACAATCGTTTCTTTTTCCAATAATAATAATAAAGAAATGAAACAAGTTTTATACACATACAACGATCGTTCATCTCATTCATTTTCTTACCAACTGACCCTCGTACGAAGAGATATGATCTATGATAGATGAGGTGGAAAAGTGTCTCTCCATTTGCTCTATTATCTTTCTCTCTTTAGTTCTCACCATCCTTCCTATTTTCTTACTCGATTTTCGTTCATCCTCTTTCTGACTCGCTCCTTATCTTTCCCTTTCGCCCTTAACGCGTTCATTCGCCCTTTCGACTTCGGCATTTAAGAGGCTGACGCTCGAAATAGGAGGACAACAGCGCGCGTTTGCCAAGTATCCATCCACCATTAAGTCCCACCACTCTCACCGGCTCCTTCACTCGCGTGCTCTTTAACAGAAAGAAAAGAGAAAGGAAGAATAAATATTAAATGAATATACTTTGATAATAGATGATGTTGATCATTCGTTCTTCCACGCATACACGAACGCATACTCAAACACACAAATATCAGTAGTAAATATGACATATTTAATATAAAGGAAAATATTTCTATGTATTGTACACATCTTAAACGCGACTAAAACCGAAAATTAGCAGATAGGTACATACATACGTAAATCAATAAAGTCTAGATTTCACATACATATGCACAAACACAGTGAAGAACGCTTCACCAAGTCTCCCCTTACGTATATTTACTAATTGTTTCAGATTGGTTAGAGAACTGGAATGGATAACGTTGCGAATAAATTTTGCAATTTAAAATACTCCTGCTCACAGGAACTATAGTAAATCACTCTGGAGCATTGCCAACTCTATGAACTCAGAATTGGAGCGAAAAGGAGTTAGCTGACTGATAGATTACAGTTTACAAAACGAAACAAAATGAAGACCCATTAGAATATCTGAGGAAGTTGTTGTTGTTGTTGGAAGTTATGAGTTCCTTCGATGCAAGATCTGTAGGTGGTAACAGATATAATTATGGGAGCATTGTTCCATCCGCAAGATAAACACAGAAATTGCAAAATGTATGCCTTAATTGTTTTCAAAAAATATCTCCACGTTCAATTTCTGTCGGATGCAGTCCAATTCATTTAATTTTAGTCGAATACATAAGTAAGGATAATCAAGCTAGCCCCTTACTTTTACATACACATTCAACTGTAACTGTAGAATAAACTTCTTCTTAAATTTATCTCAATTTAATAATGTACTTAATCCTAATAATAATATTTTAGATCTTGTGCTTTCCACTTTAAAGATTGAGTTCTCTAACCAATCTGAAACAATTAGTAAATATACGTAAGGGGAGACTTGGTGAAGCGTTCTTCACTGTGTTTGTGCATATGTATGTGAAATCTAGACTTTATTGATTTACGTATGTATGTACCTATCTGCTAATTTTCGGTTTTAGTCGCGTTTAAGATGTGTACAATACATAGAAATATTTTCCTTTATATTAAATATGTCATATTTACTACTGATATTTGTGTGTTTGAGTATGCGTTCGTGTATGCGTGGAAGAACGAATGATCAACATCATCTATTATCAAAGTATATTCATTTAATATTTATTCTTCCTTTCTCTTTTCTTTCTGTTAAAGAGCACGCGAGTGAAGGAGCCGGTGAGAGTGGTGGGACTTAATGGTGGATGGATACTCGGCAAACGCGCGCTGTTGTCCTCCTATTTCGAGCGTCAGCCTCTTAAATGCCGAAGTCGAAAGGGCGAATGAACGCGTTAAGGGCGAAAGGGAAAGATAAGGAGCGAGTCAGAAAGAGGATGAACGAAAATCGAGTAAGAAAATAGGAAGGATGGTGAGAACTAAAGAGAGAAAGATAATAGAGCAAATGGAGAGACACTTTTCCACCTCATCTATCATAGATCATATCTCTTCGTACGAGGGTCAGTTGGTAAGAAAATGAATGAGATGAACGATCGTTGTATGTGTATAAAACTTGTTTCATTTCTTTATTATTATTATTGGAAAAAGAAACGATTGTGTTCAATCACTCTTAAATTAATGAGAGATATTTGCGAAGGAAGTAGAGAAATAAGGGAAGAAAAAGAGGGATATAACTGTAAAGATAATAAGGGTGACTAGATGTAAAAGTGGTTACATTTTTCGAGATGATATCAAAAATTTCGCATCTGAGCACAGAATTCGGCCGCATTCTTGCAGGAAGGAAACCTAATTTGAATTGCAAATTGAGTTACGAATGAACGAGTCGCTCTGGTGTTTTATCGGCTTATTTCAAATATAATATTCAATGCTTATATTTTTAATTCAAACATAATATTTTTAATTAGCTTTTATTTGCATATACAAACTTAGAAAATATACCTTCTGAATAATAAACATAAATTTAAACACCACAAAACTATTCTAATTTTTAATATGTGAAGATCATGGGTTCTATTTAGTCCGATTTGTCGATTTCGTAGTGATCGTTTCTTATTGGCCACACAAAAACATTACTTAACTTTTTTGCGAAAAAATTAATGTTTATTGTTTTGTTTTTATCAAACGACGTAATTGTTCCATGCAGATTTAGATTTAATTAAGGGTGATACTGCACTGCGACCTACTGATCAAAGCTCCTATCCAGTCTAATAAGAGCTTTAACAAACTGCAATAATTGTGATGATTTCAGAGAAGATATTTCTTCTTCATCTAGGACGCCTTTGCCGATTGGATTGTAGTCTGCTTCTACTTAGTTCTAGTAAGGTTTTTGCTCTATGCTTGATGCAGTTTGCAAGGTATATCTTGGAGTGTCTCTAACCAGGTAGATTAGATGTTGCAGCTAATGATTGATTTCTAATCTTTGTAAAGCTGGTTGATGGGTACGTTAAAAATAAGCGTCTTCAGTAATGCTTTTACCAAGTTAAACACTGTGAAGTTTTCCTTGTTTCCTTGTCTTTTCTCCTCCAATTTGGTGGGAATTTTTCATGTCTTTTAAAACCGAAGCTATGACGATGTTTGTATTAATGTTGTCGTCCTTGTTTTGTTCTGTTGTTCTGTTGATAACCTTTTCTGAATCGGATGGGTGAGTATTTCCTAAATCTGAAGAAACGATTCTTGGCTAGCATGGTGGAACTACCTGCTTTCATCTTCCATTATCCGAGAATAGATCACCAGACTCTCTTTAGAGAAGCAAAAAATGCAACATCGAGAGGCTGGCATATGTGGGTGCAGTTTGGTGGCAAGCACTAAGCCGTATATGTAATTACGACCCCTAGCAGTTATATTATACCTGATCTAACAACATTTGTATATAATTTAAAAATGTTTTCGTCTAACTTTAATTTCAACGTAAGTATGACTTTTTAGTATTTAGTATTTTTCGTTTTTATCAGTGTTCTACTTTTAAATCAAATTATTGATATTTTTTGAAAAAGTGCAATATTTCGTTGACAACTAGGTATATATTGGGACGGCCGAGAAGACATTTGGTAGAGTTTCTCGCTCTGACAATCCCCTGGTAAGACAACTAGCTCACCTCAACCCCGACAGACCCCCTCCTCAAGTGAGGTTTGCTCGGATCTCTACTACCACCGAAATGACCTAAGCCAACACATTGGCCTAGTACTCTGCTTTAGACTGATTTATTCTAGCCCGCTCTCTGTTTGTGCGAAGTCCCATATACATTCTTATCTATATAATATTGAGCATGTTTATCTATACATTTTGTTTGTTTTAACCACTTTTACCTTCTTACGTTTCCTTTTTTTAGTCCCAAATTTCTGTTTTTTCTATTGATGACATATGTATAATTACTAGTAACAATCAACGGGGGATGGTCCTGTACTAGTAGGAGGACTAAAGGGTTTAAGGGCTAATGTCCAACCCCAGAAAGGAGATGAAAGACCTTCGCCGTATTTTGGGACGCCATATATCTTGTACTCTAAACACGAGTACTTACTGTTACTTGTGTGTCATTTTAACAGGTTTTATTATCCGCGTGAATGAAATTCAATTTTCGTTGATGGTTAGAGGCGAACCAATTTCGAAAAAGTTGTGTGAAATAATAACTTCACAGCACAACGAGAGGAAAAGCGTTAAAAAAAATTGCAGACGAATTATAATTAGCCAAATCATCAGTAGGAAATATTGTAAAATACTATGCTGATAGAGGCAATATTGGAATAAAAGGCAAAAGTGCAGGGAGACCAGTAGTTGTTAAATGGCAAGATCAACCCCGAAAACGAGCGATTTAGCATCTATGGAAGTTACCGTTGTTCTTACACTGCATCAGTCTACAAACTCACCAAATTTCATTTAAATCAGTCACCACCACTTGCCTGTGTTTCCTTGTAAGTCTGCTATTAACCCATCCGTCAAATCCTTATGGTCTTGACAGCATAGCATTATATGATTCATGTCATCAAATTAATCACAGTTATTACAAATGGCATTGTTTGTTATTTTAATCTAGCATAGATGTGCTGCAAAAGGAATGTTCTTCAATCATGAAGAACATTCCTGTAATATTGTTGAAGTAAGAAATAGTTAGTCTTATGGTTTCTATAGATTGATTGGGATCGATCTTCCCAGGCAATATATAGCTGGCGTTTGAAAAATGCCACTGCGTCGCTAAATAGGATTCGATTTAATGATTTTTGACAATCTCTTGCCTCTTGCGCTAGTTTATCAGCTGCCTCGTGCCTTTTATCCACATCAACTGAACTGTTTTCCCCTCAACAATTAATTTATATCCCTATATAATTTAGCTGATGATAGTTGACGACTGACTGTTAAAATTAACACAACTTTGTAGTACACTTTTCGAATGGGATTTCTAAAGTGGATTGCTTTAAAATGTACATTGTGTGAATGTCACCTTAGGTTTTTCGATTGATTGTTGACAGTTTTAGTCGCAAAGTAGGGACGGGAGACGGGGACGTGAGGGAGTGGTAGAAGGGACAAGATTTCTATGTTAAGATTAACTCAAATAAATGTTTTACGTCACGAAAACGTAGAATTCCGAAAGTTAAGGTAAAGTGACTACTTTGCAGCTATCGATGCTCTGAATTTTGTATTTAGTTTTCTAACTTTAAGGCGCCCTACCTCAATTAAATAATTAATTAAGATCTTAAAATCTCCTGTCGGCGTGTATAAAAATTTTGAATTGTATTCTCATCCAACGACAACGTAGTTTGTAATTTACTACGACCACGCACACAGTTTGGTAAAGCTATTTTAATTCATTGATGAAGTAACTTCATAAATAAAAGTAAAAAAATTTTTGGACTTTTTAAGCAAACTGTTAGAGAGATTTAGGTAACACTAGATGAGGATATGTTTAAATAATTTGATTCAATCCTCTTTTATTGGCAAACATCCCATAAATAATCGATTTGAAATATTATTATTAGAGGCAATAGGTACCTTCAGGTGATTTGAAAATTTCATAAATTTAAATGATCAAATATAAAATAATAAATTACTGTAATAAAAAAAAAACATCACATGTAGCACTTTACGCAATACTTTGAATTTTTATGCGGAAGTCTATTCTTCCGAAGAAATTCGAGAACCACACTTTCACAGGAACACACCATCTCTTAGTCTATATTACGCCAACCAAATATTCGAAAAGTGTGCGTCGATTTTCCACTTCCATTTTCCGCGAAGCACGTTTCAATGTAGCGAATACGGGAACATCAGATATTTGTTTTTTCCACCCAATATTTGTATGTCTTCGTTCATTTTTCCTTATTTCCGCGTATTCCTCCGTAGGGAGGACGCGGATGATGGAAAAATTCTTATCACATTTGATTTCCTACGTGATGGAGTCATTACATTACGTTTCGGGAACGTCTATTACTGTACATATTTTCTCGATTTCATTTTGGAACAGGAAAAAGAAACATTATAGTTTAAACGTATGTAGAAGATATCAACTAGGAAGGGAATATTCGGAGATTAATATCAAAAATATACAATTCACAATATTTTCTTTCACTTAACACATCTCGGGAAAAAATTGGAATAGCTTTTGGGGAATTCTATATTAAATTAAAACCATTTCATTTTCCTATATTGATCTTATTGGGAAATTACAAATTTCTATGGATTTGGTCGTTTCTGACACACTAGGGTGCTACGACAATCATTTGTAACACCCGGTTTTGCAAGATATTTAGACGCTTCATTTGACACACGGTGGCACTTGGCAATTGGTCGGAGAAACATCGTATAGATCAGAAGTTTGGAGGGGCAGGAACTTAGAGGCAACGTTGCAAAAGTTTAGTTCTGAGGGTAGCTCTAAGATATTTTACGAGCTGCCTCCAGGGTAATCTTTCGCCCTCTACGAAGATGGTGGTGAGAGAAGGCTTTCGTTTCCTAGAGAAGCGGATGGTTGCGCACTTGGACGGGTTTATCGACAACCTCCATTTGTGGGCCACTCCACGACTTCGTTCACAGAGCGCGTCATTGCCTGAGAACGTGTAAAGATCCTGGCATATATAGCGAGTTTCGTGTGCTGCGATCACGAGACATTCGAGAAGTAGAAGATAAAAAGTTTTGGCCCTTACAAGGAGCCTTGAGGTACTCCAGCTCTGATGGGTCTTAGGTTAGAGAACTCGTTTAGATGCTTTAGGAGGAAACAGTGGAAAGATAAGATTGAATAAAGGCAACCAGGTCTAGGCTCATGTCAAGATGCCTTATCTTGAAAAGAAGGTCGTTGTGCCACACTTAGTCGAGAGCTGTGACGAAGGCTAGAAAAATGTCGTAGCTGCAAAGAAATTTAGATTCTGAATGATCAATTATTTAAATTAGAAAAACAGGTTTTTTCCAATGTTCCGAGGATTTTGAGAAACCAATTACTTGAACTGTAGAGCGTTGAGGTCAATGGTTATAATGATTTAATATTGTTCCACGTAATAAAGAACAGGGAATCCATAAACACTCATTGAAGACACATGCAAAAATCTGGCAGAAAATCAAAGTTTAACGGTAAATTTAAATAACTTCCAAAAATTTTATTTTATTAAGGAGGGAGATTGGACGCAATTCAGTTAAACGACGATGGAATCATACACACTTCTTTTTAAAAAGTTTTCCTATCAAGAAAGTTTATTCTACGAACTCATTTGCTTTATTTGAAAATTTATCCTGCAGTATCCAAAAAATTTTGTAACTACATTTTAATAGAGTTACCTTTAGATGTGTTTGTAATCATCACAATATAAATCCTGGCTTTTTTGTCAGAGATAATTTCTCTTCAAGACGAAAATTCCACCACGGCATCTCGTTCCATATAACTCACAAGAAACTTCAATACTGTTTTGTGTTCCTATCTTTCGGTAATCTGCACATCAGTTTTTTTAATTGACTTTTTTGGTGTACATTTTTTTACGCAGTACCTTTATTCAAACGATTCAACAACGAACATCAAGTATTTCGTCAGAAGTGACATCATTTACAACTTCTGGCAAGATGTCAGCATTAGTTTGACTTTCTTGTTAACTAGAAGTTGCCCTACCAACGGTGTACATTTTTTTACGCAGTACCTTTATTCAAACGATTCAACAACGAACATCAAGTATTTCGTCAGAAGTGACATCATTTACAACTTCTGGCAAGATGTCAGCATTAGTTTGACTTTCTTGTTAACTAGAAGTTGCCCTACCAACGCCATATTTTTTTCGAGAAATGTATTTGAAATCAATCGTTGTAGACCATTGTATCGATGCTTGTTATTTAACCAGTTTTCTTTTTAACTCTTGTTTTAAGGCCAAGTAACCACTGGTGTTTCTCATTTTAACATACTAAAATGTAAAGCTAGTTTTCCAACAATAAAGCTTAACCTTTAAGAGCTACTTCATCTTTTCTGTTAAATTATTAAACTTTTCTAAGCTTCAAGCATTTTTAGTTTAAAAGTTTATAAGGCAATTGTTTTAATTTTTTCTTGCATTATAAAAGATGGTTTGTTTGTAACTATAAGCTTTATTGAGCTAGTTTTAGTACTAGAATTATATTATTATATATATATAACTACAATTTTCCTTCTATTAATGGCACCCTTTGTGCTCAGATGCGCTTGTTTTGATGCAAAGGTTACGAAAGGATTCTTAATATAACTTCATCATATCATAAAGAAACAAATATGTATATTCAATAAATAACATGTATTCTAAGCTGACAATAATGTTGCTTGACTCTCGAATTCTCACTAAATGTATAAGAGAGGGCGACAATATCTAAATTGATCGGTGAACAATTTGTTAGAGAGTAAATTCACTAAATATAAAAAGGGGAAGGATGTACGCTGCTCTCTTAAGATCCAACTTGAAAGTGATGTCTGCTTTGTACATATTCGCTTCGATATTTATACATTATTACATTACATAAGTATATAAAACATTTTCTTACTGATAAACCCTTGTATTTAACGATCTATAGACCTGTAAGTACTCCATGTATATATGTATATTTGATTATCGATAAGTAATAAGAAAATAAATGAATTTAATGGCTTGTAATGTATTTTATATTTATATTTGTATATAATTGTACCGATGAATATGGAATAAATACGTGATACTGTAAAATGTTTTGTTTTTTATTGCTTGTCTTTTATAAATCCTAAGACTGATTAAGCTGCATTGCATGATTAAATTCCGCCCCAACTAATCAAAAACTACTGAAAGTACACTGACATACATTTAAAACATGACAAAATCATTGCATTCTACAACAGCGCCTACATATTTTTCTATTGCCAACAATTTTTACATCTAATCTATCTTTCTGTCCGAAACGTATTAATGGATACACTCATAAAAAAGCTCTCAATAAAAAGCCAGTTATTGAGAGTCTTTTGAGATCTGATTTGCGTGACGTCATGTTCAGATATTTATTTGACAGAATGTAATCAAAACTTACTACTTAAGGAAAGAAATATAGCTTTAATTGGATTGTTACTCTCACGTACTCCAACTGAAAGTACCTAATAAATGTATTAAATAAATTAAAGGCGTAACTATATTTTCGTAGGTCGTGAGATCGATAGAAGGTCAATTTAGAGTAGACAACGTAGAAAGAATATCATTGTAAGCAACTAATAGCATGCTGTCAAGAGTTACTTTGGAAATTATTTTGCATTCACCCATTTAACTCGTTTTTGAAGTCAAGTAGTTGAAATTTGCTGAACCTCCTCTGTCACGTTAGTGCTAGTCAGCTGGCAGAAGCTTTGTATCTTTGGAGAAGTATTCAAATGTATGCTAAAATTTGGGGCATACGTAAAGAGCTCTTAATTATAGATAAGGACAGTAAAATACTTATTTATTAATTTAAGAACAACAACTAAGGAAAGGTAAAGTAATGTAGTCTCTTAATTAGATTGGTAAGACTGTAGCAGTGCTATATAGGTTAAATTAATCGATTTTTTATTGCTGTTTTACATGATACAACCTGAAACTGGATTGTCAAAGCACAAATTATAAATTAAAACAACACCAGAAGAAAGAATTACTAGAGATCGACCGTCAAAGTTAAGAAAACTACCATAAATATTACAGCATTCGTTACTTCTTGCCAATCTTTTGCAGGAGAGAATAAAAGAACTACTTTGAAGATTGATATTTCTATAGATTAATAAGATAGCAATTGCATCACTAACATTATTTGCTTCCACAATTGCCTAGAACTCTTTCGGTCGCCATTAGTGCAATGGGATCTCTTGCTGAAATAAACATGAATCAGTATTTATCACAACAGACATGAAATTGATTAAAACCTTAGTTCTATTCCAATAAATCATGCTGTTTCCCTGAAGTAAACTTATCAGAACTTGAAAAATATATTTGAAAAGAAACATGTGCAAATTTTAGTTATTACAATTATTTTAGGCAAGCAATCTAATTCACTAAATGGAGCGAGTGAATCTTGAAACACAATGCACAACATCAGTCTGTAGTATGAAAGGAAAATAATATAATACGATTGCAGCGAGTAAAAGTAGGTCATATAAAAAAGAAACCAGTTAAAGCACTGGATCAAACAAGTAAAAGTTTTTACCAAAAAAATAACAGAACTAAAAAAATGTTCTTTGGTTCTTAGATACCACAAGTAGTAAGTGACACAAGATCCAAAACCATAGCAACCGCAGTGGAAAATCTGTTACAAAAACATTATAGATGCTTACGTATATTTTTGCCAAAAAAATATGGATCACGTTAGCGATGAACGCGGTTATCTTTTCCGCCAAGACGGAGAATCGATATGAAAGCAAATGCAATCCTGTAATGTTGGCAGATTATGTTGGAAGTTAGGAAGAAAGCGAAGAACGCGATAGTCAAAAGCAAATTTACTTTGAGAACTTCAATATAGTCACCAACATTTCTAAAACTTGATTAGTATTACCTATTTAAAATCTTGCATATTCTAGATAATCAATTAGCATATGTACGAGTATATATGTATTCTTATAATTTCAATCGACAATTAACAGTTTTAAAGAACATGATCCTACCACTCTTCATAGTTGGTAGGTTAATGGAGGATTACCTATGAGATACTGTAACTAAAACTGAGGCAGTTTGAAATAACAAGCGATCTAGTGATCTTGCAAAACAACCTTTTAGATATTTTGGGCTAAGTCTAAACAGGACCAGGCAAATTCGATTAAGACTGAAGACTGAACTGACTGGTCATTGTTTTAATGATACATTTGAATTTAATGTTACTATATCGATAGTACTGCCCTCTCAGACTCGATACATGTTATAGGACACAGGATCGATACATTTATCTTATTAGTGTTATTTATCTGTATTTTTATATATTTTGTTGTGTTTTCATGTATTTTTATATTTCATTTCTTATCATGTTTTTAAATTGTACACATGGAAAATATATGCATGACACATGGAATGCATATGCATTCGATAAATGTTTCTGCGAACTTTCTTTTCTAATCTCGGTTTAACATTTAAGAAAGATAAACACAATGATGTCGTCTAAAAATTCGACTGTAGAAACTGCAACAAAAGCTACATATGTCTGACAATCGAAGCAATATTTAAAGAAATTACTGTATAACCATCAATACACTGTCTCATATAACATAACCGTTGAAATCGCTTTGTCTCAGTATTAAAAATAGGTTACATAATCGATTTCTGAAAATAATAATATTTTAAAAAAGGAAAATATGTGTAAGAAATCTTAACTTCTCAAATGAACGGAAAACAACGCGCTTAATTTTAAAACTAATATTGATATTTTACATTTTATTTATAATAATTCAATTCATTCCTGGATTTTATTAAGCGGTTTTCCGCGAAAAAGTTAAGAAAAGTTTGGATTTTTTTAAAGATCTGTAGCAATAATTTGATTACATCAAAGTTCTAATTTTTTAATAGTACATTTTTAGGTGAAAAACATAAGCCTTAATTTATAGAAAAATATTAATTGGAGGAGTTATGGAGCTTTTTTTCGAAACGCTTGAAATCATAAAATTCAAAAAATTTCATTAGCACAGGTACATTCCTAGTACTTGAACGATTGTTTAGATAAATATTTTGATTTTTCTGCATACAGGAACGTTTCTCCCAAACACTTATTAACAAATTCTTATCTTATGAAGTTCCTATAGTAGTAATTAAAAGATGTAACACCCACTGCGCCATACTATTAATGAATCTTTTTCTAGTGGTGTGTTTCCTCGAGCGCTTAAATATTCAGTTGTGACCCCGATATTCAAAAATGGAGAACCAACCCAAATCAATAATTACAGACCCATAACTATGCTTAGCACTTTCTCTAAAATCTTTGAAAAAGGTATGTATACACGAATGTATAATTTTTCACTACACATGCGAATTGTTGCAAACTTTTGAAAACCAGTTTTCAAGTGTTCTTTTTTGATCTTTCAAGAGCATTCGATTGTGTTAGCTACTAAATTATATAACTATGGTATACGCAGTAATTGTTTGGACTGGATATAATCATTTCTACTTGATCGAAAACAGATCACTCGAATCAAGAACCCAAGCGATGATATTGATGTGCTGTCTAAGGAACTTTATTAACGCCTTAAATGTAGCTAATCCACATGCCTATATCACAAATTATGCAGACGACATATCCCTCTTAATACATAGTGAAACTTTTCCAGATATACTTAGTTAGCCATGGCAATGATATAATAATGTCTTTAGAACAGTGGTTTGAAAGCAAAAATTTATTATTGAATTCCGAAAAAACAAAAATTATTTTATTCACTCCCAACAAAACATTAGAAAAACCAAATTCTGTGTCCTTTGTCGGCAATAAATACAGCTTTGTAGAATCAACCAGTTTTCTAGGCATTACTATAGAAGAATACTTAAATTATGGTCGGCACATTGCTAATGTCTGTAAAAGAATTGGTTCTGCAAACTATGGTTTAAGAGTGTTAGTTAAAAATGCAAATAAAACACTGTGTAGTACATTTTATTACGCCAACTGCTATTCCATTTTACGTTATGGAATCATCTTTTGGGGTGCTGGTGAGACTGATCTGAATAAGGTTTTTATATGCCAAAAACAATATCTACGAATAATTTGCAAAATGAATAGAATGGAATCTTGTCGAAATGTATTCAAACAGGAAGACATGTTAATTGTACCAGCCATATATATTTGTGAGTGTATTAAGTTTATATATGGAATAACTCTAGATTATTTGATAACCATAGACTTGCAGAGGGTAATAGAAGTCATGACCATAAATATCGCCTACCCAGTCACAAATTAATTCTATTTGAAAAGAGTGCTTTATATTCATGTATGTAAATGTGTTATAGTTTACCAATTGAAATTAAAAAATATACAAGCTTTCCAGTAATGAAACATAACTTGTTTAGATTGTTTACAGTTTCTACTTTAGTTTAACATTGAAGTCGATCAGGTATACTTAGAAATCGTTGTTGATTCCGGGACCATATAGCGTGTCATTTGCATTCAATGCAGCCTCAAAATATCTATTTGGTGTTGTCGTGTGGTGTTGTTGAAGCGATCCCATGCTGAGCACTACCTGCTACAGAAATTGCCTAGAGCCGTCTGCTCAGGATTGTGGTCGTTACGAGGAGAAGGGTTTTTTATCATGTTTATCGTTAGTCCTTAAACATACTTCTTAAAACTTCACAAAATACATTGATGTAGCTATAATTTAACTGATCTATTAGTGAACGATTGCACTGCAATCTTGTGGAACCTTCATACCTCTTTAATTAATTAATTTACCCGACCCAGGTTATTTTGGAACTAATTACTTGCAGAATATCTTGTGTGCATATTATATCAACGTACATACATGCCTAGTCATAAAATTCTACAAACTTAACATTCCTACAAACGCGCTCAGTTAACTAATAATACATGTCCCGCTTAACGCGATTATAACATGACGAGGATAAATTGATGCTGAAACCACTACGAGCGTACAACATTTTGACAAAACGGGTAACTGCTACTACCGTACCGAATTTACATATTTCTCCCCCAATGGAATAAAACGAAATGGTCTCATAATTTATTATCCCTTTTTTTTATTCGAAAGTAATATCATCGAGCAAAATGCGTGGCGAACATAGACCCACGCTGCGTGTAGATATGTCGAAACATGTTGTTGCAAAATGGTTAGGGTTGTAAAAATGATAAAATCCAGTTTTTCTGTTGGTTGCGTTCACGTTCGGACGAGTTTCAAAAGCCTAATTGAAATGAAAATAGCACACGTCGTTTTAATATGGCTTTCAAAGTGCAGAGGGATATATAAAAATGTACTCTTCATCCGTGAAATTTTATGGAAAAATGTACGGGCTCCAAATTTAATTACTGCCAGCAGTAATTGCATGTGATTGAGGTAAATATTGGACTATATTTAAAAATCGGAAAATCTGATTGAGTGTTTATTCTGAAATAAGTATGGAAATGAACAAAAAAAATATGTAAACCCTTTTAGATAGGAAACATTTAGCCTATATCGCACCTTATAGGTGTATGTTGGAAATACTGATTTTAAAATTAGAGATGGCTGCTAGAACAATAGAATAATATTAGAAACTTAACTCTGTTTCTGTTTGAATTTCGATATCTGAAAACTGCTGCTGGCTTATTGGAATTGATTGAGTTTCTTGTGGGTTTGATTTCAAAATACAAGGTTTAAAATGATTTGAAGTATCTGTATACCAATGTATTTTTGTCAAGATCTAACAATTCTGTTAAAGGACTAGAGAACACATGAAAAAAAAATCTAAAAATCAAAATTCTGCCCCCTGTTTTTAGAGTGCTTTCAATTTTAGCGGTTTTCGGTTTTTTTCCATGTGTTGTTCATCTGCGAGAAAAAACTTAAAAAATAAAATATAAACACACTAGTGAATCACTTTTCTACTGCCCACGAAACACGGGATGATGACGACATCAATGAGGACGTCGAAAATGTAGTCGACGTAATCAAATCAGACCAGAAAACAGGGCAGAACTGGCAACACGGATAATATTAGATACAATGCGTTATCCAGACTGCCTGATTCAATTATGGAGCATCTGGTGCTGATCACAACGCTATATTATATCATACGTGGCGACCATTCCAAAAAAGGACAAGAATCCATTTTTCCATCAGAACTACCTCCCACCGCTCTGATCTCATGCATCTCAAAAAATCTCATGCATCTCAAAAACGAGCAGAAGCCGTCATCCTAAACAGGCTGAAACTAGAATTATTTCTACACGATATCATTCAAAACGAACAGGTAAGGCTTTTCTATGCAGTTCCTACTGTTTAGGGTGAGAGAAATCATCCGCAATTCCATCGAAGCTCGACAGACGACAGGTGCGGTATTTATAGACATTGAGAGGGGCCTTTGACACGATATGATTCCACAGCCTAATCCACAAGATGATCACAGCGGGTATTAATCCGGAAATAACTAGAGTCGTCCATTCCTACTTCCAAAATCGAAATTTCGCCGTTGAACTAGAAACCTCGACCTTCACCCCGAAACCAATTAAGGCGGGCGTCCCTCAGGGCTTTCTTCTCGCCTCCCACGATATTTGTCGTTTATATGTTCTCAGGTATATACATCATGACGAAGCCAGAAATCATCAGATAGACTCCATCGATCAGTGGGGGTCACGGTGTAGATTAAAACTAAATGTATAGCCCTTCGGTGCACAGAGAAACAAAAACTCCTCCACAACAATAACGTTGTGGTGGACTTCAGACTCCCAAGGAGTGACTCCGCCCTCTACCTAGGGGGTACATTTGATAGTCGGTTGACGTTTAAGCAATACCAAAACTACTCAAAAGTTCCTATCGGCTAGGTCAATAATACTACCTTCTTGGTCAAGCCTTGCTAAGTCTCACTTGAAGAAGTTCGAAGTCCTACAAAACACCTACCTTCCTCATAAATATGTTACAACCTCTCAATCGTACATCCAGAGCCAGAAGAGTTCATAACTGAGATAAAAGGGCGCAAGGAACCCAATGCAGCTCTAGAAAGAGCAAGCAGGACCACAGGATGCGATCAGAACCAATGTTAATCATAAAGAATTTCTATTTTTGATTATAAAAAAACTCACCTAAGTGAAGGCTGAAATTTACGGGACCGGAGCCAGGTGTAGGTATTACAAAGAGTGCAGTACATGGTGCAATTAATGAGCGGATGTAGCTGGACAAAGGCACAGCAAACGGATGATGGAACGACCGTCACAAAGATTAACTGTTGACTTACTTGCATTAAACAGGACTTAGCTTAGAGCAGTAACATATCTATTAACAGGACATGATTGTCTAAGAGGTCACCTGCATAAGATAGGGATCTATAAAGATGAACCCCTCTGTAATGAGGAGGAGGAAAGAGCCTCTCATATGATCTTCGAATGCCTAGCACTAAGTCAACGTAGGGTTGCTATGCAAAGCAATCTTTCTCCACTGGTAAATCAACCACTGGAGAAAGATTTACCAAATAGGCTTTTAAACCGAACCACAGTGTTGGAGATAATCAAAGACTGCCCTGCCTTATAATATATATAATAACCTTTTTTAAGAGCTGCAAATGGCTTTAGGTTATTCAAGATTTTTGTATAAACAAACATATTCAGCAATTACAATATAAATGTTATCTAAAAATAATGTTAAATTCTTATCTCTTGTTAAAAAACACAAGGACATATAGACATTATTAGTTCCATCTGTAATTCATCACTTCAAGTTTCATTGAGTGTACTAGAATATAATGCATTCTATTCTTATTAATATTGAACAACGCTACAACCTTCACATTATTCCAAGAATTAGAATCGATTTCTATGTCACTGTTTGTATTTTCCCCGACAAGCTAAATAAGTTTTAGGTAAAATATGATTTTCTAGAATATCTAAATTGAATCCGAATTGCATTTGCATACAACCTCACGTTTCCTGGAAACAGTTGGGTAATCGAATTTAAATTCAATTTCAAACAATTCAAACCAAATTAAACGCTACCTAAATCGAGTTAAAGTTTTTTGGTTTATTATCCAGCGTGTTTAAATTGGATTCTTTAAATAATACGTGTTTATAACAAATCGAATAAACTACATTTTGCTGTGGATGCAAAGTGGAAAATAAAATGCTGCTGAAACGAATGTAAATTTTTTTAGGTATGAATATTGTTTGGTAATATTCGATTAGTACCGTATTAATCTTAGTTAGACTATAGTTATATAGTTTACCTTAACTACATTAATTCCTCACGCAGGATCCTCCTTTACATACTAGGAGCGTTTCCTCAAGTTTCGACTAGAACTTCTGTTAAAGTCTGTATAGTGCTTGTTAGAAATATGGACGAGCTTTTAGCCATATGCTCGAAGATACTGTAGTAACATCGCACGTTAGGAGGATAGCAAACGATACATGAGGGAGTAATATAGACGGCTATGATTTATAACTGCCACTGACGCTTCATTTTATCAATGCACGACGTGAGTAGTTGTATAATTTATTATCCATTGAAGGAATTTTATTCTACGTCAAAGATGATTTCTGTTAGCGATATTCGAAAAACGGTTCTTTTTTCAACTTGATAAATAATACTTGTGGCGTAGCTTGTAGTGTGCTGTTATTGTCTTCACGTGGGACATTTTTTAGCTAACGAAAGCGTAAACAAGTGACAAGTTTGCAACGAAAGACGGTAAGGATGATCTACTGTTCCTTATAGTAATATTAGATATTCCTTTATTGTAATAAGTATTTTTGTAATAAGCCCGTTGACTACTATCACACAAATGTCTCTGGAAGAAGGTAACCGCCCTTTCATCAAGGCTGATACAGTGGCGGAGGCTTAGTAACAGTGTACGATTAATTCTATCTCCTACCCGAATCCGCTGCTTTAATGATATCGTCAGTGATATTGGTCAGTGCAGTTTGACAACTAAAGCCCGGCCTAAAACCAGACTGTGACTTGTAATTGACTGTATACTTTTGGATCTTCATCATCCATACGTCTCACTCTCTCAATGTTTCCAGTGATAACTGAAGAACGGGGATTACTAGCATGTACCTCGTCACCAAGCGATATCCGTCCTCTTTTAAATTCGCTGTACCACCGAAACACAGTTGCACGTGAAAGATTTTTATCGCCAAATGCGAGTTGCAATCTTCAAGACTTTGTTGTTTATTTAAACTGACTTTAAAACGTAGTAGATCACTGCGCGTGCATGCTATCTTGACAAATCCATGTTTAGATCTACCACGTTTGCTCTATAACAGCAGCGACTCAACTGACAGTCAGAATTTATTACTTAAATATGGTGATATTTAGAAATGCAGTGTTGCCAGCTCTAACTTCTTTGGTGTCGTGACATCTCAAAATATATAGCCTGACTCTATCGTATATGCTAAAAGGATATCAATCTCTTAGAGGTTGTAGTTTATCTTTCTTTATGGTACCCTTTATTATAAAAAAATAGAATAGTTAATAATATAATATATCTATGTTATGACCTTATCTTTCAATTCTTGAAGTATTTCCACTTGTAGGTCAATGAAACAGCAAATTAATGAAATACCAATTTATTCCAAAGTCCAATGCACGGGTAGCTCAGTCGGTAGAGCATTGGACTTTCGAATAAATTGGTATTTAATTAATTTGCTGTTTCATTGACCTACAAGTGGAAAAACTTCAGCAATTGAAAGACTTCAATGATGTTTAAACTAGCACTACCATATTATTTCAATTCTGGCAGTCGTAGAAAGAGCAAATATGTGTTACAGTTATATTTTATTTCAAACTTAGACAAATGTTGAAAAATTGATTATAAAAACAATCGAAAGATTGACTGGATCCAAGAGACCATTTTAGTTGGACACTCCCGTGTCTCTCTTCCGAATACAATTGCCGAAGTATCGTCTGCATATTGTCATATAGATTTAGGATTGAAAGATTTATGCAGATCATACACATACATGACAAACAACAGTGGGCCCAAGACAGAACCTTGGAGAACTCTCACATTTATTATTTTTGACACAGAGTAACCCAATTTACCGTTTTGAGCAATTTTTACAACTTGACTTGACGATCCCTCAAATACGATGTAATTCAGCTTTTACAGAGTCCATAAATTCCATATCGCTCCAAATTATTTAACAACAGCTCATGGATCTACTAGGTTAAACAAGAGGAATTGAAAAGAATTTTCTTGAATGGAAAATTCTTTTCAATTCCTCTGTCATTGGCTTAGACTTAGCACTTTTCGAGTCTTCTCGCGATGGTGCTAATCGGGACAATATCAGTACCATAGTGTACACATTATCATCATCTGTCCTGATGAAACTTATACTAGTTTTCCTTTCATTCCAGTTCTCACTCAGAGAATTTCTAATTTATTAATATCTCCATAGCTCTTTATAATGTTAAAATCGTCAATCAACTTTTTAATAGATGCACATCTAAAACTAACTCTTTCTTCAAGTCCAATGTCATATACTGCATTCGCTGCGGTAGCTGTGAATTCGTTTACATCGGACAAACTTTACAATATCTGAAAAACCGCATTAGACAACACGAACTAGATTATATATTTGTTTTATTTTGAACTGTCTACTATGTTTGCTATGTTGTACATCAATTTGTAGTATAATCTTCAATACCGGACATAATGTGTCATTGTGTTTTCTTTTTTCTCTGTTCTAATGCTTTTAGTATGGTACTTTCTTGTAAGTATTCTGTTAACCTCATTGTTTTACTTGTTGTCATTTTATTATTATTTTTTGTAGCTTGTCTCTTATGAAGTAATTAGTATATTACGAAAGCTCAGACATTAAAAAAGAGTAAAAATCTGTTTTGTATTTTTTGGCTGTCGCCCATTATACCGAACTCATCCCCTCCATGATACAACCGTTAATCTCTAATCATTGGATATTTAAGTAACGCAATAATGGTATCTTTATCGTAAGGTACATTAGGTATGTGATTTATCTTTTATATCATAATCGATCCTTGTTTAGTTTAATATATTGTTTATTTCTTAATATATTTTTCAAACTTATTTAATTTCATCCTTCTTCGTTAATTAAAATGGTTCATTTATTTGCCAGCTTCTTTAGTTTGTGCCATCAACCATTTTTCTTTCTATATTCTGCCTTGTGTATAAAAAACACTTTCGTAAAGGTTGGTCCAGTAATCTTGTTCGAGCCTGTACACGTTAACATTGGCTGATATTCGATGCTTCAAATGCATAAATAATTTATGAGCTTTACGCAAATAATACCGAACAGATATCAGACGTCAACTGCATCAGCGATGCTGCATACATTGTGGTGGTAATATAATGATGGAAGAGATATTTTCAATAGCAAAATATTAGACTGGATAATGTTGCGAGATTTATATTCTATTACGCTTAGAGAACGTTATCGCGGTTTATGTTCTTGTTTTCTAAGGTAACGTTTAAAATATGAGCACGGCTATAAAGTATATTTATTTGTACTATTTAATTTTGTAGTAACATCGTATTGTATCTTGTAAATCATTTTTCTTTTTATTCGATTTAAGAAGTTATATATTTTAAAATTGAAAATATAACTCGTGGTTAGTTTTAGATTATTTTGAATTTTCAAATATACAGCTTCTATTAAGGTATTCTTTAGCGTTCGTAATATGCAGATTTGAGGTCTTAGCTTCCCTTTTCGCTAATTACAAGCTGCATTAATATTATTAACGAATATCCGGCAATAAAAGGGTGAGCGTTATAGGTAGGTACCCCGTGTATATATCTTAGTTAGAGCTCCCTGTTCCATGACGCGCGCACACCGAAACATCTTGGATAACCTATTACGGGCAAAGAGAAAATTGGGTACTTAAGCATGACAGAGGGGCACATAAAAGACATCGTAAAAACTCCTCCGCTATTCTCTAGCAGCAATTTTCCAAAATCACGGCATTTTAGTTTTATTTGTGCTACGCGAAATAAGCTTTGAAATATATGTACTTACGTACAATCCCCGTCAATATTAAGACATCTACAGTTTGATTTTATACAATATTAGATGTATTTATTCAGTTATCACATCTTATCACATTGTATTTTCATGTTATCTACCTAGCCCTGAGAAAAAGCACACAAGAAAACAAAAAAATTTTTTTCTACATAACTCTCTTCAAAACTTATTCCATCTTTTTTCCAAATGACCCATACCCTCAGAAAAAAATTGCTTCGGCAACCCTACAAAATATTCTTCAACAGCTTCTTTGAGTTGTTCATCAGACGCAAAACGCTTTGCTTCTAAATTTTTGAATAAGAAGAAGTCTGACGAAGCTAGGTCGAGGCTATAAGGTGGATGCCTTAACTCTATAAACCCACAGTTATTTATTATATGCTGAACTTTGTTTGCCTTATGAACTCGGTAATTGTCGTGCAGCAACTAGTCTTTTTGTGGATAAGAATGTGAGTTTTTCCTCTAGAGCAGTTTTTAAATTTTTAATTGTGTTTCCGTAGACCTCTCCATTTATGGTAGACCCTCTTGACATATATTCAATAAGCAAGACTCCTCCAACATCCCGGAAAACAGTTGCCATCCGTTTTTTTCCAGAAAATTAAGTCTTGGCCTTTTTTGGTGGCGGAGAGCCCAAGTCTTATCCCTGGTGATAATTCGAGATAGAAATGTTCTGTCCCTCTTCAACTCGGCCAAATTTTCTGTACGGTTTCTGTTTAGGTGTAAGCAATCTGAGTATCCACCGCGCAGACACCTTCCTCATACCCAAATCGTCATGCAATATTTTGAGGACATTTGCTCCGAATATACAGACTTCACACGCCGATCTTTCAGTACCAAATTTTCGACTTTTCGCACAATGTCTTCAGTTCGAGCTTCAACAGATCGTCCGGACTTTGGGTAATCATTGATTGACTCACGGCACCATTGAAAGAGTTTACACCAGTATTTTATACGAATATAAGATGGTGCATCTTCCCCATACACAGCAATCATTCTTTCATGAATTGCTGTTGGACCATTACCTTAATTTGTCAAGAACGCTGCGATGTTCAACCTTAGTTTCACTCATTTCTAGCAGTGACAGCAATTTTTCAATATCTTGTTTGACATCGTCACTCATTTGTTTCATAGCTAGGTGGATAACATAAAAATACGCCCTCGTAATTACCCTATTGTTGAAACTGCTTCTTGCAATACATATTTCAAATTCTTTAACTTATTCCGCATATAAACCAGTATGTAAGCCTGTCTATACAGTTCTCTCCTATCTAATTTTTTTTTACTCTACCCTTCACGAATTCACCAACCTGAAATAAAATCTCTACTTACATCACCTACATTCATACTTCATGGAATATCCTCTCCGTTTCCCTACCGATGCCGAAATAGGTCACCTCCAGATCTCTCCTCAGCGTCCAATAGACACGAATAATATTCGTCTTCGTCTTAAAATTTAAATTGCCTACCTACGAAGGAGAGATATTACATTACGTCGCGGACCGAGAGATGGCGCCGTTCGTGAAATCACGATCGCCGGTGTGTGAGGTCGCGTATGACGCCATTACGGTAGGAGTAATTTAAATAGGCAATTTAGATAATGAACTTATCACGGTGACTGAGTTTAAGTCGATTACGTTAAATTAATATTGTTGTGCCGTTGTCGTTGTCTTCGCCGTCGCAGTTCGACGGAAATGAAACATATAAGATCGAGTTTAAAGTATAATCGTGTTACACGATCATAATATATATACGATATAATGGAATACGGTAATTTATGCATGATACGCGCTAAGTGCATCGTAGTGTATGCCGCCAATGAGCTTCGCTAAATTACTGAAAGTAATATAATAAATCAATGGCGATAGTAATAATTGTAAATGCTCTACAAGTTCATATATTAAACGCTAACGACGAAACTGGGGGAAAATTAAGCTCCTAGGCAATCTATTAGCGTTTCGAATCCACTATATAATTACTCAACCGTGAGTGCAAGATGCGTCGCTGCTATTGATAAGTTAATTTTATCGCGAATGATTCCACTCAAACTTTATATATGATTACAAAGGTTCAAATACAACAATGCAAGCTACAATTATTGAGAATAGAAAGACTGATACAAATTTTTAGAATTTTTATTTCAGATATGTTCAAAGTAATTGCCATTTACAATAATGCACTTAACCATTCTCTCCTTCCATAGCTTAAAAGCGTCCAACCAGCTGTCTTTAGGGATACTATCAAAAAACACTTAACGGCGATGTCAACCTCTTCTTTTGACTGGAACCTTTTCCCTCTCAACTGTTTTTTGAGCTCAAAAAATAGCCAGAAGTCACACATTGCCAAATCCGGTGAATAAGGAGGATGTTATATAATTTTGATTTTGATTTCCGCTAAATACTGAACAGTTGTCCCTGCTGTACGGGACGACGCGTTATCACGATGTAACATGATTCGCTTTCTTGGCACTTTACTGAACGCAGTGGGCAAACAAAAAAGGTGACAGAAGCAACCCTCAGACTTATCGTCCAATATCCATTCTACCAGCACTATCAAAGGTATTTGAATAAGTTATTGTGGTTAGATTGATAGATTTCTTTGACAAAAATAACTTTATTGTCACTTCTCAGCATGGTTTTCGTAAAAATAAATCTACGGAAACAGGATTGCGAGAAACACTTAGTGTGATACTTGAAGCGTTTGACTCACAGAAACATGTCCGACTTACCTGTTGTGATTTGAGCCGCACATTTGATATGGTGGATCACCAGCTGCTGCTAGACAAGCTGTGCTACTATGGCGTATAACAATACGTTAAAACTAACCTGGGCATATCCACTATAGAAATTGTACATCGGGGTGTTCTCCAGGGCTCTATATTAGGACCACTGCTTTTCATTGTATATATGAATGATCTGGAGACAAATCTGCCTGTCACAAGGGTTTGTCTGTACACTGACTACACATCTTTCGTGGTCAAAGATAAAACAAAAGAAGGTGTAGCAACCAAAGCGGCAAGTGCTATGGTGGATGCAGAAAAGTGGTTCATGTCTAACAAACTAAAACTAAACTGCGACAAAACCCAATATTTGGATTTTTGCCTCTGGACTCCAAACTTTGCTGATCAGTACACATAGAGGAACTAGCAAAAAAGCTATCGGCTGCTATCTACAACGTACGACGAATTAAAAGTGTATCAACTTAGCCAAGCTGCACGTCTCACGTATTTTGCCAACTTTCATAGCATCATTTTCTATGGTCTGCTGTTCTGGGGACTGGCTCCGGAAGCTAAACGTATTTACATTCTGCAGAACCGAGCAATTCGGACGTTAACTAACCTGAGACAGGAGGAAACTCGTAAATACGCGTTTATTAATGAAGGAATACTAACTTTACTTTGCATGTATATACTTACCAGCGTCAAATATGTAGAACGCCACAGAAATGCGTTATGCTTGAATGGCGATGCGCATAACTACTATACCCGATCTGGGGATGACATTAAGCCACCTTATGACAGAATCCAGGATACACAAAGATACGCTGACTTCTGGGGCACAAAAATCTACAACAAGCTCACCGATTATCTAAAACGGCTGCCATCTGGACAGTGTACCAAGAAGCTAAAAGAGCACTTATTAAATAATGCCTTCTACTCAGTTGAAGACTTTTTAAATTGTAACTTTTAAACTTATTTCTTGTTTGTCTGATCACTATTTGTATAATTGTATTTGTCATATACATATACATACTGCTTTATATATTTATTACCGTACCAACAACTTGACTTTTATTGTAATTTTTATTACAGTACCTAAATAAACTATATTAGTATTATTATTATTAGAGGAGGGCCAGCTCCTTTTCTGTGTACCACCGACTTACAACTTCATTCAAATTCTTTATACCATCTATAAACAGTAGCCAATGATGGTGGGCAAATGCCAATTTTAAACTTTACTCGCACTCATACCCGTTCAGGCCTTTCTTGAAATCATAGTAAATCATTATTCGAAAATTCTCTCGTGATTTTTTCGATAACAGAATAGTGTCTGGGACATAATCCATAGAATAAGGATTATGTCCCAGACACTATTCAACCGAATTGCACAAACTAAACTGCAATTGGCAGATAATGTACATATTTTGTCCGTGTAGAAATGCTGGGGACAGTAAGAATTAACACGTGATTGGATATCTCCGGAAAGTTCAAAAAATTGTTTAACACGAAGTAATCAAATAACGGTAATTAGCGGGGTTTGCATACAATAATGGGAACACTAAAGAAAATTCAACTTGTCTCTACATTAAGTTGTCGATTTTATGTCAAAATCTGCATTAGAAGAAATGATCTGCAATTGATTAAAGTCCAATTAAAGCAGCCATTGGATGTAGTTTTGTAAAGTGAATGATTTGCTTAATGGCAATAATACGTACACTATTTCATTATCCGATCCTATAAGCTCTATCCAATATTAATGCCATAAAATACTCCAGAGCTTGAAAAGAAATTGACATATCGACGACTTGACTGTGAAGCACCTCATTTGCTACAACGGTAATTGCCCGCAGTTTTATGGATTTCCTAAGATCCACAAGAATGAAATAAAGATAAAATTAAAGTAAATATTATATAATTTTGTAATTTAATATAATAGGCACTGAAAATCTGAGGAGTGGGAGAAAGCCATCGATTGGAAGCCAACATTTACTCCAAACTTTTAAACTTACTTACCTAAGATGGGTAACTAGAAGTACTCGCAGATTTTATGGTTCCATTCCTCGTCTGGAATATGAAGTTTACCTAAACGATATCAGCTTTCGCAAAACAAATTCCAACTTTAAAGTTTTATTAAATGTTATAAATTATAACTTCTAAGTCTGAAGTGTACTGATTTACTAACAAAAGAACAACAAGCCCTAAAGTTATTGGAAATCTGGGTCTCGATTTTACTTTATGCCTCGCATCTTTTCGTCTTCTTCTGTATATTTAACCGTGATGGTATAGTAAGGTATACACATTTATTCGTGTATATCTTTCGCTTGTTTACGCTGATATCAAATTGGCGAATATAAATCTGCAATAAAGATATTGTTTAAATTTAGTACACGTTTAATAGGATTACTCAAACAAGCGGTAGGTATATATATATATATATGTAATGTTTGTAGTAGATTTTGCGTTGAAATAGTCTATGCGTACTATTCGAGGAAGATTTGTAGTCTATGCTATAGATTATCGATTCAACTAGGTGCTTATATACTTACATACTAGTAGATATCCTTATTGATTTATTTTTTCTTTATTAACTATGTATGTACAGTTTTACATTCTCTTACAGTCGTAATAATAACAATAAAAACAAATTTATTCTGACACGTCAAGTTTTGGTACAAACGTTCTGTCTTAAAATGTTTTTCTTTTTACTTTTCTGTTATACTGTTGTATGGTACCTTCTGATATCAAACTCCAACAATAATCAGCCAACATTTCACTGTTCCACTTAACGTTTTCCAATATCAGAAATGTCTCGATGAAATCTCTCGCTTTGTTCATCACTGACGTCGCCGTGTTACAGCCCACTTTATTTTAACTTCCAAGATCATTAACAATTGCTATGTAATTGTCAGATTTTGTGCTTCCTAGAAAATTTTGGGTCACACTCTTAGAAGCATTCCAAGCAACACGTTTCAAGTTTCTTCAAGTTGTGCATCTTCTTGTAGACGGTTAATTTGGTATCCCAGGTGCAAAAATTCCCACTTTAAATTTTGGATTTGAAATATTGGGAAATTTTTGTTGAAGGTATTGGAATCTACGACCATCCTTAACCATTACTTCGACGAAATTCTGTATCAAACCTAATTTGATGTGCTGTGGCGGTAGAAATATTTCATCAGGTTCCAGTAGTGCCTTATGACGTATATTCGTTTTCCAGCAGTATACTGAGTCGTGACTGGCGGCCAATCTTTGACAACGTAGTGGGATTTTCCCGATCAACTGTCCCACTCGCAAAGGAAACAGTAGTGCTTTGTGTGCCCTAGTTGTATACCGAGTAGAATTGCTACAACTTTTAGGTCAACGCTGATATGCCATTTGTACACTTTGTAATTAATTTTCTTGAGAAGAAGAGTCATATTTCATAAATTTCCTTCATATGGACTGCGTAGCTAACCGGGATGGATGAATAAACGTTTTCTATGTGGAGAAGGACAGCTTTCAAACTCAATTTCGAAGCATTGATAAAAAGACGCCATTCTTCTGGGTTGTGTTGATCACTTAATGCAATCATCAAATCATCATTATTACAGAATGAAAGACCTTCTTGGCATGATAAATAATGTGACCACTTTTTCTGGAGATTACCATACACAGAAACATTTGTGGTCGGAGCTAACAGCTTGCATCCTTGAAGTTTGGATCGTAGTATTTCTGCTTGAGTTTTTGTCAAGTTCAGATCTCGAATAAGGTCATTAAAGTCTGACTGATTTACTAAGTGAGGTCCATCCTCTAGAGATGGCAAATATTCATCATCGCTGGTCTATAATAACTCGGCTATAATGCTGATTCCTTAATTAATAATTATTTAAGAGCGACTCATCCTGTCATGACTGAATCATTCTCGACGGTCCACCTTTACACTGCTCAGTATTTCATTTGTGTGTTGTTTCCTCTCGTCTCAACATGTCTTCTAGCCATGATTGTTGTAATTATCCCGACAATTTTTGTCACATTTGTGTTCAACTTGTTATTAAAAAACACTAGAGAAACATTACAGGCTTTATTAGCAAAATGTATTACACCTATTTCGGTGTGAGACTTGGGGACCAGGACAAATCATGCGCTCTTCACAAATTGTGTTATATTTGTGTAGAAGATCCCAGGAAGTGGTCATCAGGTACAAAAAACATCATTCAAATTTGGCATTCCAATGCTGTGAGGGAACCAAAATATCACAGGAATGAATTTTTGCTATTATGATTTTAATGGCTATAACTCTAAGAATAAAAGAGTTTCAGCTCGAGCTTCCTTCTGCAATGCGATCTGTAGCTCATGGACCAGATGTACATGTACCTGAGCTTCCAACAACGCTAGGAAAGGTGAGCTCTAGTGAATGTGATGTAAATGAAGATGACTGTTATTTTCAGGATCATTCAGATTATGCCATCCCTTCACTTTTCACTCAGTCTGAGCTTGATGATTTGCTGAGAGACTTACTAAGGAGAATGCTGAACTCTTGGGTACTAGACTAAAAGAAAAGAAAGCTACTGGCTGCTGGAACATTTTTTCATCAGTTCAGATTCAGAGATCATGAACTTATTGACTATTTCAAACAAGAAGCCGAGTTGGTCTACTGTGTTGTGATGTTCCTGGTTTGGTTCAAAAGTTTGGAATTGAATACAAAGCTGATGATGAATGGAAGCTTTTCATTGATTCTTTAACGCGAAGCCTGAAGGTTGTATTCCTGCACAATGGTAACATGTATGCATCTTTTCCTCTAGGGTATTCTGTACACCTCAAAGAAATTGAAAGAATTTAAAAGAGATGTTAAATAAAATTAGATATACAGATCATAATTGGATGTCGATAATTGGTGGCGATTTAAAGTTTTGAGGCATAATGCTGCAGTAAAAATGTCAAAATTCAAGAAGATTTCTAGTATTGTAACCTCTAGGGGGAGAAAATGTTTAACTTATTATCATATGTCTTGGTAGAATTTCCTGCTATCATTGGCTTTCAACTTTATGTTTCTTCTTCAACTTTAAGCTTTATAGGTCAAAAAGTTAGTATTGATTTCTAAAAAAGATTTCATCTTACATAAATCGATTTTGGTGCTTTCCTTTTACACCACTATTGAATTATTAAAGTGGAATTTCTCATCTGGTAGACATTTCCTGTTAAAAATTGAATTCAACTAATATATCGAGAAAGCGGTTCCTGTATTCAATTCCACAAAAATGCGGCCAGTTATCCATGAAATATGTGCACACCCTCGCAATCTGCGCAGAACTACTTTAATCTGCTAAAAGCGCGAAAGAGACCTTTGCAAGGAACGCGATAGTTTATGTATCATGCGGTTCCATTGTTTCCGAATACTTGTATATAAAACGAGGAGTAGGCACTGTATAGATTTCCGGCTCACGTTGCCTCTCGCGAGAAGAAACCGATTGTGTTAAATAGACAGATTTCGATTGGACCGCTGGAAAGGATTTACTACACAGACGTTTTACTAAAAAAAATTGTGAAAACGTCGTTGGACCCAAGTCAATATAAATTATTAAGAACTGTATGAAACTACGACATGTTGGTACATTTCTTACGGGGTGTATGATTGCTTTATAGAAGAAGCGCAATAGGAAGCTTCTGTATGGATAAAAACGCAATTTGTTGATTTGATATCGATTTAGTGACAATATTTTTCCACAATCCATTTATTTCGCTCGTTTTTCACAGGTTTTGCATTAGAAGTAAAACCAAAACGCCCCTACGAATGAAATGTTGATATTATTAAACAAACCGTAGAACGAAGAAGAACAGGAGTTAGATTATTGTGGTAATGTTTCTTTCTTGCCCCTACATGTATTAAATATCATATTGGCGTGTATATTACTTTAACTTTACACTCTTTATATCTATGAAATAAGAATTCAAATTAAGAAGACAGAACTCATATAAATAAAGAACAAATTCGGCTCATAATCTTACCTGTAGAGCGTCAATTTAAAGAAACTGATGAAGTTAAAGGTACTCTAAAACCGTCCAAAGGCTGATGATGATCAGCAAATCAACATTTTGTTAAGTATTGAAGGAAATCGGCATAATATATCTCGACTAATTGCATAAATGAGGTAAGTCAACCGACAGTGCTATGTCTCATATAGTGCTATGTCTCATATAAAACAGAGTGACTTTGTGACAGATTTGACACTCTTAGTAATTTTTTTAATTCTAGTTTTATAGCTGGAAGGTGGAGTAAATAACATAAAGTAGTCACATCATTTAGCTACTAAACAATGATGATATGAAACAAAAAAAAGTATTTTGGCCAGAATTTTGATGAATACTTGTCACACATTCACCCCATCGCTTGGAGTGACTTTGTGACAGCATTAGGCTCTCACTAGAATATAATGTCACCTTTCTGCTAGGAGGTTTTGGAACATTATAACCACGTCAATGTATTCCAGGCCCCAAATTTGTCACAAAATCATCTCCTAACTGAATCATCAATAAGTCACAAAGTCAACCCAAATAATAAAAATTATCGTTTTAGCACAATTTATTTATAAAAGGTCTAAGAAAACAACGTAAATTAAACAGTTGAATAAATGAATGAATGAACGATATTTCGTTCATTCATTCAAAATGTGTCTCTCGAAAAATTTAAAGTTAAACAAAACAACATTAAATTCTAATCGTCCTAACGCTAAAACTGCTTTTTAGTACTCCATTCGGCTAAGAATAGAATATTCTTCCATTTTAGTGAGTTGGAATATCCTCCATCGAGATTTTTGAGCTGGAGATTTAATTTTACGTATGATGTCATCATATACAAAAAATTTCGCCTTTTTTATTAGGATACTTCCAGTCCCCACCATATTTTTCCATAGCATTAACGACACCTCCGTCTTGTGATACAGCTGTAATAATTCTAGGGAAATAACTCATACAACACAATAACATGGTCTCCAATGTTAAGGTTTTGTACGTTTATGGTTTCCATGTAATGACAATTTAATTCTTTCTGACCGGTTGAAGTCTTCGGTCATCGGTGATACATTGCTTTCTTTTAATCACAAAGCATCCCAATCTTCACTAGTGCTCGATTACGAGGCGTGTTTAAGCATTTTAATTTTTTATCTTTGCGTACAGTTCTGAAAGCTTGCTTTGATGTTGACCTCTTGCGCTTCTCGGAGGGTTACGTTTTTCAGATTTCTCTTAAAGCTTTTTCTAATGATTCAGATGTATTACATATAGTTTTTGTAGGGGCGACTTCCCGGTAGCCTCTTATACTTACGGAATAATTAAATTAGAAAATCTTACCTCTATTAGTACCACAAGCTGTCACAATCTCACCTCGATATTTGTTGACATATCATTTCGTAGAGCATAGGCACAATATTTTTAAGAACAGTGAGGTTATGGCACTTACTACAAAAATAGATAAAACAAACGGTTCAAGTTACACACAACAAAGTATTACAACTTTCTGATAAAGTACGTGCGTGTACGAGAGGTTGCTGCAATAACATAATAAAGAGATGTAAGAATTACTTTTTCAAGGAGTTTGGTACTGTCACAAAGTCGCCTGGGTGTCACAAAGTTAGCTCGTTTAAGGGTACTATTGATTTTGGCAGTTGTTTACTCTTTTTAGTTAGAGGGACACATTTTACAATTTTAGAAATAAAATTTCTTTGACTGTCACAACTGCCTGTTGACTAATAGCTGTTATGAAATTCACTAACTTGTTCAAAATTAATCTTCTCCGAGCGTTAACTTCTTTTTATCTGTTTAGATGTGCTTTCACTAAATTTCTTTTTAATTTTGCAATATATAGTTTCCAGCTTCCTTCTTTTCTTTTTCTTTTAGTGCTGCCACTAGTTTCACTTGCATGTAGGCTTTCTTCTTCGGATACTTTTTCATTATTTTTTTATCTTATCTAGGGTGATTATCAGATTTATATACTATTTAGCACATTGTAGTGTACTTAATCGACATATAGAAATCGATAAACATCCATTACCATGTATAGAGGATTTATTGAGTTATTTACAAGAAAGGTAAAGAATTCACGAAAGTTGATCTTTCTTTCTGCACCAGCAAAATTTCAAAAAATTATTGAACGTGTGTTACAGGGTGTATCGGGTGTTCATACTACAACCAGCGCAGACAAAATCGAGCAAATTATTTATTAAAGTTAAAAACACATTAAAATCCGGGACGATAAAGTACTACAATGATTGCTTTATATTGCAAAAGCGGTATAGCGGCTACATCTAATACTCTCTCTATGAAAGTCATTCAAAGGAAAAAGATTTTGTCGCTAAGGACCTACCCACGTAAATAGCCACACCCCCATACTTCAACGAATTTCGACAGTAATATGATGAAAGTACGTAACCATCTATATTTAATATACGTAAAAAATACATCACATTTAGTTTCTTTTAGAATGACTTCAATGGGTAATATCTTGTTAGCTAAGCATCGTACATTTTGATGTTGGACCACAAAAAATTTTCAGTGTCCGTAGGTATTCGAATGCTATTGTGTAAAACATCTTTATTCCTAGTTACGGTGTTAACCCGTTGCAATTCAAATAACCCTCTAGGTGTACAATCACTATGATCAACAACAAAAACCTATGCTTGCATGACGCACACTTTTATTTTCTGCTACATTAATTAAAAATGCATTAAAATAACCTAATCTTACCGGAGTTACGCGAATGTAAACCATGCTTAGTGAAATGTTCTCTCGATAAAATTCGATTGCAATCAACATAAGAAATTTTATTATATTCAATAATATGTTCGTACAAAAATTTATTTAAACTGTAAATGGTTTGATTTAACTTACGTTTTCCATGCCAATATGGAATAGACACCAATTAAATATTTGTTTTAAGTAATACATTTTTTATAGTTTGTAACCTATTTAAGTCTACTTTACAATCTCGTATGACATTGTTAGACGCATCCATTACAATAACATAGTCATTTTCATTAGAATTGGAAACCAGTAACTCCAAATCCTCAACCACTTCTTCCAAACGAGCGTTTGGTTTACAAATAGAAAGCATATCATACAAATCAGGAGTATTAGTGGCATTTTTTATAACTTCAGCGAAATTTCTTCCATCGCTTCACAATGATTTGTGTTGTCAATTTCTTGCATTTGTTCTTATAGTACTCTATCTTGTTTTTTTGTTCTATACTTTCTTCATGTAATTCCTTCATTTAATTATTTTGAAACCCTTGTATGTACAATTTATTATCAAATCAAGTTGAATTTAAATGCGACGCAGAATGCGACAAATATTTTAAACAAGTAAAACAATCTCTGGTTTCTACCGAAGTATTAGCGCATTACAACCCAGAATTCCCTATTAAATCATCAACGGATGTATCATCCTACGGTATTGAGAACCATATTTGTACGATTTGGATTTCCAAAATTATTTTTTTTTTGTGTGTGGTGAGTGTTTAATTGCAGTCTCCGTAAGCAGTATTACTTTTCTGGCTATGACCGTAACTCTCGAGGTGTAGTTTTGTGTGTGTAAATTGTGCTCAACTGGCTTTATGACAGCACATCGCCTTTTACAATGCCGCGCTGTTAATCACTTTGCTCCCAACAGCGAACGATAAGTCGATCCGGATTTCAATGCTCTGAAAAGATGTCACCGTCCCTTCAAAGAATTGAAACAATGCTCCTATCATTCTGTCATAACGATAGTCAGTCGCCTAACCACTTTCAGATCGGCCGTGTTTAAGTTATTTTTAGAGCGCAATGTTATTGCTTTTAGAAGTTCACTACATCCTGCATCTATTGGAGCTGCAGAAAATGCAATTAAAACTATTAAAAGAGCGTTATTGGCAGCTATAGGTGACAGTTTTTCAATTTCAGTAAAATTGATCTTTTACTTCTGACGTGACTATAGATTATCATGATCCAATAAATAAAATTTTTGATTAAGTGTCTTTTTAAGACAGTTTATTTTTGTTTTTGCGTGAAGAAAGTATTAAGTTAGAAACTAACCTTAATAATTTGTTTCAATCGCTACTTCAATTTTATGCCAATTTACCTTAAAACCTAGAGATATATCCTTACCCACGTATATTTCCAGATTTCTGCAGCTTTATTCGAGTAAATATTTCAGTTCTCTCAAACATTATTAAGTTATTAAATCTTGACGGCTCCATCGTTGTACAACGAAATTGTTAGCTCTTATTAATGCCGATGTTTTATTTCTTATGCTCTCGCTTTCCAGAGTGTACAAACACTTACTAAATTCTAAAGAAACGTACCTGTCTTGCTAATTGATAAATGGCGGCCTGGAGAAATATTGTACGTCGAGGCATCCACTTTGAAATTTATTAAACTTTCAGTAATATTACCGTTTACATCTTTACCTGTAAATTTAGTTTTATTTCGACATACATTAACTCAGTATCTAATCGTAACGTACCAACACCTTCTATTACAAATAATAATAACACAGCAAGTCTATTGGGCATCCTTTCATAAAGTTAGGGGTTCACTTCAGAAGTTAACGTCTTAGAAAAGCTGTCTTATACAGACGTAATTATTGATAAAGACAGATGTTGCGTTTCAGGAAGTTGTTTGGACAGATTTTGCCAATTATACAACTCCTTACTTCGAGTAAAATTATATGAATCGGATCAGGAAAGCTGAATTATAAAGGTGGCAAGCACAAAAACGGGTCCCTTTAATATTGCTTGAAAGACTACTAACACGAATGGCGCATGATCTTTCTAATTATATAATGAAAATGACACTTTTTGTAGATATAATAGACATATATATAATATATATATATAGCCACAAACTGTGTTCATTAATGCACTACTTAACAAAATTATTATTCAAAGGACTGTTAAAAATTACTTTTATAACAAAGCATAAAAGCGTTGTTAGTTCTTTCAGCCTTAAAACAATCTGTTTGAAAATGTAGCACTTTCATCCGCTACAGTTGTTACCTGTCGTTCAAACAGTACAGACGTGTTCATATTGAGTGCGCAGACAAACAATTCAGTATTATAATAACCGGTAGGCGTAGTACTCTAAAATTGAGAAGTAGAGATAAATATGTATACAGTGTAACTGTTTTAGTGAGAATCTTTTTCACCAAGGTTGCATGGTTTGTCTGATATAGCATTTAGAGTAATTACTGAGACGAATGACGTTTTTTGGTCTTGTGATACGTGCGGTATTGGGAAACGATGTTCTCTTAGGAAATAAAAAATCAAAATAGTAAATCAGGGATTGATGTGAAAATAACCTATGCGGACAAACTAAAAAAATTGGAACCCGTACTAGTAATTAAACCGAAAGTGGAAGGGCAGAGGAATTGTAATTGAATGTAAAAATGCACAAGCAATATCCAAACTAAAAGAGAAGGCGCAATCAAAATTAGGTGAAAGTTACAACATTAATGAACCACGAAAACGGAGACCGTGTATTAAGATAATAGGAATGAGAGAAAAGCGAAATATCTTGGAAATAGAGGAGAAGTTGAGGGCACAAAACAAGTTACTGAACACTAAGGATTCGTATATAAAAGTTTTACATTTAGCAGAGTTGAAAGCAATCCGAAATCGACTTGTAAGATGTTTTGCATATGTCGAAGTTGATGTTAAATCCTGTAACAAATTAATGGAGGAGAGGAAAGCAAGAATTGGATGGGATATCTGTAAAGTATTTGATGATACCGTAACAAGATGTTTTAAATGCTGCGGTTATAACCACAAGGATACTGTTTGCAAAACGGGGACGAGGTGTCCAAGATGTGCATAATCACACTGTATCAGGGACTGTAAAGCTGGTACCGAAAGTAACTTAAAATGTATGAACTGTGAGGAAGCTGTACGTAAATTAAATTTGAGAATTAAGATAAACCATGCAGCCTGGGACCCTAAATGTTCTGTTTTTAAGCTCTTCTCAGAGGAAATTCTTGAATCTAACATTTCGATAAAAGGTTACAATATTATTAGATGTAACCCTTGCAGCAGGTATACAGGGGTTTTTATAATCTATGTTAAGTTAGGAGTGAGATATACTGAAATGAATAATGTAGCGTTTAGAAATAATGCATGGCTATTAGGTATTAATATATACTATTGGATCGCGCTTATGACTCCAATAAACTGAGGTTGGAAATAAGTTGGAAATTTCCGAAAATGTAATTCATTTATTAAAGGCCTTTAATAATTTTCGGAAATTTCCAACTTATTTCCAACCTCAGTTTATTGGAGTCATAAGCGCGATCCAATAGTATATAGTTACGTTTACTCCGGTACTCCTTCTGGTTTAATTAGGTATTAATGTATCTTCTGGTTTTACAAAAGGCTTTTATGGGGTATTGTATCATAGTCCGAATGCAAGCGATGCTGAATTTTTCACATTTCTTGAAACCTGATGTGATGTAGTAAACTTAGATAGCAGAGGTGTCTTTACTATTGCGAGGGACTTCAATATTGACATGTCCAAGGATACATTATATAGTAAAAGATTAAAGAACCTCATTGTTGGTAATGGAATGAAAGAAATTGTTGATGGTTACACTAGAATAACGAAACATTCTAAAACAATGATTGGCCTAGTTTTAACAAATGCAACGAATGCTAATGTTGATATTTGTGATTATGTAGTTAGCGATCATGAAACATTGAAAATAAATTTCACGAATAATTTACGCGTAGAACATAAACAACAAAAAATTGTAATAGTTAGGAGAGGATACAATAGCTACGATTACAGAAATAGACTTATGCAATACAACTGGAAAGAGTTTAGTGAACTTGATTGATGAATGATGAAAATGCAATGTCATTACTATGAAGCTATTAATAGGAAAATAATTAATGTATGTTACATATAACCCAACAAGAACGACATTCCTTATATAAAATAGCAAAACTTACGAATAATAACAACGGTTGGGAGAATTATAAAAGCATTAAGAATTACTATAATAAACTAATAAAGTTCAACAAAAGTAGGTATTTCGAAAATAAAATCAATGCAACCAAGAGTAATTCTAAAGCAATGTGGACAAACCTTAAAGAACTAATTAATAATAATAACAATAGTAGAAGGCCGGAAAGTGTTGAGTTTCCTTCTGGAAGAGAGTCGCAAAACGCATGTATAGCAGAACAATTTAATAATTACTTCATTGACAGTATCACTGAAATACATATCAGCAATGATGTTGCTCAAGATAATCTGGATTTTAATATGGTTGATACTGGAAACCAAATCTTACTTAACAAATTTGAACCACTCACGTTATTTGCATTGAAACGTGTAGGTACTTCTATGCAAAAGAAATCCAGTACCGATGGTATTGATCCCACTATTATTGGAGACGCTTTCCCTGTTATCGGTGAAACATTGCTGCATATAATTAATGAGTCCTTTAGAACGGAGATCGTTCCGAGAATTCGGAACACATCTACGGTTATTCCTATACCGAAGGTAAATAATGCTAGGAAGTGTGATGATTTCTGACCTATTAATATGATGCCCTCTATGGAAAAGATCATTGAACAGGTTCTAGCAGACTATCAGTCCGGATTTAGGAAAGGTCATTCATGTGAAACATTATTGAATTTAGTATTGGAAGGAAGAAATACAAAATAATAACAAAGTAGTATCAGTTTTTCTTGATTTCAAAAGAGCCTTTGACACTATTGATCGAAATCGATTAATAAGAAGACTTCACAATTACGGAGTACGAGGCCTAGCCCTCAAATAGTTGTAAGACTGTTTAAGGGGACTATGTAGTAGATATACAAGAGTTACACTTATGTTAGATATGGTGCAGTGGCTTAGTATAAGACAAAGAGTTGATCTTAACAGTTTAATTTTAATTTATAAAATACTAAATAATAAACTTCTTGAATACATGAGTAGATTTATTACATATAATAGTGACATTCATATATATATATAAAAGTAGAAATGTAAGTAACTTTAGGTTACCGTTAAAAAGAAAGTCTTGCTCACAAAATAGTTTGTTTTATAAGGGATTGAAATTGTACAACGAAATCCCAGATAAGACTAAGCAGGCGGGTAACATTAGTATATTTAAGAAGTTGTTTGGTAGTGTTTATGTTAAGAGTACCTATATATAAAAATTAAATTCATGTATAATGTATGTACTATTTGTATGCAAACCATCCTCAGGATGAATAAAGTTATTATTATTATTACAGTTCTGCCTTTGTTCGTTTAAGACTACTATGATGCAGTCAAAATCCGAAAGCTCTCATAATAGGAACATAATAGGGACATAATAGGGACACGGCCACTCAATTTCCGGTCTGACACATATATGGCAACATTGTTGGCAGACCCACCCTTCAAACAGTACGTGTCAAAATTTCATGGCATTCTGACAGTTAGTTTAGAGGTTACAGTCGTTTTAGTGACCTCAGTTTTGATAGATTGATCGATAGAAAGGACCTTCGTGTGTTGATTAAACACTGTTTTTTGATGGGAAAAAATACTACTGGAGCCAAACAGTGGCTTGATTGACTTTTTTGACTGGTTTGCTGAATTTAAACACGGTTGTACAAGCACCGATGATGCTGAACGTTCTGATCGCCCAAAATCGGTTGTTGTTCCGGAAAACATAAAGAATGTCTACAAAATAGTTTTAAAAGAACGGAAAATGAAGTTGCGTGCGGCAGCTGACACCTTGAAGCTACGAGAAAGTAGTGCCTTTACAATTTTACATGAAAATGCATGCGCAAGTTGCTTTCGAAGTGGGTGCCGCTGGACCAGAAACAACAACAATGCGACAATTCAGAGCGCTGTTTGGAGCTGTTCAAGCGAAATAAAAAGGATTTATTGCATCGGTATGTGACAATGGATGAAACATGGATCCAATTGCTCTTTTAATTATTTGCCCACCCACTCCAGATTTGGCCCACAGCTCCAGCGCTCAAATGAAGAAGTGATTGCTGAAACTCACGCTTATTTTAAGAGTACAGATAAATCGCTTTACATGAAGGGTATCGAAAAATTAGAGGAGCATTTGATGAATGTATCACTCTTGACGGAGAGTACGTTCATGAATAAAATATTGCAGTAATATATGTACAAATTTGTTACTTTAACCAGTAATTAGTACTACACTTGTATTGACTATAACATGTTTTGTTTGAGGATAACTGTTCGTTTAATGAATAATGAATTTGTATTTGTTTGTTTGGGGGAAGCAATTTGCAAAGAAAGCATGAACAATTCAAACAAAACTTTTCACATAAATTACCTACTTTCTTGTTTGAACTAGGGTCAGGCAGACCACAATAAAGCTTAGCACAATATAGTAAACCTTAGGGAATTACGGATTTGGTTTATTGCGGCCTACGGAACAGATATGTAGGCGGAAGTAAGATCACATTCAGAACGTGTATCGGAGGACAAGAAAGTGATATTATAAAAGAATAAAATCAGAACATTTTGTATAATAAAATACTATACTATAGGTATTCGAGAGGGACGGTAGAATTACTATTTAAGAGAGAAACTCACTTATTGAATTTTCTTACATTTCGCAGAATACTAACACGGAGAAAACGGAATAATAATTATTTAGAACAAACTTATTCTTTAATGTAGTGAACGTGAAGGGGGAACAGCATCACAAGAGGGTACATATAATTACGGGAATTCAATTTAACTCCATAACTTTCCTGCATCTATGTGCGAATGTATATCGTTCGCTCGCAATAATACAATCAAAGTTGAGGAGGACGAGGAATAATACATAATTCACAATGAAAAGGAGGAAGTATTCGGGAAGTTTGCGTTACTTTAATAACGTTGTCTATAAAGTTGTACGGAGCGTTTCGTTGGGTCGCTAAAGCCAACTCGGTAATATCATGTACAGTGTTTGGCTCAGTTTTGTAAATTTAAGGTTATCACTTGTATCGTAAAGTGCAATTTCTTCCCCATACGCTATCTAGAAACGGCTATTGTATATGCAATAGGGGGTTTGGGTTTGCTTACCATTGATTTATTTTAAAACTTTGTACCTATAACGTAACTTTTACAATGTTTACTTTTTCATACATTATCTCACAACCCTTAAATCGGAAATTTCCAGGGTAGTGGATTTCAGTTTTATACCATATTTTTGGAATAAAAATATATTCTTACAAAGAGAAATGTTTGATATAAAAATTAATTGCAATCCATAATTGAAAAACATGTGCCAAAGTATACTACCTCATCGCGTCATTTTCCTTTTTGGTTTAGTGGAACTGCAATCAGGTTGATTAAGTTGAAGGAATTCTATCACCGCAAATGGAAATCATCAGGATCATCTTACTACAAAGCCGAATTTGTTAGAGTACGCAGACTGGTTAAGGTCGAACTGCACAGGGACTATGAAGCATATTTGGCCAATATGGAAACCGGTATCTCTAAAGATTCAAAATTGTTTTGGCAGTTTATAGCATATAAATCGGGTAAGTCGAGGATTCCTGGCTGTATGAAGTTTAACGATCTTGAGATAGCTGAGCCAGATGAGATAGTAGAGGCTTTTGCAAAAAATTTCTCGGATGTCTACCAACCTCGATCTATATCGGTGACCCCAACGATTTCTATGACAGGCACTTGCATTGGTATTGACGAGTTCACCATTAATGAAGTAATAGCAGCCATTGCACGTCTCAAGGCAGACTTTACATCAGGCCATGATGGTCTTCCAAATTTTTTAATCAAAGATAGCGCACCCGTACTTAGCAATCCATTGTATAGAATATTTAATCTTGCTCTCCGCACATCGGCTTTCCCAGATATTTGGAAAATATGAAAAATCAATCCAGTATTGAAAAAGGGAGTAAAAGCGACGTATTATACTACAGGCCTATTAGTATCCTATCTGCCTGTGCCTTATGCCTGCTTATATCCAAGTTCCTTTGGATTTTCTTCTAGAACTACGAATTTCATGGCCTCCTATTTGGATAATCGCACCAATTACGTCTGCTACAACGGCTTTTATTCTAAAACATTCACGGCCTTGTCGGGGGTTCCTCATGCATCGAATCTGGGACCCCTTTTGTTTAATATTTACATTAACGATCTATTAACCAGTCTTGATAGCCAAGTTCTTGCGTATGAGGATAATCTGAAAATTTATACGAAGATTTCTACCAACTCTGATTGTGAAGCCTTGCAAAGATCATATTAAAGCAAATAGCGAAGGGTAGCGTTGGCTTTAGGGCACCCCACCCCCGAAAACGGGCGATTTAGCATCTATGGAAGTTAGCGTTGTTCTTACACTGCATCAGGCTACAAACCCACCAAATTTCATTTAAATCGGTCACCACCACTTGCCTGTGTTTCCTTGTAAGTCTGTTACAAATATGAAGTCTCTAATCTTCTTGTTTTATGCATACGTTTACAGTGTATTTAATTCATGGGCTGTTTATTTAAAATTTGTAATGGTCTCATGGATGCACCTCACATTCTTGCAGCGATTGATTTTAATGTCGCAGCATTCTCAACACGCAGTATTTTTAGACCACCATTGGCTAAAACCAATTCATATAGAAACTCCCCCATATTACGGCTTCTGCATAATTACAACACATATTATAATTCAATTGACATTTTGAATAATACATTTCGATCATTTAAACAAGAAATTAAAATCAATCAATTGGCTAATACACTTTGATTCGTAATGCAGTAACTTCCCCCGTTTTATGTTTCTCTTTTATTTCCTATAGTCTAACTTTACTCTTCTTTTTCTTCATTTCTTTTGTCTTACATTTTTTATTGTTTGCGTTTTGTAAACTGTTAATTTGTTAACATGTTAATGTATTTCCGAACATAAAACTATTATGTCGTATTAACTATTACTGTTTTCGTTTTGTTTGTATCCCAATTATTGTAAAAATAAATAAAGAAATAAATAAATGACGAGCACTAGAATTAATAATTACATATTTTAAACTTTTTTGGGATTTTTGTTTTAATTTCTGTAAGGTGTTCCAACTGAATTTCTTGAGCAACAAATTTTCTTGGTAATCCCAAACTAGCGTAGTCATTGTCTGCGAATACGATGTACACCTTACCTAAATAACCTAATATTGGACGTTGACATTTATCGAAGAAACATACATTTTTTAGAACGATGTTACAAACTTGCGAGTCAGTTGCTGTGCTGTTACATTGGCTCAAATGTTACTAGAAGGAACCTACATCTAGTATTTCGCTCTTACAACAGATTTGAGATATGGTTAGGATCAATCATGACATTTACAGTACCAAAAGAAGTTCCTTTAACATCAGACAACGCGATTGGGTTGTGCGACATGAAATCTGTTATTTTAGCATCTACCGGATCGAATATCAGAATGAGGGTAAAAGTGTGGTTGTGGTTCCCAAACTAAATATTGTGTCTGGGGGTTGACGCGTAGGTAAGTTTATACTTGACGTTTTGCTGTTAATTTTGGATTATTAGATCTCACAACATGTCTTCATTATTGACTTCGTCATTTTCATTCACTCATCTACATACTGTCTGTGATGGTGTTCTTCTACAAGATGGTCCATCTTTATTCTAACCTTTTATCCTTTGTAATGATATAGAATCTATTTATATCGACTATTTTAGAACATTAGATGACAGTATAGAGTGGACATTTTTGACTGCACCTGAGTGTGTTTTCTGACACTATAAAACTACATTTCCATCAATTATACTATTGTCATTCAAATTACTTTATTGTCCTGAAAAGATCACGTAGGAAACTAAAGGTTTTTTATCATTTCTATGTGTTCCTAAGGTGTAAAACGGTGAATAAAACCTACAACTGTTTTCATTTATTCTCGTACATTGAACTTTCAATCTCGCCACGTCAAAATCTTTTTTGAATTATACTATTGGTTTCTCAAGGAAATTTCAAAATTTATAGTAACTGGAAAGCAATTACTTACGCTTTGAGGAACGGAAGAAGGTGCGTGCACACGCAAACCCACGCTAACGCACAAACGTAACGGATCGTAATTTATCACGAAAAAGTACGGAACGATAAAAAAACAACTTCGTAGCGAAATTGGAACAATCTTCCGGAGATAATTTTTATATCCCGAAGCGTAAAAGGCCCAAGCGTGAGGTATAAGGCACACACTTTACCTCTTTTCTATACCTATGGTATACGCATTTCTCTTTCGGTGAATTCCCCTTTCGCGTCACGTAAAAGAATCCTGGAAATTCTGAAGACGATCCTGTACCGATGACTTCTTGTAATTTCGCAAGCATTCAGCAGTTTATTAGGAGACCGAAATCTATCGGATCGTGTGCCAAGATTACGATGTAACAAATTGTTAAGGCGACGCTTCTGATGTCGATGCTCTATTTATTGTTGCCTTTTGTTGTGAAATGTACATTAATTTCTGCTATACCCATAGCAGAAATTAATTTCTTTCAATATATATATATTAAATTATCGTCTGCACAGTAATTACGTATACGTTTCGAAAATACATTTATAAAAGGTTTATATATACTATTAAAAGTACATGAAAGTCATCATTCTCGCTTAGGTTTGATATTTGCCGGGAATATATATGTATGTATGTACATATACATAAACCAGATTAAGGTTCCTTAAATAAACAACGAAATGGCAACCAGCAGAACTTCAAAAGAGAAACAGGTCGAAAACAAACCGGAAACAAGGAGTTCTAAAAGCAATAAGTGCTAGAAAGTTGGGAAGTCAGAAACGGTAGAAGCAAGGCAGCAGATTCCGCCTAAAGATGTTTGAGACTAGCATAATATATTTATACAAGATTTGACACAAAAATAAGAAGACTGTTTGCATTATTAATGACTTATTATTACAACCTTACTGATTTTTCAATAGTATTGGTTCTATACCGTCTTTTATTTTAAACTAGATAGTATAACTGTACTATGCATAGTGTAAATGAAATGAAATGGCGCTTTCTTATTGAAAATTAAGAGATCTTTTCTGGTTGGAATGAATCAAGCTATGCAAAATCTTCAAATGTCAATGCAGCCGTAAGATATGTGGAATAAGATGCCATAAGATGTGTGGAACACAAAAAATAAGGAAAACTGAACAAATTATCGACTGAGTGTCTTGTCGATAACAAAACATCCTCATTAAGAAATTGTACCTTAATAGGAGAGGGTTGTTTTTTGCTCGAACCCTTGTCTCTCTAATTTTCAACAAGGAATCGCCCTGTCAATTTGTTTCGAACTTATTCATTTACAGCCTATATAATAGAAATATGCAATTGTTATCCAATCCCGTTTATGTTAATAACATACTTTGTTCTCTTTCTTTGAATTGAGGAAAGACATGATAGTGGGACGGGGGCAGATCTGATGAATAAGGGGTGTTCGCGTAATTGGAACCCTAAATCACGAACTATTTGCACATACAATTTTTGTGTAGGGGTATTGTCCTGCAAAAACAAAACACCTTTGGACAACTCTCCGCGTCTTCTCCATAATTTTTTCTCGTAGAGTGGTCAGTCGAATAATAAATGCCAGTTATTGATCCACTTTTATTCAGAAAATCAGTTATGATACTAATGCCAAATAAATGAAGCAAGAACTTTTCCAACAGATTTTTGAACACGAAACTTCTTAGGTCTTGGAGAACCAGAGTGTGTCAATTCAATCATCAATTGTTGTTTTGTTTCTGGGTTGTAGAAATGTACCTAAGTTTCATCCATAGTAACAATCTGCATCACTTTTGAACCGAGCACAGATCGAAAACGATGCTTTACCCGTACATGCTTCTGGTCATCTGAGGATCCATTTTGAAGAAATTTTTTTATGTCCAAGTTCTTCAGATATTCGCTTTCGCCCAATTCGACTGTTCGACAAAATCATGTGAAGAACTGTATCAACATTTTTGGGGACGGATACAGAAATTGGTCTTCCTGATCGGTGTTCATCATCCATGGTATATTTACCCCTTAATCCAATTTTTCGCGGTCATATACGAAAAACACTGATCGTCAAGTGTATTAACCATATCTTAGTAAATCTGGTTACCTCTTAACTTGTAAGTATACTACTAGCATTCCCAACAGCATAATGATACATTAAAGACATATTTGAAGACTATGTTATCTCATTTATCCCATTTATTGGCAATAACTTAAATTCTACAGAATATTCTCGGGACATCTTGGACAAAGAAAATATATCTGTGCCACCATCTCCGGCAGCTTAACTGAATCTATGTAGAGACGCCTGCCAGCTGGGATTAGAGTCAAAGCAAGTAACACCAGGTACCCCTCACCTGTATTTAGTGGTTCCTCTTGAAGGTAATTTCTGTGCTTTCAATGTTCTCATTGTTGTTAATTTTGTCTAGTTTATATAAATACGTAGTCTTGTCATAAGTTCTGTCCCTTGTATAAACGTGTATAATCCAAAGAAAAAAAAAAAAAAAAGAAAGATATTGCCTACATTGACCTACTTTACAAATAAATTGCCGCAGCTTTGATTAAATCTATTGTACTTTTAATTCCTCGATGTTGCGGTGATGTTTCGAGCAAGCCTTTTCTTCTGAAATACTCCATAGTCGGTAGTTCAAAGGAGTAAGATCCAGACTTTCCGAGAGTCAATCTTCAGCTTCGATGAATTCGGTCAAATTCATTTCTAACGAACGCTGCGTGGATTTTGTCTTGCGAGCCGGCGCATAATCTTTCTGGAAGACCTCGTGCTTTCTTGCGAACAAGGTGGCATTCAATGGCATTACTACTTTTTCCTTGTTCGCAGAAATGCAGTTGAGTGACATCGTCATACGCCACTCCCCACCAAACCATCATCGCGGCAGGATGATGACCTCTTTCTACTTTTCCAATTTCTTCTGCAGCTTCGCGGGAATTGCGAACTTCATCAGTGAAGAGGATTTGCCTATGCCTTCCGTTTGTGTGTCGCCAAATTAACGCTTTTGCTCTCTTAGGTCTGATATTATACAGAGTTGCTGTCAATCTCTGTCCAGTTGTTCTTCGATAAACTCCAAGACCCAAGTGTTGTTTAATAATGCGAGACATTGTTCTAGTAGGTATTTTCATCTCACGGGCCGTAATTTTCTGTTTCCGGAGTGGATTTCTGCGAATTCTTTCGCGCACTGCTTTTACGACTGCTGAGCTTCTACTTGTGCATGGTCGACCGCTACGTGGTTTGAAATCCACAAAGTAGACCTCAAGGTATCGTATTACTGCCCGATAAATGATTTTTTTAAATATTTTTAACAGCTTCAATAAATTGCAAATTTCAACTTTATGTACCCAATGTTTATTTTCCCTCGTGTGCGTATGAAACCTTGTCTTTTAGATAAAGCACCGCCAAATTCTACAGCTGTGTGCCATAAGAGCGGTTGGATGCAGTTGGATATATTCTTTGACTGGTTCAAAACATTTGTTTCATGGTCTCGCGCATCCAAAGAAAATATGGTGTTGCTTTTGCTGGTTGGCCATATGTCCTACACTAAAAATATCAAGGTTATAGACTATGCACGAGATAATGGAGTTGTTATTTTGTGCTTCCCACTGCACTGCATCCATAGACTGCAGCCTTTGGATGTGGGTTTCATGAAGCCTTTAAGTACATACTATTCTGAAGAGCTAAAAAAATGGCTTCGAGTTCATTCGGGACGAGTAGTCGCACAAGAGGATATTGCTGGCTTATTTGCTGAAGCTTTCTATAAAGCAGCAACCATAAAAATCGCTGTGAATTCTTTTCAATCTACTCTGGCCTACTAATCACGTTGTACTTTCCGAAAGCAATTTCATTGCTGCTTCAATAATCGATATTGAGATGCCACTTAGCCAGGATCAGAATGATATAGCCAGTGCTACTGAATTTTCAGCATCTTCACGAAACATAGTGGATGCTACTGGCTTACTATCTGCATAACAGGATGCTGAGCTCCTGGAAACACTAAGGCCTCTGTGAAACGTTGATTCTACATAAATGCCAGGCTCATCACACCAAGTCATAGAATTTTTGCAAACGCCAGGTCCATCGTATCAATATGCTAATCTAAAAACACCAACACATATTCAATTTGCATGTACTGTAACTGCAGAAGATATTTCGCCCGTGCCAAAGTCTACTGTGACAAAACGGTCATCAAAAAATCGAGGAAAGACCGCAGTGATTAGAGACTCTCCGTACAAGCAAGAGTTAGAAGCAAAAGTACAAGAAAAAAATATCATCCGGAATTCTGCTAAAACTGCGAAAAAAAAACCTTACATTGGGAAAAAGGGAAAATTAACAAAACTGCTAAAAAGTTAAAGAAACACAATGACGATTCTGGGAGTGATAGTTCAAATTCATCAGATTCCGATGCCTGTTTATATTGTAGTGAATTGTATTCCCAATCATGCGAAGGTTGGACTCGGTGTATTGCATGCGGAAATTGGGCACATAACGGTTGTACTGTAATCGAACCTGAAGATGACGAGCCACATTTTATTTGTGACATGTGTTTTGTTGACATGTTTTGTTTGAGTTAATTTGATGTTTTTTTTCTTAGTATCCATTTTGTTAATAAGCATAATACGTAAATATTGTCAGTGACAAATTTATTTCTGCTCGATCCCCAATTTGCCCCCTATGTGAGACACTGACATTTTAATTTTAATACAAATTTTTATAGAAATAGAAATATCTTTTAAACCGAATGTAGTTTATTTCGGTTATTAAATGGTAACATTGATTTGTAATACCACTAATTACCAAAATTATGAACTCCACCAGAAAGTACAACAAATTCAATATTAACATCACCATTTGGCTCTCTCTTTTTTAATGCTTTACTTATTGTTAGCCAATTTTGGATCACAATAATTGTTTCCATGCATATTATCTTCCCATTAGTTCTGAGGGTCTCGGTATAAAACTATTATCACCGTTTTAACTTTGTAATGTCTACACACTGATACATCTAGTATTGATAATAATAATTATCAATGATAATAGGTTGTGATAGGCTTACATAGTTTTAATTGAGAAAACGTACACTAAATAATCTAAATAATGCCAATCGGAAACTTTCTGGTCGCACCCGCAGGCTTTACTAGCCGCAGTGTATATAATACTGCGGTATGGATCGTAACCTCCCTCTAAATTCTCTGGGAATGATAATTAGCTAGGTCTAGACGGAGAACTGCCTTCCTATGGGAACGAGTAGGATGGTCAGTTTTCCATGCCCTTTAAAACATAACTCGTAATTAAAGGGACGAACGGGCGGTTTATTTTCATGATGGTAGGCTTCACATTCACACGAAAATTACCAATTCGTTTTTATTGTGTCTGTTTAAGAGCGTAGGCATTTTAGGGTTTAATAGGTGTCGTTTTTCATGTGTGTATTTTCGACTTGTTCTGAATCATCGTAAGCGATGAGGTATTTCAAGGAATTAATCGAGTTTAATGGAGCGAAATTGCTATAAATTTGAATTCATAGTTGAATTATTGGATTGTAAATTGATCCAGGATTTACGAAAAATTAAGAAACGACTTGATCACTATTATTCCCAATTATTTTTAGTGCCGAAATCGCCTTCGCTTTTGAAAAACGCTGTATGTACATTGTAGTATAGGATGGTAGATCGATAAGACAGCTGCAATAAATTCACGCTTTCCGAATTCAAGTAAACACGTTTCCCATAAAAGTGAACAGTCAATTAGGTTACGAGACTTAATTTTCCGACGAAATATAGCCCTAATAACAGTAAAAGGACGATTCCATTCGAGTTTCCCTTTTCGGCGACTATCCACGCCTCGATGTAGATGGTAAAAGGTAAAAGTCGTTTCCGTATCAAGATAAGAAAAAAAAAAAAAAAAACGAAAGGTCAATAGGACGGCCTACGCGTTAAATAAAGGCGAATATAAATGAGACAGATACAAATGCGCGTAATGTGTTTGATCATTAGGGTCATACTTCAAATATGTTGGTGGTTTCTTTATATGACATCAGAAAATAATCTTTAACCTCGTATATTAATGGAGTATAGTTGTTTCAGAATATTTATAAATAACTAAAGCGTATGTTAAATGTTCGCCGTTATTTAGGCTGCGAACTGACCAAAACAAATGCACTTCGCAAATGGATACTGATATGAAAACAAATCTCAGAACAAAGAATTTATATATGAGTATCTGTATTCCAAACGTGCCAAAGAATTTCCGAGATTTGTGAGTAAACTGATCATGCGGAAAAGCCAGTTCTTTCAGATTCAAAGCCGGCTATTTGTTTATAAATTTAATACAGTACTGATTGCTTTGCATAAATGAATATCCTTTCCAGAGTGTCAGGTGCTCGTTATGTTCAAGCTGATCCAGAATTTTACGGATGTCAAACACGCCAACACAATTCGATTGTCATACCACAAACCATAGTAATCAACAATTCTGTAGAAATTAAGTTAAGGTCGAATTGCCACTTAATGTGTTACATTCTATGTCACAAACTTGAGTCTATTGCTACAGTTTTAAGTCTGAAGTCTTTGTAGATAATGATATTGAGGATTATGACTTCAATGTGGATGACTACATATGTAAATATAACATTATCATTGAAGACTTTTGCCCAAGTTAGGTAAAATACCATAGAAACAAAAAAATAAAAAGAAACCTCCTATGAAAGCAGCAAAGATAGAGAATATTCAGATTGTCTGACATTAATTTATTTTGGCTTGCCCAGATCAAAAATTGATTGTTTTGTACAGGATGGCTGTCTAGTGCGTCCATGTACCATATCTCTCCTCGTAGATATCTTTTCTGAAAAACAATTACACGGAGGTTACTTTAATTGATATGACACATGTTCTAAAATTACTTTCACTTATACAGGGTGTTCCATTTTTACTGAACAAAATACATCTTTGTTATTTTAAATACAATGGCATAATTTTTCAATGCAATCGATTCTACGCACTATTTGCAAATATTTTGTATTAGGGTTTCCTATACCTAAATTCATCTGTTTCGAAGATATTTACAATTTTCCGTAATATTGTCCTATTTCACCATCTTAAAGAAAAATTAATATTATAGAACCCTTTGAAGCGTAAGGTGCCAAACTTCTGCAAAGGAAACTAAAGAGTCATAGATATTGAGAACTGTCATAACTTTCAACAAAATTTATACAGGGTGTGCAGAAATTAGCAGTTATGACAATTTAATACAAAACTGGCTGACTGTAAAATAATTATTTGAGATATTGTTTTTCATTTTGATAAAAAAATCGAAATCAAAGAAAAATACAAAAGGTACTGTTGGAACAAAGGCAAGAACAACGAATATGAAGAATGCGATTGAAGAAAAAAAATTAAAATTCTGTATAGATTTTATATTCTATAGACTCAACATAAAGTGGAAACTTCTGGCAAAGTCAAATTAACACAGGAAAAGAAAATGTTACAAGAGAAGACGAATGAAAATCAGCGAGAAAGATAAAGTAAGAGAAAAATTAGTCATAAGTCATCTTCAAATATAAAACTTTCTTTGTACATATCTGCGAGGATAGTAAATAAAGTTTATACTTAATTTATGAAATTCATTTATTAGTTTTGTATGACTCATAATTCGTATTAGACACAAAGAGAAAGCGTTTTTACCCTGTCTTAATTAATACGGACGTTAAAGTAGCTGTGATTTATAATTAATTAAGTACATTATTTTCTAAAAATTTTTCCATAACAGAAATTTTTTTAACATTCTAGAAGCTTAAAGCTTAAAATATATAAAAAAATCTACCATATTGAAGTTATAATCAATTATAAAAATCAAAAACCTGTATTGAGCCATGAAACATTGTCTCATAATATGGCCTGTTACCTTAAAAGTTGGTTTCTAATTTTGGTTATTCGTTCGGTATTCGGTTGATAATAATGGCCCTTGCGTCATCGAAACACGTGTCTCGAATTAATTAAGCGTTGTGATGTCCGGTATTATCGATGTATTCTATGATAACCCCACAGTGAAACTACTGATGATGAGTAGGTTTGCTGATGATGTATGTTTAGTATCATTTAATGTTTAGTTAGACAGTAAATTTTTTATTTTGTAAATATGGAAGAATTTCTTGGAACTTGTTGAGAGACTAAACTAAAAAATCTATAACATTTGTCAACAGCTTCTCTTTGAAAAGGTTGAAACGTCAACAATGTGAAAATTGTAATCATAACTGATAAACAAATTTCTTACGTACAACAAGCACAGATAAAGTCTCAGAGTAACGTAATATTTACGTGAAAAATGAAGAATTGATATTGACCTCCTTATGGCAACGGTTGTAGTTATGGTGAAGTTTTATTAAAGATTTTTTTGAATACATGTTTTGGAGGTTATCTATAAACCAGAACAGGAGTGCTTAATTCTGGTTTTCAATGTTTTATTGATAGTAATTTATTTTATAACAAATAATACTTTCATTTATAAGAATATACATCCTGTAGTACTCCCATTTGTTAAAAATTATTATGTGGCAATCTTGCGGAAAGTTTCAAAACTTACACAGTAGTTGGATTAAATTGAAAATAATTACTAATAACACCGCAGAAGTACTCAACAGCTTCCTAAAATAACGCAAAGCGCCCGAGTATATATGAAGACAAATTACCTACGAAATTTCTATTTTGCTGCCAGCGTGTAAACTCGACCACCACCGAATGGGAAACGACATGCCCAGGGGTATATTTAAGTCGGAATCTTAAAGGCATCCCGAAGGATTTCCTACACCGCTACCACCATCCACTACTCTTCCGAAGTAAGGGTTCTCCACTTATTTCTCCGAGTAAACTTTAATATAAAGTCCTCTTGTCCCCCCACCTTCTAGCCATACCACCGGCCTCTGCAAATTTGCTAATAAACACTGACCTAGCTTAATGGAATCATGAATATTGAAGAGGACGATAACAGCTTCCTGGAGCAATAAAAAACGCTGCCAAGCTGAGGATAATTTATTCATAAGAAACGTTTATCTTGTTAATGAAATTAGTGGATGATTTGCAGTTTGGTTCATTGAACTAAAATTCATGAGGAATTGTTATATTTCCGTTTATGTAAACAGTTTGGTTGTTTGCATCTAATAACTTAAGTAACAAAATAATAAATTAGAATCTTTACCTTACATATTACGCGACATTATAACAGTACTAAAATATTATCTGGCTCTACTGATGAACAAATTATATGAACGCTGTGCCCATGTTGTAGATAAAACAATCCTGGCTTTGGTTCAGTAGCAAAAAGTTTTCCCTCATTTCAAAATTCCTCTGACAGCAGTCAATTGTGTTAAGCATCCAGTTCTGAGATATTATATGATATTTTTGTCATCATTGCCTAAAAAAACTCCTTTAAATTATTATTTCTATATACAGAGATAGACTTTGAACTTTTGGGTTTGGGTTTGTGAGTGCGAATAGGTTCCTAAATCCTTTTCTAACACATCCTTTGCTCTGCAGATGGTGACTACTGCTTCAGCATATAACTAATAATAATCTAGAATAAATTTAAATTTTTCGGATTATATTAGGAGTGGTTAGACTATTTTACATGAGAGAAACATCCTTTCAGAAAGTTGTCCCATTACCTATCCAGTATTTTACAGCAATAAGGGGCCACTAACGAAAATGAGAAAATATTTGGCGAATGAAAATTTAGACAAATTTCGAAGAAAGCGTGGCATTCATGAGAGGATTCTTCGTCCAGTGCTCATTCTCCATAGAACATTACTGTTTTATTCTAGATTATTATTAGTTACTAAGGATTTTCTTTTGAAAAAAAACACTAACATTTTAAGCTTTTATCCATGGACAAATCCGCTGATTTTAAATTAAATAAACAAATTTTAATGAGGTAACCCCATCTGCAGCGGACCGCGAATTCCCAACAAAAGCAAACAAACATTTCAGTCAACCGCTGATTAATTTATGTATTTAAGTTCGACCAAGCTCGCGTGCCGCTAGAGATAAATACTTACGAACGCTATCAAAACATAATTTCGCGAATTATTGACAGTATACATCCGGATGTGAGCGTCTCATCGTTTCCTAAACTTGCTACGAGGAGTACGAACCGATTCGCCAATAGGAAATTCATTATAAGTTTTAATAAAGTTTGCGTCCATCAAATATTTACAGCGAGTAGTTTCAACTTAATAAGCGAAACTTTCGAATTTATAATGATCGGGCACAGTACCGATACATTGGTTGGAACACGGAACCCGGGAAAGGGCGGAAGTTATTGTTGCTTAATGACAATAATTGGGAAACGTAAGCAGCTTTCTATGAATTAGTGGAATTAGTTAACGAAGCTACATTAGGTTCAATATGTTATATATAGAACAGCGTTCAACGTTGGCTATATAGTGTAAACAGAATGACAAATCAGTGGTACTACGTTATTCGATGCATGCATTAACCCTAATACTTCGAAAGTACAATGAATCTGAATTTAGGTTAGTGCTGAATACATTACACATATCAGAGGGTGTATTTGTAAACATCAGACCAAAAATGAATGAAAGGATTTCAAACTACTACTAAAATAATTAGTGTTTTTCAGAAATCTTAGGACTAAATAGGTATTTAAAAAAGCAAGACGTTACTAAGCTCCGAAAACGGGAAAGTCGTTATTATGGTAAACAGTTTAAAGAATTAATTTCTTTTAGACATTAAAATGTAATCTGTATAAGATTACATTTCATTTTTTGATTATCAAATGCACTTCAGGTTACCTTGCATGTAGCAGATGTTGTCGTGTAGATGAATTTTCACTTGACGTCTTGCTGATCATGCATTCAACTTCTTCAGAAAATTGTTAAAGTCCAACAGTCTTACAGTTTTCGAAAACTTTCGAAGAATTTGACAGCATGATCAGCGTAACGTCAAGTTGCACACACATGCTGAGCAATCCTGCACTGATTAAAGACCAATAAATGTACAAGATGATTCATCGAACTGACTAACTAGAAGTTTATGAGCTTACAAAAAAAGTTCTGAGGTCAAAATTTTGGAATTGGCGTAGTTATCTATGATATACATATAGAAGCTTCTATATCTATATCTGATCATCTTCTTGTAATTTTTTGTGGCGAGGATACCATTTGAAAAACTAGAGGATTGGGGTAAAAGGACATTTATGTACGAGGGAGCGTTTTTTCGCGGAATGGAGGATAAGGGGTGGAAATAAAAAAAAACCAAATTATTTTTCTTTTTCAATATATTCACCTGCAAGACGGATACATTTTTCACATCTTTCAATTAATTTATTTATACCCTCATAAAAAATGATTTCTCTTTATCTGCAAAATACGCCGAAACTGCCTCCATCATCGGCAGTAATTTTTTTACCCTGCAGCTCTTTTTTCATTTTCGGAAACAGGTAATAATCACTCGGGGCCAGGTCTGGGCTGTAGGGTGGGTGATTCACAATTTCGAAGCCCACCTTATGCAGGGCAGCTAACGCAACGCGGCTCTTGTGGACGGGCGCGTTGTCGTGCAAAAGCAGCACACCTTTCGTCAATTTTCCCCGTCTTTTCTCTTTAATGGCTTCTTTTAGTCGCTCTAATATTGAAGCGTAATATTCTCCGGTTATAGAAACACCTTTATCTTTATAATCAATCAACAATATTCCTTCCGAGTCGCAAAATACCGTTGCCATGAGTTTCCCAGCTGATTGTGACACTTTAAATTTCTTGGGAGGTGCTGTGCCCTTTTTATGCCACTGCATTATTCGGTCGATAATCGCAGTGGTTAGGCGGCTGACTATCGTAGTGGCGGGGCGATAGGAGTCGGGTTTCAATTCTCTGGAGGGATGGTAACATTTTTGTAGAGAGTTGAAATACGGATCGACTTACCATTTGCTGTTGAGAGCAAAGTAATTACCAGCGCGGCATTATAAAAAGCGATATGATGCTGTCACAAAGCCATTTGAAGAGACAAGTAATACAGCTTACAAAGTCACTGCAACTAAGCACCCACCAACATAAAAAAAAATTAGGAGATACCGAATGGGATTTTGAATTAATACAGCTCGTTGTTGTTTTGGCTGCGTCTGTCAAACTTGTTCTTTACTGTTCAGTCATTGATGCTAAATCAGCATGACAAGTAACACGATTGAACAGCACGTCCAAATTATAAAACTTTTATTATCAAAATGAGTATTTGTTAGTGCAAACATTGCGCCCAGTTTGCAGCAGATGCGGTGCCTCTAGAAAATCGAGTTTTCTGTTTGTTGGCCATATTCGGGACGAACTTTTCGGTAAATGATCAACCAAAACCCGAACATCAAAGGAACACTAGATCGGTCGACAATATCGCCGCTATAAGTCTCGCTGTGCATAAGACCTTTCGCAGATTTCACCTTCGCGAATTTTGGGTCCGGACTTGGATCTGCACCCATACACGATCCAACTGGGCCAGGAGCTCAAAGTTAATGACCATACAGAATGCCGCTTGCTCGCTGAGTGGGTTTCAGAGCATTTGGAAGAGGACCCCAATTTTGGCCGAATTTGACAAACATAATTGCTGTATACGAAACTACGCCAACCCACATGAGGTTCACCAGGCAGCAGTACATTCACAAAAAGGTGCGGATTTTTTGGTCGGCAGCGTCATTGGTCCTTTTTTGAAAACGACGACAAATTGAACGATGTGGACATGGACAGTATGTGGTTGCAGTAGGGCTGTGCCACACAGCGGATGCCACGATAGACATTTTGCATGGTATGGTTATCTCTTGCAGAGGTGACGTTAATTGACAATCAAGTTCGTGCGAATTGGCCCCACTACACTGGCCTAGAAAAGTCTAGCGGGGTAGACGTTTCTTGTTAGTTTTTTTTTGAAGTCGCAGGTCTATGCGAATACGCGGCAATCGACCGATGCCCTTAAAGTCAACGTAACCCAGGTTATCGTCAGAATCATAGAAAATTTTGGACAAATCGGATCCGTAGTACCGTGAGCAGCCGCTGTGAGCATTTGAGCGATGCTATATTGCACAAATAATAGCATACATGGGCCATTCATATAAAAAAAAAGAATTTCGATAAAATCTTTCATAGAGCTGATTCTATTCCATTTCAACACCGTTCCTTATTTGAAATCGCAATTCGCGAAGAAAGTTAGATCCTCCGAAGCATAAAGAATCCGTTATGACGGCTTCCGGGTTTTAACTGCGTCATACAAAACAAAAGCTAAAATCAAAATCAAATGAAAATACAAAATATGTGGAAAGACTTATGAGTAAGTCGACGTTCCTATACTAATGAAGAAGCCACTTACATTAGTGGTGAAACGTCGAGTTGAGCATTAAGGTGTAATTATTCAAGATTATACAGGGCGGTTCAACGGAAACTGCAACGATAGATTGTGGGAAAACTATACCCAGGAATGATCTGAAATTTTGACACTATACGAAAGTCGATAGGGGTCATTCGCCTAAAATATTTTCAAGATGGCGGCACTCCGGGTTATACCCGAAGTAAGCACCAACTTCGTAATTTTAAATGGAATCCTTTATATATTTCACGTTTTTAGATTTTACGCGAAATTCTAAATATATTTCATGTATAATGTCATATATCTATGTCTAATGCTTTTTGACTTATTGACATTCTTATGCTAAATTTGACGTTTGCAGGAAGATAATCAATTGCACTTTTCCATATAAGGAGAAGTTTTTTAGTTAATTTGAAGTAAATTCTCTCAAGTAGGTGACCTAATTAAATACTATTTGTATAAAATTGTTACCATTATTAATACAGAGTGTACGAAATATACGCCTGAAAATGAAACCGGAAAAATTACCGAAAGTCAATTTTTTAAAATGCAAAGTGGCAATTTTTGTAATTTTATCTTATTAGGCATTAAAAATAAGGGTTACGTTGTATAAGCATGTCTATCATAAAAATGAATGGTTTTCGAAATATTGGTAAATTAGTATTTTTATCGTCTACAATACATACATTTTGCATATTATTATAGGTATTTATATATAGTTTTCCCACAATCAATCGTTGCAGTTCCCGGTAAACCACCTATTTTATTTATATTTTGTTTCTGAGGTTTTTTTTTATAACATTCACGAGAATCTATAAACACACTGCTTATGAAGGAATAAAAAAAATAAAAAAAAACCATTTCACCTCATTTATCTTCCATATCACATCGTAATTTCTGCTTTTCATCCTCATAAAATACAAAAAGAAAACATACGAAAAAACTCAACACAAATAAATATCGCCCATCTCCGTCTAACGTACGGTACCTGTTCAACGGATGTTACATCATATTTTGCTCTCCCCAGTTTGGTTTGCGACGGCGGTGGAAATATGGCGACTGCAAAAACAGACCGAATAATTCCGTAGAAGGCGAACGGTGAAAAATGAGGAGCGAAATCAAAGGGATGGCGGTGTTTTCCGATATTGGATCTTTAATACATCAATTTACTTTAAATTATGTTCGGGGATTTTTGTTTGCTTTATATTTCTTTTTTTTTCGCTTCCCTCTGTAAAATGGAGAGCGAGCGAGTTTCTCTGAAAAGATATCGCGAGATGTTTGCTTTGGAAATGCATCCTTCGCCTTATAAATTTTCCGTCATCGATTTGGTGAAATTTCATAAAATATTTACGAACTAATAGTCTGGAGAACTTTTTCACTGAATAATTTCTATAAATATTTTTAAGGAGCAATATGAATCGATGAAATGCATAAGTGCCCCCAGAAATAATCACTCTAACTAATTAGAAGATTGGAAATTATTGAACTGTTTTAATATCCACAAAAGACATGATCCAGTAATTTCAGTGGCCTTTTGTTGCCTCAGGAACGTTTCAGATGTGGATGGAAAAATGTGTAGAATTTTCAAGAAATTATTTCTACAGTTGCACGTAGGTACCAATTTTTATTAATAAATTTCTTGTTTTTAGTATTGTGTGGATAATGTGCCACCATTCTGTCAGTTAAATCCACACCTTCCATAAATGTATTATATTGTCTAATAACTTGTTGTAGCCTTATTTCGATATATTCTTTTCGCTTCCTATACCATCTGCGAACTTTATCTTGAGGTTCCTTCCCCATGAAAGAAGACATTTGGACATTTGGACATTGGATACATTTATTATTAGTCCATCTAACTACTGTAATGTTATCCTCTGATGTTGTCATAGAAACCGATCCCCTGCCTGTCTTCTATAGAATTTTCGGATTTTCTAGTTTTTTATTGACACCTCGCAATCGGTTTGTCCTAATTATCCCTAAAACGTATATATCGTTGTTCTTCAAATATCTGATCAATGAAATACTTGTGAATAAATTATCTAAAACAATCTTATGATTCACATTTTCAAGTCCTTCGCATAATCTTGCGACAGTGTCACCTATTACCCCCGTTCTGTTGTTGATAGTTCCATATTTTTAGATGATTGATATATTTCGAATTTAGATACATATCCACTCGACGATGCTCGTACCCATACTTTAAATTCCCATTTATTGGGCTTTGATATTACATATTGCTTACTCTTATGTCTACCTTTGAAGGCTATTATCATCTCATCAATAGCCATATATTCACTGGGAGTGGTAGCAGAACTGAAAGTTTGAGGAAAAATATCTAATACTGGTTGAATTTTTATGAATGAATTAGCGTTATTTCCAGGTATTTCATCATTATTTATGCAATGTATGTGTAATGTATATATTATGTACACATAAAGTGCGCATGTGTGAAGCAAGCACTAAGCAACACGTGGTATGTGGGGGCAGTCTTGTCAACTAAGTGTACTAATAAATACATGTGTCCTGTAAATCCTTGTGTTTCATTTACGCTGATTAAATCGTGAATATCACATTTTGGCGACGAGGATGGGATTATAAAAATGTCAGCGTACGGAATATTGTGTGAATTTGAACCAAAGAAACACGACTGGGAAGTTCATTATAAACGATTGCAACAGTTTTTTGTGGCGAACGCCATTACTGGAGATGACAAGAAGCGTGCAATACTTCTAAACAGTTTGGCTCAAGATGCATATAGACTTGTAATAAATTTATGTGTACCAAGCAGTCCGGAAGAAACAACATATGAACAATTAGTTCAAATACTGGAAACCCACTATACTCAAAAACGTGCAGTTTTTGCTGAGCGCTACTGTTTTTACAAGTTACAGAAGACTGAAAAAGAAACATTGCAAGAATGGGCGCTACGAATCAGAGAAGCGGCTATGCATTGCGAGTTCGAGAACACATTAGATATGGCTCTACGGGACAAATTCATAACCGGGTTGGAACCTGGAAAATTGTTGGATCGTCTTTTCTTAGAAAATCGCTCTATAACCTTCGCCAAAGCGTTGGAAATTGCACAAACCACAGCAAGTGCGCAAGTTGGGTATGGAATAAATAGAGAAACTTCATCTTCGGTGGAAATCAAAAAAGAGCCGCTGCCATTACATCGGCTTGGTGGAACGTCGAGTGATCCGCACAGGCCTCAAACGCATCGATCGAATACGCAGTCGTCAGGAGCAGTACCAAAAACACACAAGAAGTCTTCCCCACGGACAGGAAAACTAAGGTATGCTACAGGTGTGGAAAGGGGGGACATGTAGCAGACAAGTGCAGATATCGTCAGTACTCATGCAACGCTTGCGGAGTAAAAGGACACTTAAGTAATGTTTGTAAAAATAAACGTACTTTAAATTCATTAGAAGAAAGTTCTGATGTTGCAATGTTTTGTTTGCAATCAGACTGTTATGATCCGATTAGATTATATGTCAAATTGAATGATATGCCTCTGCATGTAGAACTTGACTCCGGTTCAGCATCATGTGTAATGTCACAAAATTTATATTTAAGTAAATTTAATCACATTCCGATAAAAAAGAGTAACCTAAAATTGTTAAGTTACGTAGGCAATAAGATAGTACCGTTAGGAAAAATTAACATAAGATTATCGTACGAAAATAAAATTAAGAACTTAGATTTCTATATTATAAAGAATGGGGGCCCACCATTAGTCGGCCGGGATTTCTTACACAAATTTAATATTGGATTCGAGGTATTAAATCATTTTTCAAGCAATGCAAAATATTATTTAGAAAATAAATATAGTAACGTGTTTACAAGTAAATTAGGTACTTTCAATAAAGCTACTTTAGCAATTCATTTGAAGGAAAATGTTCAACCCAAGTGTTTTAAAGCTAGACCAGTACCTTATTCTTTAATTAGTAAAGTAGAAGATGAGATAAATAGATTAGTTGACGAGAATATTTTATCTGCTGTTGATGTAAGCGAATGGGCAACTCCGATAGTTCCAATTTTAAAACCAGACAATACTATTCGTATTTGCGGTGATTATAAACTGACTTTAAACCCGAATATACTTGCCGATATATATCCTCTTCCGCGTATTGATTACTTATTCACCAAATTAAAGGGAGGAAAAAAAATTTTCGAAATTGGATTTAAGTCATGCGTACCAACAAATTTTGTTAGATGAAGATTCTCGTAAATTGACAACAATTGTAACGCATCGCGGTTTATTTCAATATAACAGATTGCCGTTTGGCATAAGCTCGGGACCCGCACAGTTTCAACGGATTATAAATCAAACTTTAGGGAAACTGGATGGAGTTTGTGCGTTTTTAGATGATATTTTAGTAACGGGGAACAATGATGAAAAACACTTACAAAATCTCGAAAATGTTTTAAATTGTTTAGGAAATTGTGGTTTAACACTAAAAAAGAAAAATGCAGTCTATTTCAAGACAGAGTATCGTATTTGGGATTTGTAATAGATGCCGAAGGACTGCATACGGAATCAAATAAAGTTGACGCGATTAATAACATACCAATTCCGAAAAATGTAAAGCAGCTTCGATCTTTTATAGGGTCAGTTACATACTATCATCGCTTTATACCAAATATGCCTGATATATTGCATCCCTTGTATGAATTAATTAAAAAGGGTTCGGAATGGAAATGGACTGAGCGTTGTCAAAAATCATTTGATAAAATTCGCGAATTATTAACTTCAACCAAAACGTTAGCACACTACGACCCCGATGTATCGTTGAATTTAACTGTCGATGCTTCGGAATACGGTTTAGGAGCGGTATTATCGCATGTATATAATACAGGTGTAGAGAAACCAATCGCGTATGCGTCGAGAACACTCAGTAACGCGGAGAAATTGTATTCACAACTGGATAAAGAAGCCACTGCTATTATTTTTGGTGTAAAAAAGTTTTATGAATATTTATATGGTCGTGAATTTAATTTATTATGCGATCATAAACCACTAATTTCAATTTTCGGACCAAAAAACGGTATACCTCAAATGACAGCTAATAGGTTGCAAAGATATGCTTTATTTTTATCCGGGTTTCGTTTTAATATTAAATACATTAAATCCGAGGAAAATATTGCAGATTTTCTATCCAGATTACCTTTGCATAGTAAAAATACTGAAGAAACAGAAATAAATACTGTTAATTATATAAATTATATGAATGAAAATGAAAATTGTTCTATAAAGTGTGAGGTTGTAATAAATGAAATACAAAAAGATAATGTATTAAAAAAGGTTTATGGTTACGTCATGAAAGGATGGCCGCGAAAGATATCTGAAGAAATTAAACCTTATTATAAAAATAAAGATAAAATTAATGTAGAAAATAATCTATTATTGTTTGGACAAAGAGTAATTATACCTAATTCGATGCAAAATTCTATATTGAAGGAATTACATCAAGCACATATGGGTATTGTCAAAACTAAATCTCTAGGACGTGCTTACGTTTGGTGGCCGACCTTAAATAAGGATATTGAAAGAATTTGTAAATCTTGTGAAAAGTGTCAAATTTATAAAACTAATCCACCTAAGGTTCCATTACAAAGTTGGCCAATACCGGACAAGGTATGGGATCGTATACATATCGATTTTTGTGGTCCATTCATGAACAAGTATTTTCTTATAGTAACTGATGCCTTATCCAAATGGTTAGATGTTGCTATTTTAACAAATATTACCGCGGAAAACACCATTAGCTATTTGAGAAAATTATTTGCAATTTTTGGACTTCCGAAAACTCTTGTTTCGGATAATGGTCCGCAATTAGTTAGTAAGGAATTTAGTGAATTTTTAGAATTAAATAACATCGAACATTTGACTTCACCACCTTACCATCCAGCTTCAAATGGAGCTGCTGAAAATAGCGTTAAGACTGTTAAAAATTATGTAAATAAAGAAATATCATCTTGTAAAAGTGTAAAAGATCTAGAACAAAAACTATGTACATTTTTATTACATTACCGAACTACAAAACATTGTACCACTCACGAATCACCAGCACAAATTATGTTTGGTAGACCTATAAGAACACGTTTAGAATTACTGAAATCAATTCCTACGGGAAATGTCCAACATATCAAAAATACAATTGAACTTGAGCAACGTAAAAATAAAAAATATTATAAAGGTAATAGGAAAATCACATTTTTAACAGGTCAAAATGTTTTAGTGAAAGATTACCGATTTAGTAAAGAACGTTGGACTACAGCTTATATAGTAAAATCTCTAGGTTTAAATACATATCAAGTAAAGGTACTAAATTCAGACATTATTTGGAAAAGACATGCTAATCAAATTATAGATAATTCCATCAGTGTTAATGAAATTTGTACAGCTAATGAAATGCCAAACATTGAACCTATATCTTCTAGTAATAACAAAACTGAAAGTTCGATGACAAAGAAGGTAGATACTACAAGCAGTTCACAAGCAAATGTAGAGATAGATTCGTGTACTCCACCTTCCTTTTCATCGGATAATGATAAACCTTGTCGACCTGCGCGTCGAAGGGTACCACCTATTAGATTAGAATATACTTAAGTCATGGTTTAAAATGAAATTAATATTTATTTTGATTTTCTGTGTTCTGAAATTATTGTCAAGATTAGGGGTGAGGGATGTAATGTATATATTATGTACACATAAAGTGCGCATGTGTGAAGCAAGCACTAAGCAACACGTGGTATGTGGGGGCAGTCTTGTCAACTAAGTGTACTAATAAATACATGTGTCCTGTAAATCCTTGTGTTTCATTTACGCTGATTAAATCGTGAATATCACAGTATGTATCATTTTAGAGCTTCATATCTTTTTAGTGATACCGTTTGTGAAATGATACCAAGTGCCAAGCCGTCTATAGACGACCAGTACAGTCGGTATGACGGATACTTCACGTATGTCGTTATTATATTGATACCTAAGAATCGCTTTAAGTGTCCATTAAAACAGAGAAGGGTGAGACAACAGAGTTTGTAATGAATGAGGGTGTCAGGCAAGGCGATTCGCTGTCTGCGATGTTATTTAATGTAGCGCTAGAACATGTGACAAAAAGAATAAATAAAGGGACATTAAGAACAAGGGGAAGTCAAATAGTGGCATACGCGGATGATATAGTGGTCATAGCAAAAAGGAGAGAAATTATGAGCAGAATATTACAAGAAATAATCAAAGAAGGGGAAAAGGTAGGACTAAAAACCAATGAAAATAAAACCAAGTTGATGAGAGTTGAGGGAAAGCATAAAGACTATAAAAGTATTAAGATGGGAAACTGATCTTGATGAGGTTAATAAATTTAGATACTTGGGAATCATAATATCAAATGATGGAAGTAGAGATCTGGAAATAAAAGAAAAAATGATGGCAGCAAATAGAGCCTTTTATGAATAAGAATTTGTTAAAAAATAAGAATATTAATAAAAAGACTAAAATAAAGATATATAACACTTTGATTAGACCGCGTTAGAATAAAAAACTTCGAAGAATGACGAATTAAAATAAATGGGGGTATAGGGTACCCCGTCCGCCTTTATAAACTTTTTACAAAAATGGATCTGGTCATCGCTGGGGCCGTGTAATATGCTGCAAATTATATCAAGAAGAAAATTTGATATCTCTTATAGTTTAGGAAATATTTGCAAAAATTAAAAAATCGTCCAAACTTTGGAGAGGCCTCTATTCCAAAATCGGACGTTTCAGCCGAAACAGAAAAATACCTGTTTCTTATATTAAGGCACTCTTTCGATCTGTAAGGTTTCATCGAACTCGGGGTGTGACAGTTGCCGGTGTTCCCTTGTAAGTTGATTGCGATTGAACAATACGGCGTAGAGAAAACGGAATGAAAGAAAAGGAGACAAAGACAGCTAGTAATGTCACGAATGCGATTATCCCAACGACTAAATGTTTGTACCGCACACCATGTATAGAGAGCCGCGCCATGGATAAACGATCTCTGGTCAGTTTAGTTGAGATGGAGAAATACGGCGACTGTGGGAATAAACTAGTACCCGTAGGTATTCTCCGTACCGATCATTCTGTAAATGAGCTCCCGCAGACGGCAGCTCGCAAGTGGACTGCAAATTGAACGTAAAATCCCTCGAGAACCCTTCGGCTTTTATTTTTTTATTATTTATCTAATTTCGGGATGCCCGCGCGCACCTCGGTCAACATTGCTCCCGACTTTCTTTATTTACATTGTATTTATTCTTTTGTTTGCGCCTGATGCGAACTCTATTCCGTGCTCTCTGGCAGCCTGTGTGCTTTTTCATTTTTGTTTTCGATGAAACGAAAATGTTGCAATTATTGGATCGTGGCAGGTTGTTCGTTTGATAGCGCTTGAAGCGAGTCGGGAAATGATGTTTCAAACAAAATTTCAGCCCTGCTCTTCCTCTGGATATTAAGTGGGTTAATGAGAAAATGTAATTATAGTTAATTAGTGGAGATAATTGACGTTTTAATATATTTTTCTCGTTATGTTATAATTGTTTTTTATTACAATACCCGGAACACAAGCAATTTGAAAGTCAATTAATTATTATACGGAAGTCATTTTGTTATATGACTAATACGAAATTGTTATAGAAGTGCTGAAAAATATATTGCTTTTTTGTTGTACAGAGTGGGCCAAATTCGATACTTTCAATAGGGAACTTTGACAAAAACTAACCCATGTTTCTGGAGCTCGATTGGTGTAATCCATATTTTTATATATCTTTCTTAATTTACGCAATACAGAATGGTTTATATAAAAACTTTATTAGGGCACTTTTTGACACAGAATTCTATGATCTCAATTATTTTTCTTTTAAACTTGTATTTTTTGAAATATTATCAAGACTTGTGTTTTTTTTTATATGGAACACCCTATATATTTTTACAGTATTGGAAAGCACATAAAATAGCCTTTAAAATGATATAGCACACTTGATATTTTATTTAAACAGTTTTTAAATTATTTGATTTTGTGTTTGCAATTTCACAGTATTTTAAGATGGCTATGGATGGTTACTAAGCAATGTGTTCTCCACATTTAATTTATATTGTATGCGAGGATATGGGAGGAGCGAGGGGCAGGGGGAAGAGGCAGGGAGAGGGTGGGAGGGAAGAGGGTGGATAGGGAGCGGGGAGGGAGGAGGGGTTGAGGGATGAGGAGGGTTTGGACCCTCGTATGATATATTGTCAATGGTATCTGAAAAAATGTGAGGAAAATCAGAATTTTGCTCTAAATTGTATATGGACGGATGAAATGAACGTAAGCAGTAAGGCGATAATTGGTATACTTGGTCGCGTCAAAATCCCCATTTTACTGTTGAGACAAGAAACGAAGGGGTTTCAATGTGTCGACAATGTGTTGAACCTTTGGTAGATTAAATATGTCTAAATCAATTCCAATTCGTTTACCTCCAATATGACGGAGCGCCTCCTCACAAAGCTGTCCGGATTAATGAGTTTCTAAATCAACAATTCGGTAACAATTAAATCAGGAATCAGCGACCAATACATTGTTCGAAAAGGTCGCCAGATTTAATCAGATTGGACTTTTTCCTTTGGGGAAGAATTAAAAATCTTACCTTCAAGAATTCTCCCAATTCAAGACAGGAATTAGAAGCTGCAGATTTGCAAGCTTTGCACTCCCTATCGCCGCTCGAGTTAGTGAACTCAGCTCAGAAAGTAAGAAAACGGTGTCGATTATGTTTACAACAGAACGCCGGACAATTCGAACACTTGTTGTAATTTATAAGGTTTATACATCTTTTAGGATATAAAGGTATATTCCGAAAACATTTCGTTTAACAATGTCGAGAAGAATTTTGGAAATCAGCTTGTTTTAGTTCTAACCATGATTAATTTCAAGATTTCTATATATTTTGAATTTTTACAGTGTAAACCCTCTTGATTCTTTAGTTACAGTATTTTGATCGTAAGTTGCGGTGTACGTCATCAACAGAATTTTCGGAATGACAAACATACCAAATACTAAGTACCTATAACTCCATCTTTAAATTTTAAGGTTTTTTAATTCTGCTTTTTACAAAACATCTATTTTGATAAGTAAAAAGACATTCATAGACAAATATGCCAAAAGCGAGTTGTATTCGGTGCAAGTTGACGATTACATCTACAGTCGCAATTTGAAGCAGTACGAGAGGTTCATGCTTGAAAATAAATAATATTGCCATTGAATAAGTTGATCATTTTATGAACTTACCTTTCTTTATGTAATATAAACATATTATACAGGGTCCGGCAACGAAGCGGGGACGGAAGATTACACGCTTATTTAAAAGTTTGTCAAATATTTAGTCAGTGGATATTCTTCCGCACCATCAAGTGCACGTTTTAAAAATATTTTGTTTTATACAGAGTGTTCCAGACGGAAATGCCAGACTAAAGTTGCATTTTTTTAAATGGAACACCCTGTATATTAATAGAGAAAATGATCCGCGCTTGAAAGCTGGTTACAACGATATAATGTTGTATAGGTCTAAAGTTGATAGTTTCTGAGTAAACAATGATTTTACTTGATAAATTGATACATTTCAGTAGGCTATTCTGCATAGGGAAAAACAAAAGATTCGAAACCAACAGAGTAGAATATTTTTTACTAGTATGGACTGTCGTTACTATGTGAAATAAATTCTGCAGCTGCTCGCTTTATACAGGGTGTTCACAATTTTGCAAAATCTAAGAATTCTCGAAATTTTTAAATGGAACACCCTGTATATTTTTTGCTCATTGGAAAGCCCTTTTACTACGCTTTCTATTGATACCTCATTTGATGCACCTAGGATAGATTATTTTCTAATTATTTCTTTTTAAAGTTGAATTAATGAGAAATGCTCGTATTTTTAGAAGCTAATTTGCATTTCAAACCTACTGTAAGATCGGATACTCGACAAATAATCCATAAATGGTCTATAACAAGACGAAACTCCATTTAGTATGAGAAACAATTGCTTTTCACTCAGCGGTGAAAGCAAACATTAAATTAATATAAAGTAATATAGCATTTTCAATAGATTCACTGCTGATCAAGTTATCAGGTGTTTTAAGCTTGTATACTTAATAACCAAGTTGTACAAAATTTCGTTTTGTGTTATACAGTATTTCGTTCAATCTTTAAAAGAAATTGTTATAATGACTAATGTTAGTAGATATTCAACAAATGCAAACTCCTACCTTCAATAACTGTTACCTTTGAAATACCATCTATACTTACATCTTTCCACATACAGAACATTCAGAGCGACTAAGGCCAGCTAGAAAAGAGATAGATCTAGAATGGAGCGGTTGTAAAACATATACGGAATAGCACGCTCGCCAATGCGTTAATTCCGTATATGTTTTACAACCGCCCCACTCTAGATCTATCTCTTTTCTAGCTAGCCTTACTCGCTCTCTATGTTCTGTATGTGGATTTTCCTGTATTATTAATAATACGGCCAGTTCGCTTTGTTTATTGATTACCGGTTTATTTGTTTCTCCCTTCTTGTAGGTTTCACCATCAGTTTTTATAAATTTCTCTAATAATCTTTCAAATGTTTCCGGTCTTCTTTCAAGGTTTAGAAATTTCTCTGCATATACTCTACTTGCTAGGAGACAATTTCTTGTACACTCCTCAAGAATAAATATCATATTTACCATTTCTTGAGTAGGTACCTACTAAAATTAGTCAATATAACAACTGCTTTTAAAGATTGAACAAAATACTGTATAACACAAAACGAAATTTTTTATAACTTGGTTATTAAGTATACAAGCTTAAAACCCCAGATAACTTGATCAGCAGTGAATCTATTGAAAATGCTATATTACTTTATATTAATTTAATGTTTACTTTCACCGCTGAGTGAAAAGCAATTGTTTCTCATACTAAATGGAGTTTATTCTTGTTATAGACCATTTATGGATTATTTGTCGAGTATCCGATCTTACAGTAGGTTTGAAATGCAAATTAGCTTCTAAAAATACGAACATTTCTCATTAATTCAACTTTAAAAAGAAATAATTAGAAAATAATCTATCCTAGGTGCATCAAATGAGGTATCAATAGAAAGCGTAGTAAAAGGGCTTTCCAATGAGCAAAAAATATACAGGGTGTTCCATTTAAAAATTTCGAGAATTCTTAGATTTTGCAAAATTGTGAACACCCTGTATAAAGCGAGCAGCTGCAGAATTTATTTCACATGGTAACGACAGTCCATACTAGTAAAAAATATTCTACTCTGTTGGTTTCGAATCTTTTGTTTTTCCCTATGCAGAATAGCCTACTGAAATGTATCAATTTATCAAGTAAAATCATTGTTTACTCAGAAACTATCAACTTTAGACCTATACAATATTATATCGTTGTAACCAGCTTTCAAGCGCGGATCATTTTCTCTATTAATATACAGGGTGTTCCATTTAAAAAAATGCAACTTTAGTCTGGTATTTCCGTCTGGAACACTCTGTATAAAACAAAATATTTTTAAAACGTGCACTTGATGGTGCGGAAGAATATCCACTGACTAAATATTTGACAAACTTTCAAATAAGCGTGTAATCTTCCGTCCCCGCGTCGTTGCCGGACCCTGTATAATCGTTATTTCAGTTTTCGCATCAATGTCAATGAAAACCTTCGATAGACTAATTAGATTTCGTAACCTGTGCGTCAAATTTGACAGTTGTTTGTTATCATTCATTTTATGTTACATCAGTTTGACAACATTGCGCAAAAGTTATTGATGACATGCACTTCAACTTACGATGAAAATACTAACGTGCCATCGAAAAAAAACATAATGGGTGTAGGCTATGTAAATGTTTTTGATCGTTGCTTTAGCCACTACCACATAATGACATGTATTATTTGACATTTTATTGTAACCAAAGCATTCCAAAGTTTATAACCTCAAATTAAATGTCAAGGAATAAATGTCATTATGTGAAAGTGGCTAAAGTAACAATCCATTCACATAGCCTACTCTAATTATGATTTTTTTCGATGTGTCTATATATAATATCAGTAATCCTATTAATGGTTTTGTTAGTTTAGTTTTGTTTGAATTGTTGTTTGTAGTACTTAATATTAAAACATTTTTTCTGCCTTATTGAAATCTTTTATTTGTTTATTCACCAGCATCCATAGCCTATCTTTTTAAGAAACTGCCAGTATAAATAATAACCAGCATAAATAACCAGCAGTATAAATAATAACCAGTATAAATAATAACCAGTATAGATAATATCCAGTATAAATAATAACCCGTATAAATAATAGCCCATATAAATAATAACCTATATTGGATGAGATTGAAAAAGAATTCAGTCTATTGTGCAATCATTGGTTACAAAAATTAATTCAAAGTTTATAAATGCATGTTAGCGATTTCCCTAAAGGTATGTGATCAAAGGTAGCTACAGAGGATCCTCGGCGCTTCTTATTTGACCAAACTTTGACAGGCGAACGTTACTGAAGCCTGTTTGACTTACGATAACTACGATATTTGTTGGACAACCTTTATTTGAGAATATTTGTAATAGATTGTAATGAAGTTATAAAGTCACCTCATTCTAATTGCGCTCATGGTATATTGTTGAAATCGCCACTGCGAGCGAGTATATGTGGTCAGTGCTCCATAATCTTGCTAAGAATCAAAGTTCTACCATAACACTTAAAACGAAGATTTATTAACAGTTTGTATGCAACTTGTCGGAGCGTTTATACATATATTTGAATTTGCGTTACAAAAAAATTTAATTATATTTAGTAGTCTTTAAATATAACTTCCACTTCATAGTTGCACTCCCACCATTTCCTTACATCGGAAGCTATAACTCATTCTATCAAGCAGGAATAAACAAATAAAACACATTACATTTCGTCTCCTTTTTCCTCTTCCTCGGGCGCCAAGCTAAAGAAACCACAGTAAATTGAAAAGTGAAATATTACCTAAGATTGTTTTCTCAAGTTCAAGTGTTTCCACAACAGAAAAAACTCCTCACACAATACGAAACTCTCGAGCTATTGTGTAACGGTCTCCACTGGCGGTAGTTCTACCTAGGGCGACATCCAAGATAGGGGGCGAAAGTTTTTATTTGAGTCGAAGAAGAATTCGTCAAACGAAGAGAAACACGGGATGACACCGAAAGATGGGGTTAGGGAGGAGCGGGGAGTCTGACTTTTCCTTTTCGTGTAACTTAATTTAAAATTCTTTTATAGAACCGTCCGAAATTACTGGTTCTTTTATGAATTAGCGCGGAAACTTTGAACCGGATTCTAGCGCTCGGGTATTTTTTTTTGTCTTTCCCCTGTCTGACGTCCCTCTTTAAAACGGACGGGAGAAACCTATTTAATTCATCTTAATCTGACAGTTAGCGATCGGGGTAACTGGGTAATGTTATGGAAATTGAAATTCTTAAATTTATTTTATCGCGAGGGTTCTTTAATGGTTTTTCATCGATAAGAGATTTCTGGTGCTTCAATATGCTGCCATCGCTTTTGCGGAGATTCTCAATCGCAAAGAAGTTTTTAATTAAGAGGCAAGTATAAGTGAAATACGAATAAAACACTTTCAGGCTATATAAATTAAATTTCTTGTAGAAATAAAAGATTTTATATGCAAATAAATTTGATTATTATTAAAAATCCATATTAACTCCTGTCATCAGATTCAACAAAAGACACTATCGCTCACTTCCCCGCAAAAGAATAAAAGAGAAATCGGCGCAAGTTATAAATCGTTCGCCAGGAAAGATTTACATTTTCCACATTTCCCTTGCTAAATCTCGATGACCAATTTTATTGTGAAAGGAAGGAAGGAAGAGTAAGAGGATATGGTTAGAAATATATAGCTCCCTAGAAACGGTAGTAGCACAGCAGCAATAATAGCAGTGCTCGTGCTTGTGATCGAGCCCGACGTGGAGTTGTTAAGTTGTAGGTAGAGCTACTGAATGAAAATTGTTTTCAGTCGATATCGCCGAAACTGCAGTCAGTCAATTTGTCTTTATACAGGAAGTGCAGGCAGTGGAAATCACTGCCGTACTTTATCTTCTCTGTGTGCTGTAGATATTTCATAATGAAAGTTCTAGATACTGATTGAAAAATTGATGAAATTGCAACGGGGGGATGATCGATGGTGCTTCTTAACATAAAATAAATACAAGCTTGCAAGCTCGAGTTGTTTTCATAGCGGACGCGTAAGCGAAATAGAATTGGATAAACTATTATGGATCGCTGTACACCCCCATGGGTTTGTTGTTTAGGATTCAATATTAAACTTTCATTTAAAGTCTAAATAAAATATTAGTAAAGTTTTAATATTTATACAGGGTGTCTCAGCGAGACCGTTCATTAGAAGTTTATGGCGTTCTGGTCAAAATATAAATTTGAATTACATATAGTCGATTATGTTCTCTTCAATGAAAATATTCTTAGATTTCTAGCGCTTCCGGTGATATCGGAAGTCGCCATCTACTTCATTATTTTTAATGGAACACCCTGTATATTTTTACACATTTGGATTCGCCTATTTTGGGGTTTATGAATATCTTTACTTTTTGCGATTTGATTCGGCCGTTTTGTAGTTCTTCCATTTTTTCTAGAAAAATTTGCTCTAGCAGACATTTATTCAAAAAATCAGAGGACACTCGATTTTTCGTATATCAATTTAAAATTCGTAACATACGTAAACAACATGTTGGAGTATATTTTAGCGCCGAGAACGGCTGTCTACATTGCGTGGTTACTTTACTGTGGCACGTTAACTCTTCGAAATTTTGAAGAACCATAACTTCATTTTTTCAAACAGCACCCCCCCCCATATTTTACAGAGAGGAAAGGACAAAAAATCAGACTTGATTTTGAGTAGTTTTTAGATTTCGACCTTGTCCAACTCTTCTGACATATTGGCTAGTGTCTTAAAACCGATTCCATAAACGCTGAATAACAGAAGGGAAACTCCAAGGTCCCTGCTGACATGTCAAATAGAGTGGCCGTGCTGAATAAGGGCGACAGCACGAGCAACTTACACTTCACTAAGATGGCTCATTTGACTTCGATTCAACGAAGATTGACAACTGAATTTGTCTGTCATGTAGAGAAGGCTTTCATGCGTCAATTTAAAGCATACTTAAAATTTTTTCCATTTTGTTTTGCTTCATTAATTTACATTTTTAACTATAACTAATAAGTAACTAAAAGTAGTAAAACTGTTTTTATAATTTTCTTTAGTTAAATATATGCCGTTGAAGTATAAATTTGATTTGCTTAAAACAATTAGTTAACAAGTTAGAGGTTTCGAAGGAACTGTTCCCCGAATTTTTTAGCAGTGCATAAAACATGGTAACAGTGGAAAATTAATATTATTCTGAAACATAGTAACAAAACAGGTGAAAATAAAGTACCAACTTGGAAGATAAAATAGTTATACACCACTACAACCGTAGAAACCAACAGAACATAGGTATAAGAGTAATGTTGCCATAAACAAGTAAACATTATAGAAGTTCCAGTTCCATTGTTCTGCGGAGAAACCGTTACAGAAAGGTATTATTTTTACAACAGATAAAGAAGATAAAGAACAGATAAAGAGAGAAGACAGAGATTACTAAAAAAGAAGAATCAGGGAGGGCGATACCAGGGATACCAACTGAACAACAACATTACAATTAAAATTCACTAATTGGTGGTTAATATTTTGTTCTTCTCTTTTTTTTTCGAAAATGTTCTGATGAAACCAAAAATTTTGGCGAAAGCTTAAATGTTTTAATAAAGGAGTTACGTTGTAATTATGATATTAAGCTGCTGATATTAAGCTGTATTACCTCCCACCCCTGATTCCATACTAAAGGCCAGCTGCTACTTTTTACCAACATTAAAATTACGGACGGGGTTTCTACAATAAATTTCTGATAATTATGGCGCAGGTAGCAAATGATTTAATGAAATTAATGACGAAATCAAACACCAGCTTTGTAGCCATGCTGAACCGCAGATATTTTGTTCTGAGATGCAGATTCATTAACTTTCAATTTGTCGTCAAACTGTCGTCAACAATGTATGTACATGTAATTAATATGTTTGCGTTTGGTGCTAAGTGCAGGTTCTACACCTCTAATTAGTAAGTTTATAATTTATTAGAGTTCACTAATTGTTGGTTAATACTTTGTTTTTCTGTACTTTCTTTGTAGAAAATTTGCTGATAAAGCCAAAAATGTTGGCAAAAGCTTAGAGATGTTTTAATAAAAGATAATCATGATATTTTGCTGCTATCTCCGCTATAACCCGCGATCCTTCCCCGGATTCTCTAGGAATACACGATTGGATCAAAATCAATAGAAATGTGCAGAACAAAAAATCTTGAAAACAAAACAGGCGAAAGAGTTAAAAATTAGGCAAAATATAAATTACACGAAAAGGGAAAGACAAGAAACAAGAACATGAACAAAGTGTAGAAGATAGCACAGATGGGGAGAGTGCGTGTGATATCGAAAAAAAAATGCGGTAATTTGTCAATGGAATGATGTAGTATAATCATGTTCCAGTTCTGGGGTATCTATGATACAAATGAACAAATTAGAGTAAGCATAACACATTTTAAACCAGTTATTACGGTGTACCAGCCACGAGATCATCGCCAAAAGATTTCACTAATTATAGCGGTAATAATAATAAAATCTCGACAAAATAGAACAAGTTAAGATGTTAATCAACGTTTTATCTACGACATGGAAATATTTAAAGCTGATAGAACTAAAAACGAGAACAACTGACGGTTGGCAGAAAAACAAAAACATAGTGGAGACTTTATAAAAGGTGATGCTAGAAAAACTACATATAGGTCAGTTAGGTATCAACGAAACGAAAAACTTTGTAAAAGTTGTAATACTTCCAAAAAGTTTTCAAACAACAAAACAAAAACGAAATTGAGATTAAAAGAAAGGGAAGTGCAATGCAAGAACGAAATCTTAAGACACATTTTGTATCTTCTTAGGCACTAAACATCACCTACTTTATTTCACTAATTTGAAGGGAAGAGGTATTACATTACTGGCAACAGTTTTTGCAAGCATTTGTTTCTGTCACTTACTACGAGAAAAATGTATATAAAAGTGTTGTCCTTCTCTGCATAGAGATATAGAATCACACAATCCGTAGAGCGTAAAAATATCTATAATTTACTAACAAAATATATTATTTTAGATTTATTGGGGAGCCTGTTCTCTTGATGATATAACCTTTTATTCTAGAGACTGGTATTGCAGTCCTCACAAACAGTAACATTCTTGTGATAATCAATTTTTGTAACGCTTTGGCGTGGAATCTATATTAATCAGATTTAACGTTTTGGCATATGCGCTCTATAATTCAGAGAAAAATATACTTACCAGGTGTACGTATAAGTTTGTAGAAGTTTTTGTAGAAAAAAAGACACGTAATTTTCAAGGGAATAAATATATTGTTCATCGGCTTCTCTTTCAGGTAATTGATGAATACCATGCTAGAAAAACTGCTTGTCTTTTACGCCAAACCATTCGTCGAGCCATTTTCCAACTTCCTCGACATTTCTGAAGTGCTGCTCTGCAAGCGCGTGCCCCATTGATGCGAAAAGACGATAGTCGGATGGTGCTTGGTCTGAGCAGTACGGGGGTACTGAACAACGTCACATCGAAGCGATTTCAAGGTGCCTTTTCAGTGGTTTTACAACAAAATAACCTTGCCATGTCTTTAGGACGATTCCGATCGTATTTCGATTAATGCGTGGATTAAATTAATGTTTTGTTGGCGATAGCGTTGTGAATGAACGATTTCGTCGAGCCTTAATAATTCATAATACACAATACCGCTCTGGTCCCACCAGACAAAGCTTGGTTTTCTTGCCGAAGCGATTTGGCCTTGGTGGTGAAGGACTAGCTTCGGGAGGTGAAAGTCACGACTTTTTTCGCTTCGGGTTTTCAAAATAAATCCATTTCTTGTCACCCGTGACAATTCTATACATAAATGATTTACAGTCGTAACGTTAAAGCAGCATTTCACAAATGTCTTTGCGATTTTCTGGTTGATGGTCATTCAACTCATGTGGGACCCCTTTATCGGGGGTTTTTCTCCTGCAAATACTCGTTTTCGCAATTTTGTGATTTACCAAAGGGCTCTCTGTTTTCCACATTGAAATTATCATTTTTAAATTGTCGAAACCATGTCTCACATGTTCTAACCGATGACGTGTGTTCATCATATATTTGTACCAGCAAAAGACCACTTTCAACAGCCTTTTCCTTTTGATTAAATAAGACAAGCAACTGTTCTTTTTCAGGCACAAAACTTGACATGATCACTGAACGATAAAACAAAAGACGTTAGTTTTTGACGGACTCACTTATGTGTTTCTAGTTTAAATGTCAGATGAACAAAACTAACTAACTAAGCAAAAGAATATAGGAATTTTGAGTACACCTTTCTAGTGTATAGTTTTAATAAATAGCAAGTCTCAGAGATCGAAAGGGACAATCAATTGTATTACCTCATTACTTACCATTAAAAGCGTCGGTGGTATTACTAAATAGAAGGTAATTAATTTGGTTGAACTTCAGCCTACTAATTACAATATAATAATAGAAGTACATTACATCAAAGTTCATGGGACGACTTGCTCGATCCATATAAAACAATGTAAACAAACTTTCCTCGTTCATTCCTAAGTTCACAAAAGGGACCCCTCGTACAGTCTAATAGCCATTAAATTGTATATAAAGCAAGTTTGCGTAGGGAAAATGTAGCCTAAAAATTTACGATATAAGAAGAAACACTAATTACATTATGTTGTGTACAAAAGAAGGGAGAAGGAAACATACTATGATCCAATTTAGGTTTATTATAACCTCATTAAAATGACATAGTAGTTGTAGCGAAAAAATTGACATGAAAATATAATGTAAATGTGGATATAAGTTACGTAAGTAAAATAATAAAAAAAGTATGTTACGAACTCCGCATGCAATTCGTAGAAAGGAAAAGCGGAAACTTTTTACTTACGTCTACGTATTAAAATTAGTCAAATAAATCATCCCTGTATCACGAAAGGAACCTCGGAAAAGGGGACCTTTACAAAAGTGAAACGCAATGAAATATTTCCACGATTAAATTGAACTAATAAAATTTATTATTGCAGCATTCGATACAACCTTATGTGGCATATATATCATCTTGATTTCTTTTGTTCGAAGAACTACTGAAAAAACAAAACCCGCTCGGGCGAAACATCTGTAATTATTTATTTTGCCAGGAGTTTTATAGCCATATGACACGTGCATACGTGCCGAGTTTGGCAAAGAATAGAAGGCTACATGAAAGCTTTTTTCGTATGTAAACCTTCCATAGCATATGTTTTCCGGTACAAAAACTTTTTATAAAACTAGTTTATATTATGCCCTTGAATATATTGCATTAGCGGCAGAACTTGGAATCCAAACAAGCCGCAAGAACTTCCATCGACCACTACGCCATAAAATCTTTAATATCGGTCACGTCAGCGCGTCATTAACGTCTATCGCTTTCCATTTCGACCGATCTATTCTGTTTATTATCGAAACTGGTACCTGTTCCACGATTCCTATCACGTCTATTGTTACACATCTTGACCGTTAATATCATAGCCGTTCAGGCCTGAGCTTGCAGTTATCTCCGTCTAGATTTTGTCCCGACAAACGTGCTACTCATCCGTCATAATTAAAGGAACGTGCGCGTATTAATTCGTCACAAATAGGGCCTGCGGGTCTCGACAATGTACCGGCTACCGAATCCAGTGGACTGCTGGCCGTCTGCGTCCGGCTGTCGCATAGAGTCCGGTACAATTAATTCTCTCGCCCGGCAAATGCCCGTAATCTAGATCGACATCTGTGCGTGCGTTTCACTAGTCCGAGGACGGATATGAAAGGGTATAAGGACGCACCGGTAGGCTTTAGGTATCGGAATACCCGCACGTGATGTGCCATCTACGTAGATGCGGTTGGTATTATTGTAAGCTGGAGCGTATACGAAATAAATTTGTACGTTAGAAGGATTCTATCTTGTCCTATTCTTTGACCGTGTTCGATATAATTTTTTTTTCAAAGTTTATTGGGTATTGACGGTCCATTTCATTTAATTTTTTTATTTTGTGTTTCGATAAATATTTAATCGTATCATTTTCAACTAAAATGTTAGCAAATTAAATTGTTACGTTAATTGAAATGTTTACAAATGTTAGGGATCTACCTAAAACTGGGCGACCAAAAGTAGATGATGAAACTAAGTTAAATGTTTTTTTGACAGTGCAAGATAATCCGAATTGTGCTACTCGTCAAGCAGATTTAAACTTTAATTGCAGCCATGAGACTGTTAGAAAAATTTGACATAAGCAGAAATATCATCCTTATAAAGTGTATCTTGTCCATGACTGGTTGGAAGATGATTTTGATCGCCGTTTGGAATTTTCAGAAAACTTGCAAATAGTTTGTAAACGTGATGAAATGTTTGCTAGAAACATTTTATTTTCAGATGAGGCAACTTTTTTTTTAAACGGAACAGTTAACCGACAAAATTGTAGATACTGGGCAGAATATAATCCTCATTGGATGCAGGAAGCTCGAAGTCAACACCCTCAGAAGGTGAATGTCTGGGCTGGAATTGGCTGGAATACTAAAAAATAGGATTTTAGGACCTTTCTTTTTTGATGGAAATTTAAATGGGGATATCTATTTGGATTTTTTACAGTTAGAGCTTCTTCCTGCGCTTGTGAAATTTTATCCTGATCCAAATACCCCTGACAGTCCTAGTAATGAAATCTGGTTCCAACAAGATGGAGCACCTCCTCATTATTCTCGACATGTGCGTGACTACCTAAATTTGATTTTTAATAACCGATGGATTGGCAGACGTGTGGTTGTTGAGTGGCCAGCTCGCTCCCCTGACTTAATTTCTTCCTGTCGGGTTACCTAAAAAGCAAAGTTTATGTAAATAGACCTCAAAATATTAATGATTTAAAAGAACGCATACGCCAAGAGATCCGAAGAATCACGCCAGATGTAATCAGCAATGTTCAGAATGAGTTTATTTCTCTCCTAGGCTATTGTCAGATTGTGAACGAGCAGCAATTTGAACATTTACTTAAGTAAATTTTTGTTTTAGATTTAAAAATAAACAAGTTAAACTTTATTGTAATTATTTTATGACGTTGTTCCATCAAAAGTGTTTTTTCAATTTCTACAAGTAAATATGAAAGATGTCTCCAATAACTCATATATCGTTAAAATCTTCATGAGAAGCTCCTTTGATTTTCTTAAAAATATATAGGGTATTCCATTTAAAAAAACATGATATCATCATATCTTCTTTTTTGGTAACCCTGTATACTTCAGTTTAATCTAAGAAAATGCGTCTTCAAAAATAAAAAAACACGTGTCTGAGCGTTTTTGCTAAAGATATGTTTTAAAGTTGATATTTAGGGTGTTCCTTACTTTATTGTATAAGGTGCAGGAAAAAGAATTCAATTCCAGAACAATAGAAAGATATAATCTAGTTTTTATGTGTGGATATTAAGTAATTGTAGTTGCTGCTATGATATTGAATATCACTTCGGTCGTTGATAGCATTTTTGCCTTTTTTAATATAAAGCATTTCTTTAAAAAATACGTTTGTGATAGTTCGTAAATGGTGACTTAAGTCACTTAAAGTTGTGACCTTGATCTAATGCGTGTTTAGTTAGTGGTGTTGAATTGTAACTGTGTATTCGAGTATTGTAATAGTGTGCGTATATTCTTTTATTTAAATGCTGTTTTGTTTGGCTAATATGTATATGTACCATCGCAGTTTTTACAGTTAATTTGGTAAATTAAATATGTTTGTTTATTTTGATTAATAGGGTTTTTAGTTTTAGTGAAGAAGGATTGATTGGAGTAATTTGGTTTATCGGAAATACAAAGGTTGTATGGTGTCAGTAATTTTTTCAAATTTTCGGAGAGAATGCCACAGAAAGACATAGTGAGTGCACCGGTTTTTCTATAAGGGTCGCTTCGTGGAGATGATAAAGGACCAGTTCCCACCCAGTGAAGAAAAAATGTTCCCGAGTGAATTTATAGGCAAGCTAAATAAAATAAATAGTGAATGTATTATCTCTGTCGCAGAGGAGCATAGAAACGTCCCATATTGGTGGAACGGTGATGTAGAGCGTAAGAGCAGAGAATGTCATAGACTTCGCCGAGAGGTGACTAGGAAGAATAGAATGCAAATTAGCACTACGAAAGCTAACGCTGAGCTGGCATACAAAAACGCAAAATCTTCAACTCTAAACATGCTGTTTATGCTTATTCTCATTTCAATTTATTCATTTTAGTTTATTTATTTTAGATTTAAGAATTGTAATTATAGTATTCAACTTTTTAGATATTGCTTTATCTACAATCAATTACACCGCTATATTCAAGTTTCCATTGTTAATTTAAGGCTTACGTGACATACCACCATACCTTTGTGAAACTTCTAGATACTGTAACAATACCCTCTGCTACGAAATGATCAGTTTTATGAAACTCCTACATTTGAATGCGAGTTCAATTCTTTTACTACCCTTTTATTATTATATTAAATTCAATAGTTGTATTTTTCCCAAAACTAAACCCTACTGTAAAGATTTCGAAGCAGATGTATAATTTTAAGTTTTATTATGTTATTTCTGTTCAGCAATTTCCGTTGCTAGTAAATTAGTAAATATTTCTCGGAGGTCTATGTAAATGCTGCCGCGTTTAATCGTAACTTACCCATTTCTGTTTAGTTACTTATTGTATTTTAGCAATACTGTTGTAAAACTAAGGTCACAGAGACGTGCCCATTGCAATGTTCTCAGTATTTTAAGGTTCGGTACTTTAAAGTTATTGTACGCTTTGCAATTTCACTCGCTCAACCATTTTCTTGGGACTTTCCATATTTGCCGGAAGCTCCCCTTATAAAAGTTAACAGGTTTTAAAATATAGTCAGTCAGTAAGTCTCCCGTCAGCAAACACTAAAAACGTATCAGTACAAATTTTAGCGCGCACATATATTCATAGTGCTAAATGTTAAGTTCTGATAACAATCTCCAGTCTTCATATGCATGTACAGTATACTCAATACAAGTTTTAAAACCAAGTGCAGTTTCTTTACAACACAATCCAAAATTCTACTTCGATCGGTCTAATCAAACCAAACGTCGCCGAACAAGTTATAATTTATACCTATACGGCCTTACAACCCGTGGGTGGCGAGCAGCGGATAGGTGCATTTTCTGGTGCAACAACTCAACAAAGGCCAGGTGTCCCTATTCCCAACATATTTTGGTCCTTCGAGCCGGATGAAAAGCGACTCCTCTCAACTCTCCAAGATATCTGCGAGGTAAGTCTCCAATTATTTCTCGTATATCACTCTTCTTTCTGTGCAATTGTTCTCAATATGGCCGAATTAGAATTAAAGGTTCTAAAAACAAAAAGAACCGCATTAAAATCGTCCATCACCAAAGCATACAGTTACTTAACTGCCCACGCCAACAACTTCGATCTTATTGATCTAACTCATCGAAAAACGAAAATCACACCATCTCTAGAACAATTTGAAGATATCCAATCTCAAATAGAAGCTTTAGAAAACTTATAATTACAAGAAGACGAACGTAACACGTTTGAAGACAGGTATTTCGATCTCGTAGCCAGCTTTCAACGCGAAATAAATCATCTAACACCTAGAAATTCACCACCTTCAGGCGAAATTCGTGAAAATTCATCTTGTAGTGTTCGCTTAGCAAAAATCAATCTCCCGTCGTTTTCTGGTTCTTACGAAGATTGGATTTCCTTCTACGATACGTTCAATTCGCTCGTGCATTCAAACAACTCGCCTCCTGTCATCCAGATATTTCATTATTTAAAGTCATCGTTATCCGGTGACGCAGCCACACTTTTACACTCATTGTCCATTTCGGCAGAAAACTATAATGTTGCTTGGGATACCTTAAAGTCGAGGTATGACAACAATGGCCTAATCGTTCATCATCATCTCAGGAACATCTTCAACTTGCCGTCATCTTCAAAGGAAAGTGCCACTACCCTCAGACAAATACTAGACGGTGTTCTTAAGCACACAAGAGCACTCAAATCTTTGAACAGAGCCGATTTCATCCTATCGCCATAACCGCTGACATCGCAAAAATGTATCGCCAAGTGTTAATTGATGAAGCTGACACTCGCTATCAACGCATCTTGTGGAGATCTATCCCACATGAAATGGTAAAGATCTTTGAATTGTCTACAGTGACTTATGGCACATCATCAGCGTCATTCTCAGCAATTCGGGCTTTGCATCAACTAGCGTTTGACGAGGAGACGAACTTCCCAGTTGGAGCAAAAATCGTTCGCAGCGATTTCTATGCAGACGACCTATTAAGCGGATCTAACACTATTAAAGACGCAAATGCAATCATCCAAGAAACAACTGCTCTACTCACCAGAGGCGGCTTTCAACTACGTAAGTGGCACTCTAATCACCCTGGATTGCTTAAAGATTTTCAAAAATGTTGCAACGACAATACTGTCAATCTCACAGACAACACCAATACCACCATTAAAGCTTTGGGCTTGTCCTGGAACACAACAGATGACATTCTTCTATATAGCATCCCTGATTCGCCAAGCTCATCCAAAATCACAAAACGCTCGATTCTTTCGTTTATATCACAGCTCTTTGATCCGTTAGGCTTATTAGGTCCCGTTATCATTGTTGGCAAGCTCTTCATGCAAAAACTATGGCAACTAAGATCCGATTGGGACGAATCCACCCCACTTCATATTCATCGCAAGTTTTTAGAATACAAAAAACAATTTTGCATTCTAACACATTTACAAATACCTCGTAACATTATAACCATCACGGATCCTGTGAAGATAGAACTACACGGTTTCTGTGATGCAAGTCAAAACGCATATGGAGCTTCCATCTACATAAAGGCTTTAAATAAGTCGAACCATATCTCAAGCAACTTACTTTGCGCGAAATCAAAGGTAGCACCCATAAAACCTACCACTATTCCACGATTGGAATTATGTGGCGCACTCTTATTATCTCGGCTCCTACATAAAGTTTTGGCAGCTATTCGAGTCAAACTGGATGGTATCAATTATTGGACAGAGTCCACAATTGTGCTAGGCTGGATCAAGTCAACATCAAAACAATGGAAAACTTACGTGGCTAATCGCATATGTGAAATTCACGAGCTAACAAATCTCCAGCAGTGGCATCATGTGCGATCCGAGGAAAATCCGGCTGATCTAATATCCCGTGGAAGCGAATTGGCGGACCTTATTCAATCGCAGTTGTGGTGGCACGGACCTTCTTGGCTCTCGAGTAACACTACTGCAATCATCGAAGAACATGTCCCAGACATAGTACTACCGGAAGAAAGGGTGAACACCTCATGTATCACAGCTATTACTGAACCAGAATGGGCAATATTTGCCAAATTTTCTTCTCTGAACGTTCTTATACGCGTGACAGGATATTGTTTAAGATTCATTAATAATATCAAGGCACGCCTCACTGGCAATAGCGAAATTATAGGTACTGGTGAGTTAACAACCACTGAAGTACAAAACGCAGAGAGAACGCTTGTGCAATTAATACAGAACCGATATTTCGCGGCTGATCTTGAGAAATTATCCAACTCTGGCACTGTAGATGCGAAGATCAAGCTACTTTCTTTAAATCAGTTCTTGGAAGATCATGGGTAGGTGGTCGCCTAAGACAGGCAAGGCTTCCATATCCTCAAAAGCACCCTATTTTGCTACCCGCTAAACATACGTTAACTACATTGATTATAAGACATTAACATAACAAACAACATCATGCTGGATTACAGGGAACTATGGCAGCAATTCGTTGCAGCTACTGGCCACTTAATCTTCGAAACAGCACGAAATACATTTTGAGAAAATGCGTAACATGTTTCAAGGCCAATCCACGTGCGGCAAGATATATTATGGGCAATCTCCCTGGCGATCGAGTCTGCCAAGCTCGTCCGTTCGTCAATACCGGCACAGATCTCTGTGGCCCTTTCCTAGTACGGGAATGTAAGGGACGTGGCAAGAAACCGTACAAAATCTACGTAGCTATTTTCATATGCTTCGCAACAAAAGCTGTTCATATTGAGATTGTTAACGATCATCAGTTGCTTTTCTACATGCCCTGAAGAGATTTATGGCGCGCAAAGGCAAAATACAAAATTTGTATTCCGATAACGCAACCAACTTTGTGGGCACCAACAACGAATTGAAACGAGCTCACAAACAATTATTATTATATATAATATATATATATATATATATAGAAAACTTGCGATGTGAAATAAATCAGTTTTGACACTGAAGGTTCTAATATTGTTTAATGATGTAAATTACTGTTTTTATTGAAAATAAAAACTAGAATTTGGGTTTGTTAAATAAAAGACGTATTTAGCCTCGTGACGTTTCGGAAATATGATTTATTCCTTCATCAGACCTGCATTACGGAGAAATCAAATTATAAAATTTGCGCAAAAATTATAAAGTCTGGGCAAAAAACTTACAGTTGGCCGGCAGTTAAATTTTCACAATGAAATGGCCTTCAAGAAAAGCACATTGCAACATCTTAGCATAAACCAAAAACAATGTATGCGCCGATCACAGTGAAATTTTCTTGACATGTGGTAAAATTATTTTAAAAATTTTGTTTAAAAAGACGTTTACACTAATTAACACATTAAAAACTTTAAGTTAACAATTTTAAATGAAAACTGTAAAACGTTTAAGATACACAAACCGAATGCAATGCAAGATCGTAAAGCAAAAATTGGGTGATAAGAAAAATCTCAATGCAGGAAAGAGAGCAAAACGTTAGAGAGACACAGCCAATGCCGGTCGAAATTTATGCATGTACAGGGGTTTTTACAATTGAAAACACAGGTCAGGGCAATTTAATATTAATGTAATTTTTTATACCAGAATAGATATTAGATAAGGACGCTGTTTGCTCTTTAGTATTAAGATTGTTAGTGGTTTTACTGATGGCGAGATTCTCTAAGAACAAACGCTTATTATAATTATTTTGATTAAATAAAAATATTGGATTGTCTAAATTGACATTATGTTTGGTATTATGAACGTGGGCTGCTAAAGCACATTTTTTAGGGTTTTTGAAATCCGATTTATGTTGACAGCGACGTTCACGCCATCTTTGTTTGGTTTGACCAATGTAGTACCGTTGACAATCTTCACATCTGACCGCGTATACCACATGATGGTGCTGATCTTGGGGTAGTTTGTTTTTTAGTTTGGTATAAAAGATTTGTGCAGGAATGGCGGTTGTGTGTGCTATGTTGATGTTGGAGTTTTTAAACATTTTTTGATTTTGTCTGTTAAAGAGGGTATGTAAATTAAGGATTTGTAAATTACGGGATCAGCTGTCTGTTTGGCAGGTTGTGTGTTGGTAGAAGGGACAACTGGCGGGTTAGTATTAGAAAATAAAAGTCTTTTAGTTAGATATGGTGGAAAGTGGTTTTTTATTAGGATGTGCCAGAGTGTGTATAGATCTTTGTTAACATAGTCAGGGTGGCTAATTTTTTGTATTCTATTTTTTAACGCCAATACCAAATTGGTTTTGTATTTAGTGGGGCATTGTGAGTTATAGTCTAAAAGCCGGTTTGAATTACTGGGTTTTCTGTACCAGATCAGGAGACACTATTAAACTGCGCTGGTACAGAAAACCCAGTAATTCAAACCGGCTTTTAGACTATAACTCACAATGCCCCACTAAATACAAAACCAATTTGGTATTGGCGTTAAAAAATAGAATACAAAAAATTAGCCACCCTGACTATGTTAACAAAGATCTATACACACTCTGGCACATCCTAATAAAAAACCACTTTCCACCATATCTAACTAAAAGACTTTTATTTTCTAATACTAACCCGCCAGTTGTCCCTTCTACCAACACACAACCTGCCAAACAGACAGCTGATCCCGTAATTTACAAATCCTTAATTTACATACCCTCTTTAACAGACAAAATCAAAAAATGTTTAAAAACTCCAACATCAACATAGCACACACAACCGCCATTCCTGCACAAATCTTTTATACCAAACTAAAAAACAAACTACCCCAAGATCAGCACCATCATGTGGTATACGCGGTCAGATGAAGATTGTCAACGGTACTACATTGGTCAAACCAAACAAAGATGGCGTGAACGTCGCTGTCAACATAAATCGGATTTCAAAAACCCTAAAAAATGTGCTTTAGCAGCCCACGTTCATAATACCAAACATAATGTCAATTTAGACAATCCAATATTTTTATTTAATCAAAATAATTATAATAAGCGTTTGTTCTTAGAGAATCTCGCCATCAGTAAAACCACTAACAATCTTAATACTAAAGAGCAAACAGCGTCCTTATCTAATATCTATTCTGGTATAAAAAATTACATTAATATTAAATTGCCCTGACCTGTGTTTTCAATTGTAAAAACCCCTGTACATGCATAAATTTCGACCGGCATTGGCTGTGTCCCTCTAACGTTTTGCTCTCTTTCCCGCATTGAGATTTTTCTTATCACCCAATTTTTGCTTTACGATCTTGCATTGCATTCGGTTTGTGTATCTTAAACGTTTTACAGTTTTCATTTAAAATTGTTAACTTAAAGTTTTTAATGTGTTAATTAGTGTAAACGTCTTTTTTAAACAAAATTTTTAAAATAATTTTACCACATGTCAAGAAAATTTCACTGTGATCGGCGCATACATTGTTTTTGGTTTATGCTAAGATGTTGCAATGTGCTTTTCTTGAAGGCCATTTCATTGTGAAAATTTAACTGCCGGCCAACTGTAAGTTTTTTGCCCAGACTTTATAATTTTTGCGCAAATTTTATAATTTGATTTCTCCGTAATGCAGGTCTGATGAAGGAATAAATCATATTTCCGAAACGTCACGAGGCTAAATACGTCTTTTATTTAACAAACCCAAATTCTAGTTTTTATTTTCAATAAAAACAGTAATTTACATCATTAAACTATATATATATATATATATATATATATATATATTTATCCAACCGACGTTACTAGACCCGGCATGTTCATGATACCAAGTCAATCCCAGTGTATAACACAGAAGCGGACATTTAACATACCTTGCTAAGCCCACTGATTGTACCGCTTTGCCAGACCCAGTGTATAAAAAATATATATTTTCCCGCCTTTTCATTCCCTGCAACGTTGCCAAGTGTATGCGACAAGTGTCTATTATGTTTACACAGGTTAAATGTAAGCTCGAAGAGAAAGCACAAACCTTTAACATCTCATGATTTTTGGGGAATACAAATGGATGTTTATATCGACTAGATTTAAGCTTGAAGTAATTTTTTAAATAATGGGACCGTCCCGGATTTTTATTTTATTTTTTTCTTAAAGTGTACATTAAATTATAGCGTCTACGTATTTTCATTTTTTATATTACCTATTAATAAATATGCCAAGAAAAATTATCAAAGTTTGAATTTTGAATTTACCGCATTTATGACGTGATAATGGTAAATTACAGAGAAGCTTGCCAAAAGTATGATATGGAAAGAGATAGAAATAACATATCAATGTTTTCTTAATCAGAAAAGTAATCTTTTTTTTTTGTTAGCTACGTAAACGTCAAACGAAATCCACCTCCTGTCTATCTGTATTCTGTCATAGTATTTATTTTTATATTTGTTTTTTTTTTTTTTTATCACCTTTGGAATCGTGGTTTATTTTTATTTGGATCTTATTTGATATCAATTAATCATGAAATGTTTTGTATCTGGTTGCAAGAATAATTTTAAAATCAATCCAGAAAAGCGTCTTTATTTCCAACATATGTATGTTAAAAAAAATCAAAAGTATTTCTATATTAATATTAATAATGAAGTGAAAAGTGGCGGAGTTCAGATGCGTCACTAAAAGTTGACATCTGCTCTGCCACTCAACCATTATATCTAAACCTAAACCCAAAAAGAGAGTAGTTACAGCTGCTAAAAATGAGTGTACTTTTTTGGTGCATATCTTCGTTTCTTTCAGGCGTTTTGGTTCATAATTAGCGTCTAGATGGTTTTCTGTATTACGATGTCGGCTTTAAGAATATGTTCAATGACTTTTACTTCAGACGCGAATAATAGCTGCTTTCTATTTGCCACAATTCTTACTTTTCCTCATCTCGCTTCTCACAAAACAAATCACTTACTCACTTGCAAATAAAACGATGCTTATTAGTGAGACGAGAATTGTGGCAAATAGAAAGCAGCTGTTTTTATTGGCGCATTTCCTAATCCTTTTACCAAAACACAAGTACTATCAAATTTTGGCGCTCCCATCTGCACCTAATTGCTGGCTTTTAACAAGTTCAGATTCCTTCCCCTGTCAATGAATCCTTGTATAGAATGACCATTTATAGTCAAGAATATATTATCACGAAGAGGACTGTCATCTCCCTGAACGAAGCATGTTTGCCAATTTTCTTCATTTCGTGTAGATGCTGTATTTGTTTGCTTGCAATGTGACCAAAATCATTTCAATATCTTTCATGGTTAACAAATATTTAGTAAAAGTCACATCGTTTTTCTTTTTACGTGTTGACAGGATTATATGCAATATAACTATTAACGGTTTTTGAAATTCTTGCTTTACTTATACGTTTTGACATTTCGTATTTTAGTACACAAAAACTACACATTAGAGACTGAAAGCTCTATTACATTTGATTGGACAACATAAATATATTTCATACACTTATCGTCAAAACGCCTTTTTTCTAATAATTGTCACTGTCAACACACCTGTCATTCCCTACATATAACAATGCTTGCACATTACTACGTTTGTCGTTGATGTATTCTTACAAGTTTAAGCCACTAAAAAGAAGTACCATTATCACGTCACTAAACGCGCGATGTACAAATAATCAGTTTTATTTTCTTTTTTGTGCGATTCCAGTAACACTAAAATTATAATTTTTGCTATTATCTACATCAGATCATAGTAATCGTTCATAATAAAATATTTATTAACACATTTAAAAAAACGGGACGGCCCCATTATGAAGTATTTATAAATACTTAAAAGTAATTTGACTTAATTTCGAAAGTTGAAGTATTCATACTGTAGTTTTACATAAGATATGTGTCTACACATATTCAAAATAGCGAAAATTAATAGTTTTGACAATAAATTATTTTGAAACTGTTAAAAAGCATATTGTCTCCAATAACTGACAAATTTAATCAAAAATTTTGTAGTCACTTAATTCCGTATGGAAGATTAGTACGGAAAAATGATTTAATATATAATTTAATTTCGGGCTTTTCTAGCAATAACACCCTTATCTTGACAACTATATCAAATATAACTGGTCAAACCGAAAGAAATGGATTCGGATAAAAACTTAGATGCACTTAAAGCAATTATGTAGTATGAAGCACGTAATATTAATTCTTTTTTAGTTTTTATTTTATGCATCGCGATTTTACCAACTTACTATTGACATAAATGTGGGCAAATTCCGAAGTTTTAATAGGGGATCTCGGTAACTATAAGAGGTATCAAAAAACGGACCACGCATCTTCGACCTGTTTTTTCGAGAAAAGGATGATGGTGAAAACCAAATTTGGCTATCGGCATTCGGTTTCGAGTTATCCCTGAAAATTCAATTTTTCCCATGTTCGTTTTTGACAAAAATGACTTTTACGTTCTTGAGGCGCTTTTTTAATTAGGATGCAGTGGCGTTAAAGATTTTTTGAAAAAATTTTCGAAGTTGAGGTAGGACATAAAGTTGTATTTTTTATATGGAAAATATAGTTGGCTATGATATCGTTAAAAAGAGGATTTTTTTGCCATTTCAATGACATACAGGATAACAACCTGAACTACGAAAGCCTATTGATAGGAGAAGATAGTGAGAGGTAAAATTAAATGTATCCACTTTAGTAATGTCAACTGTTTGTATGACAGGAATGTCAATGGTTATGTCAAATACTATAATAATATAATATAATAAGTTGACAATAGTAAAATGGATACATTTAATTTTAACCCCCACCACCCTCTCCTATCAATAGGTTTTCGTAGTTCAAGTTGTTAGCCTGTATATCATGTGGGGTCTTTTCGTTCATTTTCATTGTATTATAGCAAAAAATTAACATTTTCCATTGATTTTCATCATTTCATTGCTTTTCATTAGTAGGCGTGTGTCATTCAACAAACATGAATCTGTCAGTAGGTTTATAAATAGTTTGAGTTGATTATTTGATTGTTGCTTCACCTTAAAATTATTCATTTGCTTATGAAAATTACGAAAAGTATGATACCTATGTTGGAATGCTTTATTCTCAATAATAATAATACTGAAGCTGCATGTGAAACATATTCTAATCGTTACCCGGAAAGAAGGCAACCTAATAAATCTATTTTTGAGACTGAAAGATAATCTAATTAATTTTGGAACATTCAAAAAATCAAGATCGAAGAATTATAATAAGGAAGATACTGAGGAAATTACGGTCAATGTTATTGGATTAGCAGTGGCAAATCCTTCAATCTCAAGCCGTCAAATTGAAGAGGAATTGGGTACCTATATCACAACGACATGCGTTTTCAGTTTTGAAGAAACATAAGTTTAGGCCATACAAAGTGAGGAAACAACAGCAGCTCCTATTGATTGATCCTGAACGACGCTTAGAATTCTGCAATTGGCATCTTCAACAAATTCAGGAAGATCCATCATTTTTTAGAAAAATTATTTGGATAAAGTGTACATTAGCAGTGCCGGAATTTTTTACTGACACAATGAACATTGGCGGTCTGATGTTAACCCCTACCGTGCCGTCGATGTTCAAAATCAGGGACGATTCGGCTTCAGTGTTTGGTGTGCCCTATTTGACAATCGTATTCTGGCATACACCGAATTTATCAAGAAAAATTAAATGATCAATGGTCAACAAATGGGTAACGATTAGAATATGTTTCACATGCAGCTTCAGTATTATTATTATTGAGAATAAAGCATTCCAACATATCATCCTTTTCGTAATTTTCATAAGCCATCGCAAATTTATAATTTTAAGGTGAAGCAACATTCTAATGATCAACTTAAACTATTGTTCCAACTACATGTTCCATATAAAAAAATAGAACTTTATGTCCTACCTCGAATTTCGAAAAATTTTTCAAAAAATCTAACGCCACTGCATTCTAATCAAAAAAGTGCCTGAAGAACGTAAAAGTCATTTTTGTCCATTTTCATAAATAGCCGAGATATCGTGATAAAACGGAAATGGGAAAAATCGAATTTTCACGGATAACTTGAAACCGAAAGCCGATAGCCAAATTTGGTTTTCACCATCATCCTTTTCGGGAAAAAACACATCTAGGATGCGTGGTCCGTTTTTTATACCTCTTATAGTTACCAAGATCCCGTATTGAAACATCGACATTTGCCCATCCTGTACGTATTTAGTGGGCCGTATCTGTTTTTATCTACAACTACTACTGACTACAAGTTTTAAATTATAGGTAGAATATTTGTCTGTTGCAAATGTACTACGCAATAAAGTAACTGAATGAAGTAATTAACTGAATAATAAATTTCTATAGTTTCAGCATGAAATAGTGAATACATTCCGACAGAATATTCATTCTTTCTATATTCGCAGCGTTAATATGATTTAGACTAAAAAGATAATGGAAAGAAGTTGCTTTTTATAACTTAAACTTTATTTAAACCAAATTCATCAGCCAAATCGTGAATACTACGCTAACTTAAACACATTCAGTTTTACGAATGCAAACAGAAGTGATAAACATTATAGATAGTATTGCAATTACAGTGTTGCCGATTTTCGGGCTTGACGACGTGGGTATAATGTACCAGGCTTGACAACGTCGGTAGAAATGCTTCTTTAGATATACAGCTGGCCCTCTGGCAGAAAGCGCCGGAACTAGAGTTGTGTATAGGTTGATATTCTACCGCGTTGTCGGTCCCGAACAAAAAATTGGGAGGAGTCATTTTTAAGCATAACATTGAAAAATAGACCGAAATACACGAAGAACGTTGTCAGACCCGAAAGTGGGTCTGACAACGTCGTCGCGGGTCTGACAACGATTACTACATATAGCGGTTCGGGCCTGTATAAGCGGTTTAACAAATCTATATATATATGTAGGATAGGCTTTTATATAGTTAAGGTATTTATTTAATTTCTTTTGTATTTCGCCATGTTGCGTCGGCGCGACGAAAATTACCGGGAAGAACGCGTGCGCAGAATGAAAGGTATTCATAAGATAGTATAGACGAGTAAGGGTGACAGACGCAACAAAAGACGACGAAAAATAACGTGAAATATATTTATAGTTTATCCTTGAAGTTTATTTGGCGACGTTTAGTTATTGTGCCGTTCACGTATTAATACCCAGTTTGTATTGTTTTGTTATTTTATTCAATATACATTCGTTAAAATACTGGGCGCTTATTTGTTCAACCCTAGACAACGATACATAACCCTACATATATATATATATATATATATATATATATTATAGTTATTTCACAAATCTTTCAGTGAAGTGCACTTCATTCCTCCTAGGAGTCCAAATTTCGGTGGATTGTGGGAAGCAAGTGTCAAATCTGCGAAGCATCATTTACATAGAGTAATGGGTAATATAGTCATATGAACAATTGCACACTCTCCTGGTACAAATTGAGTCTATCCTAAATTCACATCCTCTCATTCCTCTTTCCGAAGACCCCAATGATTTTAGTTTCCTTACACCCGGTCATTTTTTAATTGGAGACAACCTTACTTCGCCGTCTGAAGAACATTTATTAGATACGAATCCAAGTCGTCTCTCACAATGGCAACATGTTGAATGTGTAAGGCAGCATTTCTGGAAACGCTGGCATAAGGAGTATTTAAGTCATCTTCAACAACGGCCCAAGTGGAAGGTTAAGGGTAACGATGCTCTGGTGCCTGGAGCACTTATAATAGTCAAGGAAGATAACACACCTCCTCTGCGCTGGCTTATGGGTCGAATTAAAGAAATACATCCTGAAGCTGATGGTGTAGTAAGGGCCGCGACAGTTCGAGTGAATGGCAACACCATCAACAGATGTGCATCAAAATTATGTTTACTACCTTTGTAAATATTATTGTAAATTCCTAAAAACATTAGTAGCATAAGTTAAGTAGTTACAGATTCAATATTTTTTTGTTCTGTTTGATTTGCTTAGTTAATCACCACTATGCATGATTTCGAAAGCCAAGCCTTTCAAGCCGGGCGGTATGTTTATGCTTATTCTCATTTCAATTTATTCATTTTAGTTTATTTATTTTAGATTTAAGAATTGTAATTATAGTATTCAACTTTTTAGATATTGCTTTATCTACAATCAATTACACCGCTATATTCAAGTTTCCATTGTTAATTTAAGGGTTACGTGACATACCACCATACCTTTGTGAAACTTCTAGATACTGTAACAATACCCTCTGCTACGAAATGATCAGTTTTATGAAACTCCTACATTTGAATGCGAGTTCAATTCTTTTACTACCCTTTTATTATTATATTAAATTCAATAGTTGTATTTTTCCCAAAACTAAACCCTACTGTAAAGATTTCGAAGCAGATGTATAATTTTAAGTTTTATTATGTTATTTCTGTTCAGCAATTTCCGTTGCTAGTAAATTAGTAAATATTTCTCGGAGGTCTATGTAAATGCTGCCGCGTTTAATCGTAACTTACCCATTTCTGTTTAGTTACTTATTGTATTTTAGCAATACTGTTGTAAAAGTAAGGTCACAGAGACGTGCCCATTGCAATGTTCTCAGTATTTTAAGGTTCGGTACTTTAAAGTTATTGTACGCTTTGCAATTTCACTCGCTCAACCATTTTCTTGAGACTTTCCATATTTGCCGGAAGCTCCCCTTATAAAAGTTAACAGGTTTTAAAATATAGTCAGTCAGTCAGTCTCCCGTCAGCAAACACTAAAAACGTATCAGTACAAATTTTAGCGCGCACATATATTCATAGTGCTAAATGTTAAGTTCTAATAACAATCTCCAGTCTTCATATTCATGTACAGTATACTCAATACAAGTTTTAAAACCAAGTGCAGTTTCTTTACAACACAATCCAAAATTCTACTTCGGTCAGTCTAATCAAACCAAACGTCGCCGAACAAGTTATAATTTATACCTATACGGCCTTACGACTCGTAGGTGGCGAGCAGCGGATAGGTGCATTTTCTGGTGCAACAACTCAACAAAGGCCAGGTGTCGCTATTCCCAACACATGCTATCATAAACGCTAAAAGAAACCAGTGGACAACACAGACATGACTCGAAGGTTGGACATAGTAAAAGAACTGTTTTCGACAAAAAAACACACCGGGCAGAGATCGAAACGCGAAGTTGCTGAAGTACCCTTCTTCACGAAAGAGGAACTAATAAGTGCCGTCAAAAAATCAAGGTTGGTAAGGCTCCAGGACAACCAGTCCAGGAGAAAATGGGTAGCTGTAGTGGTACTAGATATTAAAAACGCCTTCAACTCTGCAGCGTGGGACAGGATACTAGATGAAATGTCAAGAAGAAATCTACCAACATACCTTCTTAGAATAATCCAGTCATATTTCAGCGAAAGGAAAATCTGTTTGAGCAGTAAAACAAACGTCGAGATTGGTGCCGGGGTTCCGCAGGGATCGGTTCTGGGACCCAACAACATTCTGTATGATGGCGTCCTAAACATGCAATTGGCACAAGGTGTTACATCAATAGCATATGCGGATGACCTCCTCTTAATTGTGGAGGCAGACGATCAGAGGGAACTCGTGTTCAAAGCAAATGAGTCTACTGAGGAGGTGGTAACCTGGTTGTAAACACATGACCTACAAGTAGCTCCACGCAAGACCGAAGCAGCAATCCGTAAAGAACCACGGAATCGTCCCTGGACGAGAACTGAAGTACTTGGGGGTAATGCTTAACGATGGAGTAAACTTCAGACCACATGTTATGCAACTGGTACAGAAAGCAGAAACTTGTTTGGTGCCCTGTCAGAGGTAATGCCCAACGTGGGAGGACCGGCGAGTAAAAAGAGGCTAGCACTATATGGTGTGATAAGATCGCAATTAATGTACGCATGTTCAGCATGGTGGCAAGTCATAAACCTTAAAAAGTATAGGAGCATACTGGAGGGGCTACAAAGAAGGGTGCTGTTAAGAGTGGTGAGTGGATACAGAACAGTGTCTACAACTACGGTGCAAGTGATTGCCGGGGTACCTTTACTCCTGTTACAAATGGAAGAGGTTTTAGAGGAAATTTTCAAACTAAAACTGCTGCAGCAGAAGCCGGACAAGCAAAGGATGAGACGCACCACAATTACTAAATGGCAGAATACTTGCAACGAACAAGACGGGACTGCGAGTTGACTGGGGTGACTGGGGAACTGATGGTATGGACCGAGTGTAAACACAGAAGGACAAACTATTATTTTACGCAGTTTCTTTCGGGACACGGGCATTTCTGTAATTACACCAAGAGATTTCATTTAACAACCGAGGACCTGTGGCGTTGCACACTCCCTGAACATGCAGTGTTCGCATGTAGTAAATGGGAACAGGATAGAACTAGACTGGTTGTAGAGTTTGGTGAGGATATGACGCCAGAGAACATAATACAGAAAATGTTAGAGTCTGAAAGGAGCTGGAACGCAATCCACATTACCGTCAGGGTGACGAAGGTTAGAGAACAAAGGGAAAGACAATTGAAGAGAAGAGAAGAACAACAGATTGGTTAAAATTCCTTTGAGGATTAGAGACTGAAGGAGAACGGGAAGAAGCAGCGACCGAGCGTGTTAACTGAAGTGATGAGTGGGGACTTCGAAACGTGAAATAAAAAAATTAAATAAAATCGACCGTCATTACCCAATAAAATTAGGAAAAAAAGTTAGAAGGATTGGAAAGTTATAATTGCAATAATGGTTTGATGTACACAAAGGTGCATATCGATTATTTAAAACAATAGTGTCACAACTAGAAATTTTCAATTTGCTTTTGTGTTTGTAACGACACAAGTAAACTATGCCAACGAATTGGTAGATAGCTCGAGTGTCGGTATTGTCCTGTACAAAAAGCTTACTATCAACTAAACGCAGGTCATAATATAGTTTTAACTGTGCTTCAAATTCTTGTTCTCACATGTTTATCATCAATAACATAATACATTTGCTGTATATATTTATCAATTTAGAATTAATAACAAAGTAAAGCTCTTTTAAATTTAAAACCAATTAACAGTTCTTCAATTGAGAAGGTTCTAGAATTACTCGTTTCCAGCGTTTATGGTGCGTACTCGTATACGTGAAGTACCCATCGGAAGCACACTTGAATATCTCATATATACTTGCACTCTCACACTTCACAGCAGAAAACAAATTCGTATATGCCAACATTTGCCAATCAACGTTTACGGGTGAAAAAGGAAACACTGCTTTCGCTAACTGTCGGTAATTTCGAAAATATTACGAAGAGAAAGCACGTCAAACATCCGGTGTCAATTGAATTACGGCCGCGTGTCCATTGAAAAGTTAATAATTGCATTTGGTTCGACGCGAATCGGACGAAAATTGAATTACCGCGTTGGCGGGGAAAATATGCGTCGGTGGTCGTCCTTTCAGCAACCTATGAGTTTTACAGCGCCGGTTGGGGCCGTTTAAAGTGACGCAACCAGCAATTTTGCAGAGTGAAACTCGTTTTTTCAATCGTTGAGTGTAGTGGGCGTGTACCGGAACGCATTCGGAAACGGAACAGGACAAACCAATTTTTTAGGTCACAGCATAGTTAATTTTAGTCCTTTACTAAATGCGTTTGAATAAATTTAAATGTAATTGCGTATCGTATTGATTAAAATCGTCGTATTGACAAAATTATACGCTAAATTTTCCTTTTTTTCAAAAACTCATTATTTATTCATCAATATTAGTTTTGCTTCTTTGATAATCCTCAAATGAATGAACTTTGCAGTATTTTACAGCGTTGGTTCTTTAAAAAGCTTTCTTATATTCTACGAATATGAATTACTTAAGAAACTCTGAATCATTACTCACTTCATTCAGCGATTTCGATATAATACCCATTCGCCTTTCGCTTCAATCAAAATGCAACAATTTTGGAATAAATTTTGCATCCAGACGCTTTTTATCCAAAACATTTGATTGTTTCTTTCTTTCTACATATTTTTAGAGATCCAAAAGGCACTATTATCGACATCTTTATGTGTCAAACATTTGAATTACAATTGTAATGAAATTTGATCTGACAGTGGATCAAATTTCTACACCCAACGATTGAAAAAACGAGTTTCACTTTGCAAAATTGCTGGTTGAAAAATTTACTATTTTAGGTCAGTTTATTTACAGCCATTTAGGCAAATCCCCTGCTTAGTCAGTGTTTGAGAAACAAACGCGAAATGGCATCCATAGCATTGAAATCTATTATCCATTTTGACCCAACAAGTTTTACTTCAACATTTGCCTGCAGATCTGCTTTTTTGTGATTGTGAAAGCACATACATACCTTAGCAAAATTAGAAATAAATGTATCAAGAATATAAATATAGTTAACATAATAAAGCGTTTCATTTTATGTAATAGTACTCTCTTGTATTGTATTGTATTGTTTTGTTGTATTGTAATTGTATTCCTCTTGGAGTTCCGCAAATATTCATTCATTTATTTTTGCATATACAAGGTGTTCCAGAAGTAATTTTGGACAAAAAACTCCATATACTCTTTAGGTCATTTCCGTTCCGTTCTTGATATATCGACAAAAAAAAATGTGCCTCAACAAAGTATTTAATCATGAAATAACATGATCTCTAAAAATAATGCTATAATTATTGCTTGAAATTTTCGTTTCTTCTTTCTAAGAGGCTGTTGGTCTTTGGGCTATGCTTTATTTCCAGTTAAAAACTGTAAGTTCATTTGGTCAAGTATCTATTGCTGCAAAACTTTCATTGTGACATGAGCTTTAAGACAATTCCAAAAGATGAAACCAATGGCAAAAGAACGTACGTTTGCAAAGTTAATAAGTTGCTTAGCAGTCAGTTCTAAATTATTCTAACACTAAACACTTCAACCCCCAAAACACCAAAAATTTTTTTACTATCAATTAAATTGAAGTTTTATTATCGCCTTGATTATGACAGCTTTAGAAATAGTCTGGGATTTTCGTTGGTGTCGAGTATGACTGGCAGCAACACATTTACACAAAATGTGTTTTGCTGTCTCTAGATCTTCTTGGCATACACGGCAAATTTGATCTTCAGCTTTTCTGAGTTTATGTAGGTGGTACTTCAGGACCACAGGACCTGTCATAAATCCTGCCAGCAGTCCAAGGCTGACAGATAGCAACGACTGTGCTGCCGTAGGCGATCTTGATAACAGTGCCTTTGCCTGCTTTTGTACTGGCGTACTCCGCCAGTGGGAGGCCTTTCTGTTGACCTCCCATTTGTTAACTGCTTGTTTTAGGTGGCTCTTTTGCAGTCCACAACAGGCATAAAGTCCAATGCAAGGCATTTTGGCTGATTCTTTGGAAAGCTTATCTGCCTCTTCGGTACCTTCGATTCCTCGCATAAGTTTATAGCAAAAATTTAGGCTTGAAATATGTTGGGGTGGAGTCCCATAGGCACTTTGAGATAGTGGTTAGGCCCACTGACCCCAATGTATGTCCCCATTTCTTCTGTTCTAGAGCCGTCCGTGTACCAGGTTATTCTTTTGAGCTGAGGCTCACCAGATGCCCACTTAGTACGGCTTTCGATAACCACTTTGTAGGGTTGGTCGAAGTTGTATTGCATAGGAATCTTGTCCTTTGCAATGTTAATCAGGTAGTTTATGTTGGAATCTTCATGAATTTTAAGATGTCCTCTAATGTCCCCAGGTTTTAATCCCTTAAGTCTGTCCAGAGATGGGGCACTTGATATAGCCTGATAGTAATCTTTTCTTCTTCTGATCTAATCTAAGGTGAGGAACGATTTGGAAATTGGGAAAACGTTGACGGATAAATTATGAATACATATTTCTTGAAATAAAAATTATTTTCCATAAAATTTGCAAGCAAAATATCGGTCCTTGAGATTATGGTTATTTATTATCCTAATAGCGTTTGAGTTTGTAGTAAATTTAACACTGACTACTGCGTAATTAATAGTTGTTACGTTTTCAAAATATCGTTTATTTATTGCGATATATTTTAAATATCATGTTGGTTTACCATGGCGTAAAAAATGCAACAACTGAATTTTTAAATTTAATGCTTTATTAAAAGACTTCTACATCAATAAATTACATACGATGTGACAGAATAATTGATTCTGTTTTATTTACAACTATCCACATGGGAAACTATTGCGCTGACCTAAGGGAAAACTTCGATAAATATATTTTTTTCCATCCAAAAAGTAATTGAAAATTGTTGGAATACATAGCGTTACCTACACTATGTATGTATATAATCGTTAATCTGTATTTACGAAATACAGGTATAAAGTTGCAATCATTTATACACAATAAATTTTGCGATTTCAAACCAAGACACCCCCGTCGTTTTAAATGTGATACCTTTGCTTTTATTCATTGCTTTTGGTGAACAATTTTTTGGATGAATTATGGTTATTAAACCATACTAACTCATGCAATTTTACTACATATGCAGGGCGGCCTATCGCAAAACGAGGTAGGTGAATTATCATTAAAACTGTGGCTTTTTTTTTAAATTGCGGAAAGACGTTAAATTTATTTTCTATCTTTATTCCTTAACTTTATAGCACCTACCTCTTCCCTGGTCGCCATAGCAACTGGGGTCGACTGATATCTCATTTCAAAGGCAATTATATTTGCTTTGAAGCGATACCATAGCTACTATTTTAATTAACACTTAAATTAATTTTAATTAAATTAAACTAATTAAATTTAAATAAGCAATGAATAACGATACTTCTTATAGAAGTTTTTGTCACGTTGTGGTCTACAGTGTTAGCGAAGTCTAGCAAGTATGATATCGTTGTGAAGGGAATTTAATTGCCTTTCAAATGAGGTATCATTCGACCTCAGCTCCTTATGCTGATGAGAAAAGCGGTAGCCCCTTTGGTAGGGGGATAAAGTTAGTAAGTTAAATTTATAACGTGCATGTGTGTCCCTCTACAAAAATAATGTGAATCTTATTGGCATTTTATTTAAAAAAACCAGTTTCACTAATAATTTATCTGTTTCGTTTTCGACATAAGGTAAGGACTTGTTTCATAGCTTTGGAACACTCTGTACGATTGATAATGTCAAAGATGAATAACTTTTATAATTAATTCTAGCATAAGAGGGTCGTGGTTAAATTCAACGCCTTGTGTGCACTACAAGGTGTTGCATGCAGGGTGTGTGTTTCAAAAACCCTTTTGATATGGTACAAATTTTGGGTTTAAAGTTTTGTGCTTTCTATTTCTGTTGAAGAGTTAATCATGAAAACTGAAACTTTTTAAAATAAATTTCAAAGAAAGGAATAAATGTATAATGGAAAAAGCATTGGGGATTTGTATAAATATGAATAGTTGTATGTGTGCTTTGGAGACGTGTATATGATACGAATGTGTTAATTTTTTTGATGCTTAAGACAAAGACAATAGCTGTAAAAGAATTCATGTGAATTTTGTATTGAAGAGGTGATCTATCACCACAATATGTTGTTGAAAAAATGTATTGTAGAAATTCAAGACAATCCTTAAACTTAATATTAAAGTTGTAATGCTGAAGATATACATAAATTGTAAATACTTTAAGGAGGGTCCTTTTTAGCTTCATGCATAGTAAAACTCGCAATAAACACATTAATAATCGTTACCAAGAACACCCCAATTACCACGTAGTTGTTGATCACCTTCGCTGTGTGCTTTTTCGAATGTCCTTTGAAGTCCAACCGTCCTTTAAATATTAGACAAACTCCGATGGCGACTTGTAACAAGATGGAGAATACAATTAGAATGACACTAACGTAAAATGAAACTCCATTGGGATCGGTGAATTGAATCAGAAATTTTAACTGGTTAGCATTTGCGGTAATGAGGGCTATATCCATCATACCTATAACAGGTAAAAAAGCTTGTGTTAGAAAACTGTACTTCATTAAAAAATGAACTAAAAGCTGGTGGAATGAACCGTTTTAGGTAGTGGAACGATGATTGTATTAATTTTACATACATATGATAATTGAAATTGAGTTAGATCTCGATAACGAGTGAAACAAAGGAGTTCTTATCAAGGCTCAAATCAGTTGCTTAGATGCAAACTTCGACAAATTCATTTAAATTAAATTCCGCGTAAAGCAAAAATTAAAGAACTCGTCAACTGTTTTTTCGAAGGCTCAAATGCTTAACTTCTTATCTTAGTTATTAGAGCTATATTACATATATACAGCTACATAGATGAAAAAATGTTGGTAGGAGTGGTGCCATAAGTTAAAAGCTATACAGGGTGATATGATACAATGAAGCTGTTGCACGGTGATGTAAAATAGACAACCTTTAAGGAAAACAAAATGTATTTATAACAATATCTTATTTACATACCTTGAGCAACAGTTTTCTTTGCAGCATAGCTGTTATCTGCCTTAGGATCAACGCCACCGATTCTTATTTCTTCGTTTACTTCTTCGATTGTTATGCGATCTCCTTCTATACCATCTTCATATTCTGAAATGTAATTGTTGTTATTTTCACGTATCATATGCAAATATTTAAATCTTGGAGTAAAATGTTGTGTTCTTAGAGAGGCTAATTATATTCTCTAAGAACTTTCGCAACGACTACTAAATTATAAACCTATACCAAACTAGTTTCCTGATCGGAAAATATAGCATTAGTTAAGAAATGTCCGAAGTCTACATTTTTATCACTTTTTACAAGATGTAGAGTATATCTATTCATAAATAAGGCGTATACTAGAATTGTAGCTTATCTTCAATGTCGGTTTATACGCATTCCTACATTATAAAATATTATTTGTTTAGTAATACAGTACAACTTTGGTTCTTCAGATTAGCGATTGTTTCACTTGTGGATTAGGCAAGCTTAAAAGCAACGCGTAGAAACCTTCCTGCTTCATTTCTTGTTTAATTCACTGTTAGGGATGAAATTATCTCTGCATTCTTTGCTGACATTTCTTTATTATCGTTTATCAAGCAGTTTTATTGTCAGCTATATCGATTTGAAATACGTCATTGCGATACCAGACTTGTAGGTTTTCTGTAGTTTTCTAAATTTCACGCCAAATGCGGAAAGGTGCCTCATAACTCAACCGATGTCCCCTGTGGTTGGAGTAAGCTCTTGGGGGATGCTAAGATATGAATTATTATATTGGTAATCTTGGTTATTGCCTCATCATTAGTGAATAGATGAGGTTAAATATCCTGAAAATCCTGAAACCAGCTAACAGAATAGAATGCCAATTTTCATAATTTCTTTTGAGCAGTTTATCCACATGAGGTTTTATTTCCATTAATTGCTACAAAATAATTGTACAGAACACCAAGCTCCATAAGAGTTAATATACGTAGGTGACAATATTTAGATCAAAATGATTCAAAACAGCAGAAATTGGACTTGCTTCATGTTATGATAGGTGTCAACAGATGTTCGCGATAATTCATCTTCGGAACCACATGTTATTCCATCGACTGAACGTAAGGGAGTAGAAGAACAATCTGTTGGCAGAAACACATCTAGAAAATGAGGAATGCGTTAACATATGAAAACGTCGAGATCTTCCAGAATAGAAAAACCAAAAAAATGGTTAGAATAGGCGCTCGTAGTATATTACTGGAATTCACCCTGCGAATGAATGCAATGAAACCACCCTGCCCACTAGAGAGCGTTGGGTAGGAGGTATTATACAGTTAAAGTTGTGATGTGAAGGGCGATGATATTAGATCTTGCATTCGTAGTTGTGCTGACGAGACTTAGAAGGTCGAAACCACGTCGTCCGTTTCTAATGCTCGATCTATTTTTATTGCATTCATTTGCAGAGTGAATTTCAACAATATACCATGAGCACCTATAATAGGCATTTTTTTTTGGTTTTTAAAATGCGTTAAGTTTATTTGTCGTTCCAATATCTACCAGTTTTAGTTAATGAGGGACGAAGGACATTGCCTGTGTTTCCTGGAGTGGTTTAACACTAGATTTATCGACAGTGAATATTTCGCCAACGATTAACAATTGATGAATATTTTTTTGTGTTTTGAACTTATACGAATGTTCAAAAATTGCTTGAAAATAGTCTCTCCCAGTTATTTGACGTCTGTGAAGTTGATACTACAGTTTACGCTGGAAATTTTGAATTCAATGCTAAAAAAATTGTCTAATTTATGCCATCGAAAACCGAAAAGCTTATTAATTATTCAATTAACAAAATTGTAATGACGCAAATTTTTGTAAACGAAAACATAATTCGCGTTGATGAATGTTGCTTGGTGTTCGCATAAAGCTGTCACCAAAAAATAATTTTTTCTCGGTTTTTGAACGACCAAATTGGGCGCACATTTTTGGCACTGCAGTCAAACTTCAACCCACAAAAAAGTGTACTGGTGCTTTTCTTTCGGTTATCGATGACGTAAACTAGACGCATATGTTTGACATCGAAATTAAAATTTACTTCGTAAGTTGTGGTAATGGCAGGACATTTCGCTTTTGCTTTCCGATTAAGCAAATTGAACGTAAATTCATGGCAACGAAATTAAAATTTGCGCCACAGCTTTCGTCGCCAATCTCACAGATTCGATGCTTCCAGACTCTCGTCGTGGAAAAGTCTATGAAGAGTCTCCATTTGTTTAGTTTGTAGCTGATATTAATATAGAATAGATGGTTATAGAAGAGGAGAATTGTGAAAAATTCAATTACAGTCAATTACTGTAACGCTTTATATTTTGGCATATTTCGGATTACGCACCAAGTCATTAAGTTCACTTTGGGCTATTATATTTACTTAGGGTGTTCGTTCATTTGTTACTGGATTGAAATTGGGATTTATGGATGTTAATTGCTCTGCACCATCATAAACTTCAATTATATTTTCTTCTTCCCTAGTATTAAGTGAACATGCCTTCGGTGGCGGAGGTATTGGAATATCTTCATTAGGGGAAACGGCTCTGTTTCTTCCTTCTTCGAGCAACCTTTACTTCATGCAGATTCTAAGCAAATAAAACAGTTATTTTACAATAACAAATTTCGTTGAGCACTTGTTTTCTTTAGGCCACTGACAAACGCTTGATACGTAATGGTTTCATGCTGGCCTGATTGGCAAGTTTACAATCAAAGTATAACAAACGTGAATTCTACAAAAATTGTCAACATTATTTATAGACTTTCGAGTCAATGTGTCTTTTTTTAGACCTAGAGCCAAATTGCAATTTTGCGAAGCTTGCTGTAAACTTGTGTACTTTTTAAAATTTAATACTAAGTTCAAATTAATGGCTTTCGCAAACTAACAGATACATTAACAATAACGAACCAAACCTCAGAATAGCAAGCGAGATCGATTATTGTTTATGTACACTGTAGTCTGGACTGAATTCAATACTTCGCTGAGGTTTCGATAACACTATAAAGTTCAAATATAGTATATACGTCGGTAAAGGAGTTTATCGTGTTATTTCAATAAACGTATGCATAAACACAACCGGAACGTTTGCATAAACAGCAACCAGAACTTTGCGAATTTAAATATTTATCGAAATGGTATTCTGCTCTCGTAGCGGGTTTATATGTTCATACGTGTGGATCTAAACCTGAAAATGCGGTAAAATACTAGATTTCGATATCATTTGGCGTGGTGGGATTTCATATAAGGAATTGGAATGCTGTTATTGCAATATTTTTCAGCCTGATAATTTACTTTACCGTAAAAGCTAGAAAATTTATTTAGGTGTATGCAAAATTTTTAGAAATAGCGAAAATGTTAATTAAGAAGATGATTGATTAAAAACATATACAAGTTCACAGCATATGATAATTTATAAGCGGATATCCCAACAGAAACGTCAATGTATATATTCTTGTTCATAAACAATGTAAATGTTCCCTCGAATAAGGGTACGTTTGTTAGATCTAACTACAAGCAAATAATAGTAGATATCTTTTCCTACAGGATAAAACGCCAGAAAGGATGCTAACATTATTTGATACGAATACCGATGTTACAAAATTGACATCGGAATCGGAAGGGAAAGAGAATCGTTTGTTTGCGAATGTCGGGCGATAGGACGGAAAAAGATTCTTAAACATGTTCTTTCACCGTTGTATCTGGAGTTTGATGTGGATTTGAATATAAATCTCTTTATATCGTTTGCCGTTTCTGGTACGCATATTTTATTTCCCATATAATCGAATTCTCAAGCCAGATAATCCCACCCAGTGGTTATTGATCATTTTACATGATTCGTAAAATCATTCATGAGGAGCTTATACCAGTTCGTATCGTGTTATGTACATATAGAAGTACACTTGTCGTTACGATATTAATGAATTAGTCAATAATGAAGTTATATCCACAAGCAATGTAATCAAATTTAATACTCCTTCTCTCTGATCGTACTCTACAAATATGTTCCTTTAGTGCTCCTAAGCTTATCGAATAATTGCTGTTCCTTTTAGCAGTAGTTCAGATTTCATTTTGTTTTCTAGATCATATTGGTAAACACAATAATCGCTTGTAGCAAGAGAATTGGTCTTCGTTTTGATGTGATTTTATACTGATACCAACGAAGCAACAGATTCTATTACCACTGACTGTAGCATTGAACATTTATCTTCATTTTACTACTATTGGCATGATGCGCTATTCTGTTAGTGCCATATTTGCTAGCTCACATATGAACAAAATTATCGAACTTAAAAATAGTTTGGGTAACGGTTACAATTTAAAATTTACCGAAAGAAATAAGGTCAAGTATTAAATTGAACATCAAACATTAGTTCTAAGTGTGCATTGATCAAAAACCTTTACAGTGATATTACGATTAAGATCACTCCACCAACGACAATTTTGAAAACTTGTGCTGTCGGATGCAAACATTGTCCCGGTAGAAATACATAATATGTGTCATGTAATAAAATAATTATTTGCAACTCCTCCTTGAATTAAAACACAAAATTGGAAAAATATCTCGTTGCTATAGGAACTACAATGTTATTTTGTAATATAAATTTATATAAAACTAGTTTTCACAACTATTTTGTACACATATCACTTCACAAAAGAGTTGATACACAGGCGAACATTGTACAGTGCTGCCTGCTACATGATGCAGTAATATGATCTGTTCAATCGAATAGTATGCTTGACAACATATTTCTGATCAGACTGATTCGAGCAAGTGTATCTGGAGCCACTTCAGTTTCTCGCTTATAGAAGAGATTGTCCATAGCTAGATTCTAACATTTGTATTTTGTTTGAAAGGAAACTAATTGCTTTGTCAACTGATATCAATTACTCTGGTTAAAAAAATTGTTTTAGTTAAAAATTTTTAAGTCGGATTTTTCTTCCGTTACGGATATTTTTAAATATTTTAGTCACAAATTTCTGCCTTACAAATCTTTGAACAATTTTTTGCAATTGCAAATTTGAGTCACAATTTTATCCAGTCACCAGTATGAGTTAAAAAGTTTTGTCACCGTTTTTTGAGTCATCAATCTTTCAGCCAACAATTTTTCAGTTATAAATATTTGAGTCATAATTTCGTTTACTGATTTTGACTTACGATTTTACTCAAGTGTAAATTTTTTATTTCCTCTGTCATAAATTTTGAATAATGTTAAAAATTTTGAATCAAGTTTTCGAGTGACAAATTCTATTCAGTGCAAGATGTGAAGACATAAATATTTCCTTAATTAATTTTTCAGCCACACTTTAAGCATTTATTTTATTTTGCAGTCACAAATTTGTCAATGATGAAATAGAAGTCAAAATCGTGAACCAGAAGAAAAAGTTTAGATCTTCATTTTTACCATCGTTTATTGGCGTTCCGCAAGGATCTATTCTTGGTCCCATTTTATTTTCTTTATTCGTCAATGATATTGTTGAACTCTTATTTGATTACTACCTGATTTACTATGCTGACGAGACTGCCTTACTTAGAGCGGAGGAATCGGATCAAATGGAAGACGCTACTAATGCCATACTTGAAAAAATGTATAACTGGTTTTGTGCAAACGGACTTTCTTTGAATTTCAAAAAAACTAAATTCATACTATTTCACACAATTCAAAAGAAAATTAATTCGTATCCGAACATTCATATAATGAACAATTTAATTTCGAATACAAGGACGGCCAAATTGCTGTGCATCACACTTAGTACTTTCAACTTAAAGTGGGACGAACACTGCTTTACACTGTTTTAATATCTAAATTTAAACGTCGATGGCCGCAGCGGTTAGGCGGCTGACTATCGTTGTGAGAGGACGATAGGTGCCGGGGTTCAATTCTCTGGAGGGACGGTGGCATTTTTTCAGAGAGTTTAATCCCGGATCGACTTGCCATTCGCTGTTGGGAGCAAAGTGATTAACCGCGCGGCATCATAAAAGGCGATATGATGCTGTCACAAAGCCATTTAAAACACAACTTACACACACCAAACTACACCGCAAGAGTTGCAGTGATAGCCAGACAAGTAATACAGCTTACGGAGTCACTGCAACTAAGCAGCCACCACACATAAAAAAAGTGTTATTTAAAGTTACACATTTAAAGAGTTCTATGGATATTAACACCTTAATAATTGTTTACTTTTCTGAATTTCAATCTCAGCTATTATATGGAATAGTTCTGTGGGGAACTTCCTCATCAGCTGTTGAAGTATTTATTAAACGGAAGAGCGGTATAAGAGTTATGTTAGGTTTAAGTTATATATCATTATGTTTCAATCAATTTAAAATTAACTTCGGACAGTCCAGATATACTTGGTCTTAAAATTTATAACTAGCTTCCAAACAACTGGAAAGTCTTGATTGATTGATTGCTATCAAGGCAGGGCAGTCTCTAATTATCCCTAACACTGCGGCCCACTGTGCCTATTGTGTTATTCCTGCCTTGATTCCATTTTACTCAAACAGGTTAGTTCCCTCGATCAGGTTTAGAAGCCTATTTGGTAAAACTTTCTCCACCGGTAGATCAAATGCGCTTTGCAAAGTAACCCTACGTTGACTTAGTGCCACGCATTCGAAGTTGATATGAAAGGCTGTTTCCTCCTCCTCATTGCAGAGTCTGCATAGGGGTTCATCTTTATAGATCCCCATCTTGTGCAGATGACCTCTTAGACAGCCGTGTCCTGTTAATAGACATGTCACTGCCCTAAGCTGAGTCCTGTTTAATGCAAGTAAGTCAGCAGTTAGTCGTTGTGACGGTCGTTCCATCATCCGTTTGCTGTGTCATTGTCCAGCTACATGGTTCCAATTTAGTTGGTGTTGTTTTATAATCCACTCATTAATTGCACCACGTACTGCACTCTTTGTGATACCCAGACCTAATTTGGGAACCTTCCCTCGCTAGCTGGTCTGCGGTTTCATTGCCTGCTATACCCCTGTGTCCCGGCACCCACACCAAGGTGACCTTATTGTCTCTGGCCAGGACAGTTAGATTTTGCAGACACTCCCATACAAGTTTGGAGGCTATGTAATAAGATGCTAGAGCTTTTAAGGCTGCCTGACTGTCAGAAAGAATACAGATCGCCTGTCCTCGCGGTTGGCGGCGCAGACTCTCCAACGTACAGGTTTGTATAGCATATATTTCTGTTTGAAATACCGTTGTGTATCGCCCAAGTGGTTCACATACCTTGTAACCCTGGTTTTCCTCGTATACACCAACGCCAGAATTAGTGCCCGCTCTTGACCCATCTGTATACCAGTTTAGGGCGTGCGGTTTTCTCCCCTCACCATTTTTCCATTCATCCCAATTCAAGAAAATCTTGAAGGGTTTGTCATAGGAAATCCCGGTGATTGATATGTCGCTCCCCATATCAAATATTGGGTTTTGTACTATTACTTCTATTCTGGTGTGCTCCAACCCATAGTGGGGTCTCCAGTTGCTAGTATTCCTTAGTCTGTATGCTCCCATTCTAGCCTCTCCCATGATAAAGATATCGAGGGGAGGCAAGTTTAGCATGGTTTCCATAGCAGCTGTCTGGAAAGTCTTTAATCAAAATAAATTTAAGAGCACTCTAAAGCATTGATTGGAATTTACATGCTATTATTCTAAATTTGCTATTATTCTAAATTAATTTTTTAAGGACGATCTAAATTCATAATTTTTTGTTTTGTATGGTCTTCTCTTTTACGTTGTTTACATTGTAATGGTGGGTAGTAGGTAGTGTTTTTAGATATTATGCTTTTTTCTTCTGTATTGACTTATTTCAAACTTGTTGTCTTACAAAATAAAAAATTATGATTACTTATTTATATAATGTTTTATCACAAATGCTTCATTGGTGTTTAGTCACAATTTTTGTAACAATTCTCTTTTTAGGCACAATTTTCCAATTAACAAATTTCCTTTTAATATTCTAAGCCACAGTTTTTCACAATACTTTCGTCAGATATTTTTGAGGTCTTTTTATGCGTTTGTTTCTCAATTTTTTCTAAAGCAGTGTTGCAAGAGCTTATTTATCTCAAATATTTATATTTCAAGTGACTATGGACTGAGGTTTATTCAAGCAGTTAGACACAAACTTTCTATTTTTGTAAATCTAGTAGAACGATCGAGAGAATTGCCAGTTTTACTGCTGCTGAATGTTAGAGCTGCTGATTATTCTAGAGAACATGAAGTTCTCTTGAGTTTGCCATGTAGTTACATTCCTAGACTTCAGATTCTTAATCTTAGCACCATAAAAGCTCTAAATATATTTTTATGATATAAATGAGTGGTAAACAGCCAATCTTCTTGAAAATGCCTTGATTGAAACTGTCTACAACAATCAATGCTTTCAGAAAGCCTCGAAGCTTGGGTTTGTTACTTAACAGTTTAGACAGATGTTGTGTTTATAGCAGCTGACGTAACAGACATACCAGCGCCTACACTACAATAGTGATACACGAGGGCTTGAAAAACAGGATGATGAAGCACGATGCTGTGGAAACAATAGAAAAACAGCACTATTCCTTGTGCTAGGATATAACATGTTAACTCCAGCCAAGTTCCGTTGTGTCAAGTTTTATGTACTGTTCTGGATTGCGCAGCTATTAACATAGCAGATATAATTCTCATTCCGGATGTTAGGAATAAAGTTAAGGTTCGAGCAAACCATAAAAAGCAACGACGACAATCCTTACAAGGATTCCGAGTAAAAAAATCAAATACAAAAAGATGTTGATAGAAAGACAGCCAAAGAAGCACAGAAGGACGACAAGAGAGACAAATAAAAGACAAAAATTAAGCAAAAAGAAAGAGGAAACCACCTAAAAGAAGCGACAGAAATTGACTAGGGCTGAATCTGATCACGCATACAGAAAATGTGACATCATTGGCTCGAAAAGAACTAGTTCAATCGTCAACAAGTTCCTTCCAAAAATGAGGTGTTATATTACTACTTCGAAAGAAATCAATATATTTGTTAGGATAACATCATCGATATTTCAATCTAACTTTATATTCTTATCGTGTCGATAATTCGTACGTACATATTTCGGTAAATATGAAAGCAGCTCGAAAAGGGAGATAATGACACATACAGAACGAGTTTTCCAGCTCGTGCCGTACAGCCGTTGCGATAAAATTGAAACGACTTCCTGCGTGTACACAGTTTCGATGTGGTGAGGGTTCATAACGGGATGTTGAAAAATTTATTCTTTATCAATAAAACAGGTAACGTGCCCCTGTACAGAAGAGATACAGCACATTTTCAATATCCGCTTTATCTCTTTAAAATTCTCCGCTAAAAGGTTTTATCAATTTAGAAAAATAAGAGATCCGATATACATGCACACGTTGTTCTCTCCTCTTGCGTAATATAAACAGATTGTTATTCGGAACTTGGCGTATATTGGAAATTGGATATGTGATGTTTATGTTTTCACCAGAGAATCCTTAGGAAATGCGTTGATGTTGTAATTTTCACAAAATTAATTAATTTTACGTATTGCGGATGTAACACAATACGGGAATCGTTGACCAAAATGTAGGATGATTCTAATAATAATGTTGGCACATTTGTGTTTTGTTTAGAAAGAAACGAATTGCTTTGTCAATCAATATCAATTACTCAGGTTAAAAAAATGTTTTAGTTAGAAAGTTTTCAGTGAGATTTTTCTTCCGTTATGGATCTTTTTAAACCACAGTTATAAATTTTTTAAGTCAGAAATTTTTCGATAAAATATTTTTTTTATAAATTTCTGCCTTACAAAATTGAGTCACAATTGTATCCAGTCACCAGTATGAGTTAAAAGGTTGCAGTGAAACTGTTCATTAGATTATCTAAATTAGATTCGATGTTGTCATCAAATGCATTGAACGCATGGAAAATTTTGGCAACTGCCTGCTAAAGTTTTGTGGTTTCGAGAACTCCGAAAAGCACTATGTAACAATTATGACGGCAATATTAGAGCTTTTATGTAAGTTTATTGTTTTGGTGATATGTTTCAAAGAAGTTCAGAAATTTGTGTAAATATTTAGCTAAGCAGCTCGTCCAAAAGAAATCGAAACAAGATTGCAAGAAATTGTTTTCTAGACTTTAAAAGTATAGAACTTTTTGTATTCCTTCATATTTTTTAAAGATTTTCATAAAATATATTAAGATCTTAATTAGTTTCATTATCTTTAGTCATCATTTGTTCTATTAATCACTTCCTTTCCGCAGTTTTTTTTCATTTGCATTAGAACTCGACTTCATAGTTTGTATTTTTTATAGTTGTTACCTGTTGGTGGACTTCTTGATATCGGTTTATTTAATCATTCCATTTCAAGGGAATTTGTAGCAAGGCTTTTTACGAACTGCACAGTATTTTAGAATTGAATTCCACTAGAGCATTAACAGACTTCATATTTGTCCATTTATCCAATATCTGTTATTGGAGTTTATCCTCCATTACTCAGATAATTTTTCATTGTTTTCGACTTTATTTTAATCTGATATCTACTACCACCCCATCCTTCCTTAGTTTGTTCACTTTCACTATAAATTTGTTGAGTAATGAGTAAAATTTCTTCTTCTACTTATTTTCATCGCTCATCTTTTTTAAGCTTGCGTTTTTTTGCTGTATAATTACCAATGATTAAGTGCAGCTTAGCCTCTTTATCGTAAGCTGTTCTATATAGCAGATTTATTAATTAACACTTTCGAAAGCTCCTCATTATAATATTTTTACACCACTTTTTAATACGTGTCAACTATTAATGAACCAAATCCAATCTAGGGTACGTACAACAAATTAAAATTAACACAAACTATCTCCAAAAATTTAATTAATGCAATCTATAAGTGACATAAAAATCAAATGCAAATCAAAAGGAAATATCGCCAAGATGATAAAACTAGTTCGTGAATAATCTACCTTCTAATTTAATAATGTAAGGCTTCAAATGGTAAAATTAAAAATATAACAAAATTTACAATGAAGAAATTGTGTAGCGATTTAATATTTGAAGTATTGGAATTTTTGAAAATTTTTAGAATGTAGTTAAAAACCCAGTTGAAAATCTTCAAGATAAACTTGATAAAAAGAATTATGAAACAATATTTAGGAAAGATTTTATATAAAGTACATTTATTTTAGTTAATGGGAATGAGCAAGCTATCAAAGAGATATTTTGTGAACGTTCTTGCTTGAAACAATAGACATATTATTCTGTATTTGCAACTTTATCCTTCTATGCTTAGTTCTATTTCATACGCATTTGGGAATTAACAAAAGAATGGAAGTATTAGAATTTAAGATTTAAATTTACTTATTTCAAAGCACCTAAATTTCATAAAATAATTAGTAACTATTCAAATTTACTATACTGGCTTTTGGAAAAGGTCTCTAAGAAGATTCGAACATCGTATCTAGTTGTCTATAAATTCAAATTCTTACTAGAATTTGCAAAATGTTTAAGAGTAAGTATGCACATTTACCACGACTCAATAGAGAGAAAAAATCGAAGTCAATATCTTGACCTAAGTTGTGCATATTCATTAATGATAGCTATCGAATACAATTTAGATATGAATAGGTCTTTCATTCAGAGAGTATTGAAGAAGCATTACCTGTACCCTTATAAGTTCACGTTAGTATAACCAACAATCAGTCGAGGTCTCTATCCAAAATACGCGATTTAACAGCTCCGTTAAACCTTTCGGTACATGTTGTATTATATCTATATATAAGACTTAACAGAGCTATTAAGCGCGTACTGTGGATACAGACTTCGACTGAATATGTCAAACTTATGTTAGGTACATCTACTAAGAAACCAAGAAATCAATATTTTTTGTTAAAAGAATAAACTAATATGTTTAAAATTTTTCAAGAAGGCATCTTTTAATTGTTGTCGTTGTGCAGTCATTTCACGTACCACCCAAATCAGAAACTTTCAAACCTAATTTAACTTTAATGTTCTTGACTGTTAATGGTAAACCGATTTTCTTTTTCATTCAATCTTCTGATCGTTTATGATGGGAGATTAAATGCAGAGCAATACTTGAACGTATTGAAGACGTATATAATCTTAAATGTATTAATTTTTCGATAATTTAGCAATAGAGTAATAAAGATACCGAAACTATTAGTTTCACAATTATTTACTAAATATGTATATCCACGAATCGATACTTTTGTTCAATATCGTCTGTTGTTATTTAAGAAATTATGAATCGTACACAGCCATAATATTTATTATCAAGTTTTCCTTAACAAAATCGAGTAACTGAAAAACTAGAAACAAAAACAAGTCTGGATCTACATGTTTTACATTTCATATTCAAAATATACCTGTTATGCGTTCGAGACGTACTACAATGGTATTTTTTGTTTGCTATTTTTTGCGTTATGTTGTTTTGTTAGCGAAATGTACATAAATGATTATCAACAAAACATTTTATAGATCAAGAAAATTTATAAAGAGAATTAGTAGATTCTACATTAGCTAATTGCGCAGTAATTTGGTTTTCGGATTATTTTTCAACAACAGAAACAAAAGAACGGTGATAAATCATATATCATACCTTCGTCGCCAAAGTGTTCTATTGATCTTGATCTTGTCCGCCTTATTTTACTTCTGGTGATAGTGTCTTCTTTATGCTGTATGGTAACTGTTGGTGATAGATGGTGTGAATTTTCGTCAGGCATTCTTTTTTTGATGTAGTATAAATTTCGCACAGTACAAAGCAACCTCTGAGTCTAACACACGATTCTTAGTTTAACGTTCTGAAGTATATATGTGTAATATTGATAACAAGAAAACCAAGCAGGAAGTCCTTCGCGTATTTAATTGTTATCATCAGTTCGATAAGAAACCTTTACAACAGAGTATACTTTTGATTAAACAAAACATATTTTACGAAAAGAAATATGTATTTAGGAAGGAGCCTGTATATTTTATGTTTCCATTTCTCAATTCTCGAGTAATAGCTTAATACCGTATCTAACCCCATTTGAATTGCAGTTTATCGAGAATGTATGAACTACTTCTATGAGAGTTGTTTACGTTGTCTTTTGTGTACATGTACTGTACATATAGATTGTCAAAATTTCACTTTTACTGGAAAATATATGGTAAGTCTCGTAATATATTACTTACCATGTTTGACATGGTATTCTCTAGCTGTAGACGTTCTTATAAGACTTTTAGTCGTTAAATGTGGACGTCTAGTTAAGAAGCCTTTGCAGCACTGTTGTTTAGCTTTTTAAGTAAACAGGAAAGTTGTGAGCAATTTTATAACAATCTATATTTACAACGCCATGGAGGAAGGCAAATATGGTATGCCATACACACAAGGAAAAAACACTGACAAAACGGCAGAATAAGTCAAATAAGAAGGTAAGGAAAACTCAATGGACAAAAACTCTGGTCCAGGCTCTGGATGACCTGCAAACACCGCAGTCTACACTACTTCTTGCCTCAGATTTTGACGACACACGGATGTTTACGTGCTGTACCTATATACTACAACAAGGTGTGTGCAGCGGAACAGTTTTCAATTGCGATGGATTGAATGAAATCAAAAGAAGTACATTTAATATAATAATAATAATTATATTATATTATTATAAAAATAATTCCACTAATGTTCTAGAGTCCTCTTGACAACTGGAATACTATACATGACGCCATTAGAACAATCATGGGTAACAAAGAGTTTGATGGATCAACTAAGCAAAATCGGCAGTAGTAAAAAGAAAACAGACTAGATTATCTAGGCAGCCGATCATATCTGCTCCTATATTTTTTTACAAATGGTTGCAGATATCGTAGAGAACTTTTTTGTGGGGTTTTTAGCGAGTAGACCTGTTATTGAGAGTCTCACACAATCAAGCTGCAAATAACCAAAGCGCTTAGAGTGCATTAACTACTAGCAAGCAACTAGCTAGCTGGGCTACTTCACAAAAGAGGAATAGATGTAATAGCAGACTTTAATGTAAGCTAAGACTTATTTGCAAAATTATATTGTGGTGCTTATCTACTCGAAGTTATAGTAAGATTTATTATGTTAAATCTCTAATTGTATGAATTTAGAAAATGACACATCGCAAGTAATTTGAGATAAAAATTGTAGTGGTGGGCCAGAAACACATCTCTGAAATTCGTGCGACAACGATGAGCTTGACTGAAGATTAAACAATTGTTTTCATCGTCCTAACCCACACTGTCTTACTTTCATTCAGACTTTATTGTACAGAAACAAACACTCATAGGAATTAAATCTTATAGCAAACTAAACGTATGATAAGTGACAAGTTTTATTAGAGATTATTTGGTTAAGAAAAAAGAAATTCATGTCAAGGTTCGCAACTTGTGACAGTGATTGGAGTATATCGAATTCTTGCTTACTTGCTCAGATCTCGATTGTAATTTCTTATTGAAAGTTCCTTCGATAAGATCGTCGAGAAATCTTCACCAGATTCTCCAGTAGTTATAAAGATAACAAAGGAAATTCAGTTTTGTATCACAAAATAGCAATTTATGCGAAATTATCAACTATTTCTTGATATGATCTGTTGTATTTTAAGAGCTCAACAGTTGTAGAGCTAACAGCATAGGTCTAGCAATACTAATGTTCGGCGTTCGATTCTTCTCGGTAGTGTCTTGTTGGATAGGTATCTCGGCTAGGCTACCATTCACTTTTGCGAGATAATTAACAGCCCAATATTTTTATGGCGAAATAATATTGTAATAAAGCCATGGAAACACATTTAAACACACAATTTACACAAATCTTTCAATTCCTGAAATATTTCCACTTGTAGGTCAATAAAACAACAATTAATTAAATACCAATTTATTCCAGAATATATAATATTATGTTTTCGTTAATAAGACTTCTTCAGTAGAATAAATTGACATTTAATATGTGTCAAAATACAAATAATATAAATGGCAATTCCTATCAACAAAAATATTTAAAAAACAAAGAAATCATTGATATATCGAATGTTAAATACATTCTCAAATAATAATGAAAGATATATTGGTTTAATACAACTATAAAAATTAAAATGATTTGAATTATTCGTATATCAATCTATTTTTTGTCAAGCACTAACAATTCTGTTCAAGGACAAGGGAAAAACATGGCAAAAAAACCTAGTCAACACCTTAAAATAAATAAAATTCAGGCGTGAATTAAATTATTATAACTAACACTTAAATTATTTATCGATATCAGTTTTAAAATTTACCGCGTTTTCTTCTTTTTTTTAATGTATATCATTTCGTAAATTTATCTTTTTTTATAATAAATTATTTTTCTTTTTAAAATTTTAGTGTTTTGAAAATCAAGATTATGTCGTCTATCTCTAGAGTGCTTAGATAAAGCAGTTTCAGCGGTGACGTTATGTGTAACAGTGTATTGGTGATTATAAATTGGTTTATTTAAATATTGTTTGGTTTGTCCGATATATTATTTGTTATAATCTTTGCAATCTAATTTATAAACGACATTACTTTGATTATCTTGTTTAATGGGTATTTTTAAATGTGTGAATAAGTGTCTATTGTTAGTAGGTATGAAAGTTATGTGAATGTATGATTTTTTAATTCGTGTTTTATTGTGTCGCTTAAATTGTTTATGTATGTATTATGTATGTTATATATTTTATTTATTCTTTTTGTGATTAATTTATTATAGAACTCTTTAGGATAACTATTTTTTTCTAGTATTGTTCTAACTTTGCTTAAATTTTCTTTTCTAAAATCAGGGCGAGCTAATTTAATAGCCTGTTAATTACGTGTCTTTTTTTTTAATTTACCGAACTGTTTGATAGATAGTTTAAAGGCCTACAACTACTAGTGTCTTTAATGTGCCAGTTTGTTTTTATGTGGGCGTTATCATGTATTATCTTTACACTTAAAAAATGGTATGCAGCATGCGCAATCATCTACATACCGCTTATAAAATTGTACATGGCAGTGTAATTTGTTAAGTGAGAGCTGCTCTAAGTCCTCCATTACTGAACTTGCAATAACAGCAGATAATCGAGATCCCATTGCTGTACCGAATATTATATTACTTGTATTGTATTTTGACACATATTAAATGCTAATTTATTCCACTGAAGAAGTCTTATTAACGAAAACATGATATTATATGTTCTGGAATAAATTGGTATTTAATTTTTTTTAATGTGTGGTGGGTGCCTAGTTGCAGTGACTCCGTAAGCTGTATTACATGTCTGGCTATCACTGCAACTCTTGCGGTGTAGTTTAGTGTAAGTTGTGTTTAAATGGCTTTGTGACAGCATCATATCGCCTTTTATGATACCGCGCTGTTAATCACTTTGCTCCCAACAGCGAATGGCAAGTCGATCCGGGATTAAACTCTCTGAAAAAATGTCACCGTCCCTCCAGAGAATTGAACCGCGGCACCTATCGTCCTCTCACAACAATAGTCAGCCGCCTAACCACTGCGGGATCGACCCATTAATTGTTGTTTTATTGACCTTCAAGTGGGAATATGTTAGGAGTTGAAAGATAAGTACATAAACGTCACAAAATAGATATATTAATTGTATGGTATCAATCACGCAATTATCGAGGAAGGTTCCGTTCAATTTTGGTAGTTTTCCTTGGTAAAACAGGCGATGGATTATATAAACCAGACACAGGTCTGCTCTTTTGAATACAATAGTAAAATATTGGGCAGTAGAGTTTAAATGAGGCCGTACGAGCTCTCCAGATCAACATCGCAGAGATCGACCAAATCACGCCAGAAATGTTGAAGAAATCTGGAAAATGGTATTGGATAGCCATCGAGCGGTAAAAGATTTGCCAACAATGAAGAGATGGATTCTGCGCTGGATGAGTATTTTGAGGATCTCAACGTTTCTTAATATAAACAGGATATCAAAGCTGTTAAACAACATTTTTTGTGTTTTCTTTGTTAGGTCGTATATTTCTGGGAGTACCCTCGTATATTACAAGGTTGCTACAGCTGAATACAGTTTGGATGGTGGTAGCTGTGAAAACAATGATAGCACGCACAGCTAATAACCAAAATTCTCATTTCTTAATTTCGAATTCCATCCTTGGATGAAACATGTTTTATATTCCAATTGAATTATATCGCGTACGGCTGAATCCCATACCCGGATTCAGATGCGGAGTCCGGAGCCTGCATCGAAGTCCGTTTCCGTGTGTATCTCATATGTAAATCATACAGACGATACTCGCGGCGTAAATTTAATAGGTTCCTTTTTTTTCGTGAATAAAACATCAAGTAAGGGTTCTCTTCATGAATGGAAATAAACTGGAAGTGAAAGCATACCGAAACGTGTATGCGAATTAGAACAAACGAGAAAAGAAGGAAGAAGGAATATGTAACATAACGGTGATGTTGTTCGGTTTCCCCCACGAGAATATTTTTTTCACTTTACTTTATCGGACAATTATGACGTTTCCGCATGCTTGAGATTGCGTTATTCAAATTTTGAATTTTAAAATCGCATCCATATCAAATTCTCAGACTAGGAAGAATTACATACAGCGAAAAATGGTCGGATATTTTGTAAAATGTTGCCTTAGTAAATCATGGATGCTACTATACAGTAGCAAAAAAAGTAGTAAAAGCCAAATGGAATAAATTCATTATTTCGGTTACTGTACATATTTATAAAAAATCCTAAAACACGTTAAATTTAAATTATAAATTGACATTCTTCAACGTGAAAATGCGATCGCTACCTTCAATCCCCTTCGAATGACAGGTACAACCCTCATTTTTTTTAATAGGAACTATAGGTTTGTGATATATTGTTTGAAAGGTCTCTTTATTCTCTATTCAAAAATGTTATCGTTTTTAAGTTTGTTGTAATAATTAAGATAGAATAAAATAAAATCACGTTGTTATCGAAATTCGCTACAATATACGCAAAAAATGAAATGTAATGCAAAATGTAAAGATAAGTAAAACACCAAAAAGAGCTATGAATGTCAATGAAGTATGTAGATGTTCAAAATGTTCACCATGAACGTCTTGGCAACATCCTAATCTTAAATAAAGCTGTCTTCTAACATTATTTACCATATCAGGCGTGATCGGCCTAATCGCAAGCGTTGTTCGTTCTCTTAAGTCATTTAAATCAAAAGGTTTAGTTTTGTACACAATGCTCTTCACATATTCCCATAAAAAGGAAATCTAATAAGGTCAGATCAGGTGATCGCAATGGTCATTTTATCGATTCTCGCCTTCCTATCCACCGATTGGGAAATATTGCATCGAGGTACATGTGGTGGTGCTCCATCCTGCTGAAACCATATCGTATTCATTGAAACTTGAGGGCTTCCTGGATCAGGATATAAATTTGATAAATTGCCGTCAATGAAAAAGGGACCAATGATATGGTTTCAACAATACCTGCCCAAACAATTAGCATGACCGTTAAGAGAAAAAGTGCACTCATTAGAAAACATAACTTATTCTAATTGGATAATATTGTTATCCAACATGTCCTTCATTCGCTCACTAAAATAAGTTCTCCTATCAAAATCGTCTTCCATGAGCTCCTGAGTAGATATCATTTTATAGGGATGCATTTTATTTTCTTTTAATATGTTTACTATCGATGTATGGCTAACATTTAACGTAGTGAATGCGTGTCTACTCGATGTATGTATCTGGATTTTTTATAAACTCAAGCATCACATCCACTTTGATTTCATCACTAAGTGCATTGGCAGCTGGTTTTTTTATATGCCTTACATGACCAAACTCGCGAAACTGCTTCTCTATCTTACTAATTGTTCCTTGAGATATAGGCGGTAAATCAGGAAATTTCTCATTAAATAGGCTGGTTACTTCCTGTTGTGGTGTTCAGATTCTATCTCCGTAACCAATCATTTGTAAAACTGTTATTTTATGCATTAATCTAACCATTTTCCAGAATTGTATTTTACGAAATTTAAACTAAAATTGTAATACTGACAACTTAAATGACAACTTTTAATTACATTACATGTTGCCATGGAAACTTTTTAAAGTATTTTTAATGGATACCATCTAAAAAATACATTGGTATGGTTTTTACTCACTTTCATATTATGAAGATATAAACGTGAAGTAAGTAATGCAAAGATGCTTATGATGTAGAATATGTATTAAATCTTCATAAACGCTCTTGATAAAAACACTACATTGAAAATAAGAACATTCCCATTTAAGGTAATAAATAAAATAAATAACCTTTCTTTTCGGAATGAAATCTCTTTTTCTATATGTTTTTGTTTGTTTTTATAGAAAAAAAAGTAGCAGCCGATGTCGACTTATTGCATAAAGAGATATGTGTATATTCTATTGGACGTACATATAGTACCTATACTCGTCCCCAAACTTAAAATTAATTTATTGCTCTAGCCCGAAAGATTATACATAAATTCGTCCCCGTGTAATGCAGGTAGACAAAAGGACATACCTATACTCGTCCCCAAACTTAAAATAGACTTAAAATAGAAATAGAAATATGAAAGAACGAGAAGCAATAAAACCAAAAATATTTTATTATGAATTATAAAGTAGAACACATCCTTATTCTATCGTTTGTAAAAATATGAACTACATTTAACGAAATCAAATCTTGACATAGTTCCATTTTTATATCTTCTATTTTATTACCAATGCACTACTTACGCCGCCGTACGACTGGATCACGTATTCTTAGATTTTCACATAAGCTTTGTATTTTTATGTAAGAAGCTGTTTGAAACTGCTTCAAAATCTCAAATAAATGTAAAAATTGTTGGGTGTGTTGAATAAAAACTAGCGTTCAATTTGGCGTGGAAATATTCGCATGCGTTTTTACTTCTTTCTAAGCTATCGCTGAGTTCGGGAAGAACGGCGTCTTCGGTAATGTAATTGTCAACCAAATAATCTGCAAAGCGGGATACGCGATCGTCTTCAGGTTGTACGTCTGCAAAGTCGAAAGCAAAACAATTGCCTACTTCGGATGGATCCAAAAATGGTAAACCAAATACGTAGTGCAACCATTGTCCGGCTGCACTGGTTTCGTCCTTATAATTAGGAAGGAGGTCAAGATTTTGAATTTTACAAAACCAGGCCTGTGCCAAATGAAACCTGCAGCCTATTACTCGGTTGTTATAGCATTATGAATGGCTGTTTCAAAATCAGCCACAATAACATTTGGATTCAGATTTAAACCTAAACTGTGACATTTGTTTCGTAAAATGTCAAAAAGATTTTTGTAAGAGCACTGTTGCTTATTCGGCAGTAGACAAAATGCTAGTGGAATATAATAACCATTTTCTAGTACATGCAACGTGAACAACTGCAAAAAGTGATCGACACAATAGCTAAATCTACCATCCTAGAATTTTTTTTTATGATCGTGTTGTATTTCACTATGCGTAATTAAATTTTCTGAACCCACAGTATAAACTTTCGCCTTACAAGAACGATCTGTACATCGTCAACATATTTCTCCACTTTTTAAGACTCTGTGTTTGATAAATTTCACAGACTCAACTACCAACACTGGTTTTCCACGTTCACGTTCACTCACAAACTTTTCCATATCTTATTTCGCAGAAACACCTACTACAATAATGGTTAGAGAACAACTAAATTTAAATATTCGGAAAGTAAAACTTGATAACAATTTGCGGCCCTACCTAATACAATAATTTCTAAGAATATATAATCGCTTGTTCTAGGACGTATTTAGTTGTGTAAAGAGACCTTTCAAACGATATATCATAAGCCTTATACTTCCCATTAAAAAAAAGGGAATTGTACCTGTCATTCGCAGAGGGTTGAAGGTAGGGATCGCATTTTCACGTTGAAGAATGTCAATTTATAATTTAAATTTGACGTGTTTCGGGATTTTTTATAAATATTTACAATAACGCAAATAATGAATTTATTCCATTTGGGATTTACATACTGTATAAAAGTAACCTTATTAAATTATTTACAATATAACAAATGAACAAATAAAAATATAAATGATATTTTTACTATTGTTTGATGTATTTAATAATACAAGAATTTACAAATAATATTAAAAACTTATTTACATTTTAACACTAAATATTCATGGATACAAATTTATACAAGCCAAGCCATTTCTCTAAAGTAAAAACAGTAACGGCGGAAACTTCGGCGTTGTTAGATGCTAAAAACTTTACGCTGTCATTACAAGAACAAGTACCGCCTTAGTATGACGTTAAAACCCGGCGTCCCGGGAAACATCCAACCGTGACGGTAGCAACACCCGTCGACGTCCCTTTATGCTGCATTAGAACAAGTTAGTGACAGTTACATGAGTGTACATGCATTTTATTAGCGTCGTTTCTACCTAGAATTTGTGTGGATACTTCTACTTAAGATTTTGACACGGTGGCGTTACTGTAAGAAGTGTTTACCGTCTAATATCTTTGCATTACTTTCAGAACTTCTATTATATAGATATCTACTTATTATATACATTTGTGTGTGTTGTTAGTGCAGTAAAATTTTAGTTGCAACAAAAGAAATTCGGTTAATCATACATCAAACTGAAACAAATACCTTGAAGACGAAGAGCAACATCTCCGTATTCCCCCCAGCAATAAAACGAATATAAAAGAGAACAAATTGGAACGATCTTATGTGACCATTTTTATGATGGATAATTTCAGAAAACAAAAACGACGGCACCTAAAACGTTATTTTTCTGCTGCATAAAGCTAGCTAAGTTATACGATTTGGGCTTTTGAAGTCAGCTTTAACGTTCGCCAAGTGTATGCCGCTGCGGAGATGTATTTTATTGCCGAATTGGAAACCGGTTTATGTATTCAGATATATGTACGTATGTTATGTATTTGCAGATGTGCATCTGTTCTTAGTGTAAGACGGAGAATAAGGAAATGGGATTTAGCTCGAGATAGAAAGGTATAGGGTTTGAATACGATTTGCAAAATTTACTGTTTTCTACATTGTTTTGAACGCAAACTTTATAAATCGAAGAGGCGAATGATGTATGTAAAAATGTACTGGTGGCTATATAAAAATGTGGGTGGATAAGAAGCAAATAAACTCAGCGAAGTAATAAAGTTTGTGTTTTGAAATATGCTTATTCAAGGTACTTAATATGCACCTTACACTACTTATACATAAGATCAAATAGGTATTCTAAGTATTTTCATGACTGTACACAGTATTATCACAAAAGTATTCCAATTTAAATATGACCACACAAGAATCTGTTTATCGTAGAGTTAGTTTACACGTCACGGTTTCAGCTCGATCCCAATTGGTTATTCTGCTGTATCAGGTGTGTTGCTAATATAATACGGGTTTCTACCGCATCCCATACATTTAAATTCTCTGGAGGGACGGTGACATTTTTTCTGAGAGTTGAAATCCGGATCGACTTACCATTCGCTATTCGGAGAAAAGTGATTAAGAGTACGGCATTATAAAAGGCGATATGATGCTGTCACAAAACCAATTGAACACATTTTACACACACGAAAGTACACCGTGAGAGTTGCAGGGATAGCCAGACAAGTAATACAGCTTACGGAGTCACTGCAACTAACAAGGAAACACAGGCAAGTGGTGGTGACCGATTTAAATGGAATTTGGTGGGTTTGTAGACTGATGCAGTGTAAGAACAACGGTAACTTCCATAGATGCTAAATCGCCCGTTTTCGGGGGGTGGGGCACCCTAAAGTCAACGCTACCCTTCGCTATTTGCTTTAATATCTCCAAAACTATAAGACGTATAAAAAAAAAGTTAAGACAAATGTATAACTGTTTTATGAGTACTAAAAGATAGCGATAATAGTAAAAAAATGTAGCGGGTGGGGGTTGTTTTTGGAAAACAAGAACTATGACAGGCAAACTGTTATCAAACCTACCAAATTTCATTTAAATCGGTCACCACCACTTGCCTGTGTTTCCTTGTAAGCACACCCCATACATAAAAAAAACTATTTATAAGCAATAAAATTTTGGCAAAGAATCAAGTTTGTGTTTAATTATTTACGTGTATAAGCAATATGCTCTTTGTATTGATTTGTATAAATTACGTCATATATGTAATCGTTTAAGACCAATACCTCGAAAGTATTAGGAATTATATTAGATTTACAAGAAATTTATAAGACACATAAACCGAGATAATAATGGTTGAAATTAAACCTAATATGGAGGTTGAAAATGTCGATGAGAAAGTCAAGACAAGAAATAGTGGAATCATCTCTTGAAATTAAAATGTATAAGCTAAAAATAAGGTATGAAGAGAAAAATATAAAACAGATATAGATTCACCGGTAATACCAGAAAAATTGAGTGGAACAGAAATAATAATAAATAATAAGGCAGATGTTTTGTGATGAATTAAGAAGAGGAACCCAAATCTCAACTGCAGAATACAATTAGAAATAGAGAGGAAAACATTCAGTAATAGGTACCTAAGCTAAGCTAGACAACGACAAGACAAAGATTCAAGTTACAAAACATCCTCGTGGATATGAAGATGGTTTTTTACTTGATAGACATTAACACATTCTGCACACACGTTTATGACGACTTTTCTTTATTTTTAAAAGCAGATTATAATAAAAGCAAAATTGAAGCATTTACAAAAATTCAGTATAAAACTGAACTCTAACATGAGTTACAGTATGGTAGGATTACAGCTTCAAAGACATATGATATTCATTGTCAGATATTTATCTTTCAATTCTTGAAATATTTCCACTTATAGGCAATAAAACAACAATTAATTAAATACCATGTTATTCCATTAAACTGTTTAGCAGGTCGAGACATCTAGCGAGACTGAAAATGTACGAATTTCCTAGCTAAATCGGTATCTCTTGTAACGACCTGAGTTGTGTGATGCCATTCTATACTTTCAACCCTGCCCATTAGAGAGCATGGGGTTATAATTAGTCCATTATCGCAGGCATTGTACAATTAACGTCGGGGGGCGAATTACGATGAAATTAGATCTTGCATTCGGAGTTGCACTGATGAGACCTGGAAGTTCTAAACCAGGTGGTTCGCTTCTAATGCTTGTTTTATTTTCATTGCACTCGTTTGCAGGGCGATTCCAACAATATATCATGAGTGCCTATTACAGGGTTTTTTGATTTTCTATTAATAAAAGACGGTAAAAATTAATAAAAGAAATGAAGATAGTTTATAACCTTTCCATCTACTCTCTCTTAATTTTCTTTGTATTTTCCTGGTATTATTTACACCCGACATGATCGTTTACTTTCATGTTCTAAAACACTTTCGCTTTCTAATACGAAATAATTTCGTACAGGTATACATTTTCATTATACCATGTTTTATTTTAGTTGTCTTTGATCGTGAATATAAATAAACAGCGCCTTATATATAATATGTTATTTTGACCTAAAAGTAGAATAAAATATTCGCGCATAAAAACGGAAATCTATATACGTTGCTTCATTATTTTTAACAACAAAGTGGTGTATCAAAACAGAACTTTTTCTACAACGTACTGTCTTAGGTAATATAGTCGAAAACAAAGACTGAAAATAATCAAACATAAAATTTTTCGGAATTATTATACTGAAAAAGTTGATGGCAAAATATTGAGATACAAGTATAGAACAGGTTTATAATTCGTAACACTAAATAACGTTTCAGATTATGGAGTTGTAAACTGCACAATTTGATATTAAAAACAAAATTTAAAAGCTCGACCAATATAATTTACGCTGATAAATTTGTTTTTAGCAAACATCGAAAGCAGACATAATTGCGGAGTAATGCTGTGGATTTATTTTGTTTTAAACTGATACGTAGATAGTGTTAATATAAAAGTTAATTGATAAAATTGAATGAAAATCTTGCATGACTATTATCTTAGAAATATATAAAATGTTTTACAGAAGATGTTTTTAACTACTAATTTAATATAATAAAGTAATAAGCTCTACTAAAATGTAGAGTTGTTTGAGCAAAAATATATTTTTCAAAATAACTCGTCTTTCTTCTCTTTTTTAAATGACATCAAAGGCTTCCACGGCCTCATCTTATTAATAAGAAAAAGTTAATTTAATAATTTTGTTCCATATTTAGTTTTACATAAAGTATTCGCATGACAGCAACTGTAAGTGTAAAGTACCAAATTAGGTGGATATTGATAAATATGTAGGTACTTGGCTATATGATTTATATTTGTATGACTAGAAGCATTTCATTTCTTCTGAGAACAAGTTTTCTTGAAGTTCGTATTCATGATCGATTTCCATTTGTTCCTAGATATCAATTAAATCATCAACTGTAAGCTCTTCCGAGTGGGCCTCTATTAAATCAATAATGTCTTCATTGTCTATATTCAAATTAAAGTATCGTCCTCATTTCCAGAATTATAATTTCTATAAGTTCATCTCCAGTTTCTTGTATTATATTTCTATCGTAAAAAAACAAATTACCGACATATTTTTTTCTAGGGTATATTCAGAAGTCAAACCAACTTTTGTCAATATTTCGTACTGCAGCAAGAATTTTTCTCCTCTCTATTTCTTTAATAATTTTTAATTTTTTCTCGAAACTAACAGTCTTTTCCATTTACACTCATAGGTTTAATGATTTTTACTGTTCAACGACCACTCAGTATCAATACACTTAAACGAATGAATATTTCCTACGTCGGAAATGCTGCAATAACTTGGGAAAATAAATTTTGCAAATAATTATTATGCGCTTTCAAAAATAAAGAAAAGTCGTTATATACTTCTCCTCTATTTTACACAAAAGTTATCAGAAAAGTGTGTGCAGAATGTGTTAATGTCTGTCAAGTAAAAGAACCATCTTCATATCCAGAAGGATGTTTGTAACTTGAATCTTTAGTTTCTTGTTTTTTGCTCTCTTCAGCAATTTCATCATGAAACCCTAATATGTTTCTCAAATTTAATGTACTTTCTGCGGACTTTGTAGAAGCAAATTGGCTGAACAAAGCTGGACAAGAAACTTGTTGTTTACATTTACTTACAGCTTTATTAGTCTGAAAGCTGTCACTTACTTTATAAGCCTTTGTTCTTGCAAATATTTCATTTTTGAATTGATCTCCGGTACTTCCACCATAATTCGTCAGAAAATAGAAGCAGAATTTAGAGTTAGAGTTTTTAAGTTAACTATTTAGTTGCTTGTCATTATAAACTAAAATTATTTAAAATATATAAATGAAAGCAAAATATTGTATTCGTACAGCTACTACGTTTAATTTAATTGCTCTTTTGATTATTGCAGATCAAATAACCTGTATCATCTGTTGAATATGAACAGTTTTACAATTTTGGTAGCAATCACGGAGAATATTTTAACCCAATTCCATTGTGTGTCCAACGAACAGAAGTACTCTTCACTTTAATTGTATATCGTCCGCTCAATATTAGTTTTACGTGTGTTAAACAAATTCTGATTGTGCTTTTCAACGTGAATCGATGTATCCGCATTTTCACTTAAACAAACAGAGGACTGTAGCTTTGAAATTGGTACTTTTCATGCTGACAAAATAAAATGCTCCCTCTATTGCGCGGCTTTATGGCGAAAGGTTTATTAAAACAGTTTTAATTTTAACAAGCGTTTGCGTCAGAGTGCGTGCGAAAATTGTACAGCCAACTAAACGGATTTCGTGTGCACGTTAAACGAATAACATACCACTATTTCGGCGTTAATGGTTTTTTATAATTTCCCGTTTGAATGGTGAAATTGCTTCTATGCCATTAACAAAAAAATTGAAATTATATTGTCCATTTACGTAGGTATACTATAAGTTCTATACGAAGTTTTAAGTTGATAATTACAAAAAAAAAACGAAAGCCTAGATAAACCGATTTTAGATACTTGCAGTAATAAATATAGTAATGGACAATTATGCGATTGTTAATAGCTGAATACAAGCATGATGCCAAAGGAAATAGTCTTTCTTTTAGCTGTTTGACTACTTTAATTTTCACATCAAAGATGCAAATTGGTCTTTCTTTTGTCTTACAACTTTTGCTACATATTCTATAATTCTGTTCCTGAATACTACCTCTTCAATTAATATACCTTTATGCTAAATATCCTTTTCTACTTGTTTCAGATGTGTATGTGAAGTGAAGTTTCAAATTACAGTGTTTGAAGACTCTCGTAGAACTATAACTTGCGTGATAAAGGTAAGTAACCTTCCTCACATTTCCCTAATAACTGAAACTTGTACTTTGCATAGAAAACAAAGTAGGTATATAAGGAATATTATCTTAGGCAACGCAACACAATTCTCTATTAATTTAATTTTTTTGTTAAATATTTATTATACGAGGTATTGAAACCTTACTTCAGTTGAGGAAAGACATGATAGTCGGCCGCAGCCAGACGGTGCTTAGTTGCAGTGACTCCGTAAACTGTATCGCTTGTCTGGCTATCACTGCAACTCTCGCGGTGTAGTTTTTGTGTGTGTATGTTGTGTTCAATGGCTTTGTGACAGCATCATATAGCCTTTTATGATGCCGCGCTGTTAATCACTTTGCTCCCAACAGCGAATGGCAAGTCGATCCGGGATTAAACTCTCTGAAAAAATGTCACCGTCCCTCCAGAGAATTGAACCCCGGCACCTATCGTCCTCTCACAACAATAGTCAGCCGCCTAACCACTGCGGCCATCGACCCGTTGCAGGCTTTTGGTCAACATTCAGACATTTGGGAATCCAATTTGCAGACATTTTTCTGATGTGCAAATCGACATGAACTATATGATGGACGGATTATATGAAATATTCAGTGTCTCAGGTAGTCGTTTTAGCCCAATTAGACGATCTGACAAAATAATGTCATGAACTGTATTAACATATTTGTGAACGAACACAAAACTGGCCTTCCCGATCGGTCTTCATCTTCACCGGAAAATTTGCCCCTTTTGAAGCTTGCAATCCAATTTTTCACGATCGCATACAAAGGACATTGATCGCCAAGGTATTAAGCATATCTTCGTTAATCTGCTTACCTTTTAACCCCTTTAAATATAGATACGTAATAATGGCTCACACTTACATTTGTCAAATTCTGTTTCTTTTCTCAACAACGATATTTCCAATAGACATTGCTTATAACTTAATCTCAATAAACTTTACTTTATGCTATTTTTCAGGGAAAAGTCTGGTACCACTGTTCTCATATATTAATAATTAATTTTCCAATGCATCAAGTAAATTCTTATTTATATCATCGAGACAAACTTTCCTTTTACATATTGTTTGTTATTATTGTATACATATGTATATAAAGCGTTCAAATAAGCTTTGCCTCTAGTAGGCCATTCGTTTAAAAACGTATGATTATTAATAATTTAAATTTGCATTAGTTGTCAATTTGACAGATGCATAATTCACAAAAATTGCTTTGTAATTTAAAATTGATTTAACATGGTTTTTACTATACAACACAAATCGTTCATGGTAGAATTTTATTTTCGAAACGGACGTAAGATTGACGGACAACGGCAGTATTCTCTTCAAGATTGTTTAGAAGAATTTAGAAATGAGTTCCCTAACTTCATCTTTGATTATGACGTGATTATGACAGTTTTCGGCACACAGAATTATTAAGAAGAAATTATTATGCCATTTATCGAACAGTTTGACGATGAAGAAATAACACAGGGTTACTTTCAACAAGACGGAGCTAGAGCATACACAGCAAGTGAAACAATTAATATGCTGCAGAAATTTTTTCAAAATCGGTTGATAAGTTTAAACACTGAACATGAATTTCCACCAAGATCTTGTGACATTACCCCATGTGATTTCTTTTTATAGCCATTCTTAAAGAACTCAATTTATCGAGTACAGATACCTGATCTTGCAGACCTTCAAATCAGAATTGCTGAAAGAATTAATGGAATTGACAATGCGATACTACAAAACATTTTTTCCTCCATTAGAAGAAGATGTGAGAAATGTTTCGAACAAGGTGGTGCACACTTTGAACAATTTTTATAAAATTTTGCGTTTGTTGGAAATAAACATATTTCATTCAGTTAAAAATGTTCGTTTTATTATTTTGACATTTGTCATTTCATTCAAATATCTCATCTCATAACCAACAAAATTCCTATTAAAATTTAAGTAACAAGCTAAGACATAATAATTATAATTTGCAAGGGCTACTTTGAGGTAAAATTTATTTGAATTCTTTGTATATGAACAGTAGGTACATTAGAAGGACTATTATAGGTACTTATTATAACTATAGTATCTCGTTTCTTTCCTATTATTGCTTTCTTGACATCAATTCCGTATACCGTTATTTCGCAGAACAAGAAACGTAATATCAAGAGTCCTTTCAAGCTGTAATCTCAGCGAAACCGCAGACGTAAAGAATAAAAGCAGCGGTTTGAAACTGCAAATGAATAGAAGTGTTAACGCAAGCAGTACAACAGCAATAAAATCTGTAATTCAAAGTCGTTACATACATATGTATGGAGAAGAACTTACTGAAGTGCGAAAGTAGTTGGAAGGATTTTTAGTTTTTACTAACGAATAGTACGAACGGAAGCGATGCAATCACGTGATAAATCAGTATTTCTGTTAATTAACTTTGTGATTCGTTTGTACTTTTATGCCGAAGTTCGTCTTTGTTCTAAATTACTTAGTTCTTCAAGGGAAGGAAAGAATGAAACCTATGAATATTAAAATCGTGATAATATCGGAATTATGCAGTTTAGCGTGAAATCTGGGTCAAATAGATTATATCACATATTATTGTAGTTCAACTCCAGAAGATAATTGTAGTAACAATCGTTTGGTTTTCTTGCTTTAACTGTAAAACTAAGACGCAGTTGTTAATATGTAATAAGATTAATCTGTACTGTTTGTTAATTTTGCAATTAAACTACTACATGCCACTACTATATCAGAAATACCAGAAATTTATGGTCTTACCTCAAATGTCAACTAGCCTGAAGAGCAAGAAGTTTGAATCCTATGTTTCAAAACCAAATGCTGTACATGTGGTTTCAAAATACAAAAAAGCGAAAAACATACTAACAATCAAACTAACTAAACAGTTCAAAGAAACCATTCACTTCCACTCAGCTGTTTGACTTTACAGTTCATTTTGAACTGTAAAGTTGAGTTTAAACTAATCTGTGTCGAATGCTGCCAACAAAATCGCTATTACTTCGGCTCTGAACTCACGTGAGAAAACTGATAGGTGAAAAGGTTCCATTAACTTGTCCACCTCCTCCCTCACCTCCCAATTTAGATATTTATATCAAAAGTTAGCACCTCATTGCTCAGAACTATCGCCATCTAAACTTTCCCAATAATCACACTTCTTTTCGCGCAGGGTGAGGGGTGGGGGTGCTGGGTTTAAAATTTGTGGTGCTAGGTGGTAGGTACAGTGGGAGAAAAGAGTTTCCTGACAGGATATGTAAGAAGGACACACTTTACTCAAAATGCATGGATACTTTCTTGTTTCAGTGTACCTTCATGGACTGAATGTGGCAGAGAAATTCTTTGTATACATACTAGGATAATAAACTGATCCGTAGGGTTTGAGTAAGAAACCTCCTTTTGCGCACTGACAGGATACTCTTTTTTCTAACTGTACGTACTGTCTGGTACTAGATTTTGAACGCCATGCTCGACAAAGTGGGAGCCAGCATTAACTACATTCTTTCCGAAAAGAAGTGCGATTATTGGGTGAGTTTAGGCGGTGCTAAACAATCAGGCGCTAGAGAAAAGAAAATGTGGAAAGGGGGAGTTCATGGTTGCTTCTATAGTTTAACAATTTCTTTTGAGAAATCATTTTGGTGCTACGTCTAAAATTTGTGCTGCTAGATATGCACTGTTTAGTGCTAGATGTTGGACATCGTACACGACAAAGAGGGGCGGGGGTGGGGAAGGCAGCGTTAACTTAGCTAATATGTAGAAAGATGCTTCATTCTACAATAGTAATGCAGAATATGGCAACATTCGTCTTTAACAAACGTTGTTTAGTCCTGGCTAGTTCTACTAGCAAGGTGTCATTTCATATTGGTACATTTCAAAATACCAAACTCTCTATGGGAAATGAACTACGGTTAATACGGTTTAATACGTTTTTTGATCAAAGGTGTACATCATAGTACTAACTAATTTGAATAATAAATAAAAGTGAACGACTTTTTACAGAATCACAAATGCATTGGAAAATAAACCAAAAGCACAGAAGACTTCAAACAGAAGAATAGAAAATGTCTCTTTGAGATGTACTTGATATATAATTTTTTCTAAAACGTAAAAAAGAAGATACGGTGAAATGGTAAATGCAGATAGGAATTCTTTAAAAAAGGAAGGAAAATCTGCTTAGAAAAAGACTTACTTGGAAGAAATGAAACATTTTTTCTTACCTTCAATGAACCTGAAGGTAAAAGTAAATTGAGATATTAACTCTTTAGTGTCAAAGTCGTATATCACACCATAAATAGCCAGGTACCATTTGTCTATTTTGCTTACAGCCGTTTGCACCGTCCCTAGTTAAATCAAGATAAATTATGATTAAAATTAAACAAACTTTGCCGTTGGAACTCAATACCGGAACAAAGGACTATCGGGGAATCCAGCAAATAAAAACCAAATTCTAAATTGAGTTTTCTATTTTATAGCCAATATTTCGCACTGTGTTTAGTGCTTCATCAGGGCACAACTACAAGGATAAAACAATGGTCAATAACATTAAAATAACTGTTTATAATTGTTACTTACAATTTTTAACCTCAGTGAGAGAAAATATCTGATATAAACTACTATAAAACCCAGGATGACTGTGGATTACTTTTCTAACATGTTGAATTTGTAAGAATTTAAAATTAAGGACAACACAACATTACACGTTAAAATTGCAAATGATAACCTATCAACATGATTAGCACGTGTAACAGCTGTTTGAAGTCGTACCAATCTTACGCTACTACCAACCACAAGACTTGTCAATTGGTCAAGGTGAGTAACATGAAATAGTGAGAACACCAGACAAATTCCCTAGTACAAGATGTAAATTTAGGGAGACTCGTAATTGGTAACAGCGCAAAACGAATCACAAAGACAAAATTGTAGGTTGACACATTAATTATATTTAAATTATATTTAAACGGTGACAATCCACCACGTGATATCCCTAGTCTACTTAGAGCGTAGGGTTGGTTAAGTAAAAGGGGGGAACTCACAAAGAAAGGCAAAACAGAAGGTTGAAAATATTGAAAAATAATGAATTACTTGATTGCTCTACTGTTATTGTTAAGAGTTAATAAGTATGAATCAATTTTACTCAAATTATCTATATCGGATCTGAAATTTATGTTCCTAGTATTTTTATTTATCTCAATCATTTCCAAAAACTCCCTACTTTTTTTAATAAATTCAGTTGAATCAATATTTCAGTATTTTCGAAATCAGGTTCGTGTTGCAGTCTGATCATATGTTCAGCTAAAGCACACCTACTTTTTTGGTTTTAATATCACTTTTATGATTAGCTGGTTGAGTCTTGAGCCAAGTGGAAGTGTTACCTACATATATGTACCTGACTGCAATTGCTACAGGGAATTAAGTAAACTACATTAGATCGGAATATATTAGGAACTGCATCCTTCATTTTAGAGAAAAAGGAGTTCATGGTAATTAAGTTGTAGAAACCAAATCTGATGTTAGCATGTCGTAACACTTTTGTGAGTTTAGGGGTTATTTCTGGAATGAAGGGAATCTTACAGTAAATTGTTGGTGTGGGAAGTTCAGGGGGAGGGTGCAAGTGATGTGAAGTATTGACCTGGTTGTTAGGGGATGAAGTGCTAAACAGGAGTTTGTTAACCAAGGACTTGGGGTACCCATTATTTGTGAACATCTTAGAAAGAATGATCAGGTTGTTATTCCGAAAGGAAGGGTGACATATGGTAGTGACTCTGTTACGTTGTGTTGTCCCTCATTTTTAATTCGTACAAATTAAACATGTTAGAAAAGTAATCCACAGTCATCCTGGGTTTTATAGTAGTTTATATCAGATATTTTCTCTCACTGAGTTTAAAAAATGTAAGTAACAATTATAAACAGTTATTTTAACGTTATTGACCATGGTTTTATCCTTGTAGTTGTGCCCTGATGAAGCACTGAACATAGTGCGAAATATTGCCTATATTTGGCTCAATTTAAAATTTGGTTTTCATGAAAATTAAATCTTAGTTAAATAGGAATTTTTAGTTGCACGGAGATCTTAACAAAAGATTTGCATTTTAATCTTTTGTTAAGATTTCCGTGCAACTAAAATTCCGAATTAACTAAGATTTAATTTAATTATAATTTAACTTGATTTAACTAGGAACGGTGCAAACCGCCGTTAGTGATTTTGTTGCTTTCTAATTCTCGTACTAAATTCGTATGGAAGTTCAACTATTTTTCTAACAACGACTGCTTACCTCATTTCCGTTTTTTCAATTTGAACCTTGTAGCAGCATCCTCTCAAAAATTGTCGTCTAGTTCTTTCATGGTATAATGAACAACTGATGCCAGTTTCTTATTTAATAATCCATAAGTTATAAATGCTGTAAATTAGTTTGTTTGCTTACATCTCCCGTCTAAAAACCATGACTAATAATTACGTTTGTCAGCTCTGATATAAATGATAATTATACTGTTATCTCCCGTTACCATTACTAGCAAATTTATTTTCTTTTCATAGAAGATTCATGAGATTCGTTCACCGTTATGAAAACTTTTTTGTAAGAGAACTGCGAGGATTAGAAATCAAAACGCTTCTTAAATAATACCTTCAGAACAAGACGCGTTTAAGAGTCAGTTTTCGCTGCTTTACGATAAACCGTTTATGCTGTAGCGTGATAGTAAGTAGACAGTAGACAGAACAACGCCCTTTAGCTCTAGTTTTACGTATCCAAAATTCGACGGCGACAATTTTGCTCTTAACTCGAATCTCTCCTATAAAAACAAAGTTTTGTCTTAAAATTTAAAAAAATCGCCTAGCAGGTAACCTTATTATTATTATTTAATTGGGTCTCCTGATGTTTTATACAGGAAAGACTTTCGGTTGAACCGAAGAGTTTACCCTGTGATGTATTTTTCATCCACTGGATACAATTCCGTAACAAATATTATCGTGTTACACACAACGTTAGTAAATATGGCACGCTCTTTTTCATAAGATAAAAATTTAATTAAACACGCAAAACTTCCCTCTTGCCTTTCTCGTTTGAGAAAAATACTTTTTTTATCTGCTTTAATTAGCGGCCGCTCACAGTATCACAGGGAGTTTTTCATCAGCTCTTCTTCTTCGTCCTGTCGCTGTTTTAATTTTGAACAGACATCGAGAACGTGACAGCCATTTCTCTTACTTCTCCTCACTCACTTGTATTAGATTTAGGTGACGTTACGACGAATTTGGTTAATTCTTGTTTTTCGACGCGAGTGGATTTTACAGTAACGGGTTAAACTTTTTGTTAGCCGTTCTAATAAATTGAAAAATGTAATTAGGTGTAGTTGTCGTAACAACAAGAAATGATGTGGTACAGAAATTCATTTTCTAAAGAGGGTATGTTCGCGTTGATATATTGATTTAAATTATTACAGTGCCGTTTGTGTAATAACTTTAAATGTTTTATTAATTAATAGCTGTATTGTACGAGCCGGTCTTGAAGGTATTGATAGGAGATTATTAATAAGATAAACTTGTTAAATTTTTAGAAATGCTTTAGTAAGAAGTAAAAATGCTTCAGATGTAGATACCAAGGACAACGCAAGCTGTAAAGGAGAAGTTTGAAGTTTTCTAAGATTAGTTACATTCTTAGGGAATTTTTTTCCAAATTTAGGAAAAAACAACACAACTCTTGAAGTGCTTAACAAGAGATGACATCAGATAGGAATGGAACAAAAAGTTTCAGGCGTGTTTTGGACAACGTAAGAGGACATTGGCAAAATTGCCAACGTCAGTCAGCTTTGGCCGAAGACAAAGAACCTGTCAGATCGCCGATGCTAGGCTCCAGGAGATATGTTTTTACAATTCGACGTAATAACACTTGTAACTAAAAGTTTATCTCTGGTAGAGCGCCCATACTCGCAGACTGTGAAAGAAAGCATTAGTATGATCAGTATTGTCTACTGGTGTCAAAACCAAATAAGCCATCTCCCTGACATATGAGGGTGGTATGACATTTTTCGGATTTCAACGTGAAAACGAGATTCTGAGCAAAAGTGGGTACTTTCCTTTTTCGATGAATGTGTTAAATATGTTCTCAAATGGATGAGTGATGAAGTCCACTACCGAAGCTATGATTTTTAGAGGAATCTCATGACCAGTAACCATAGTATTGTTGAGGTTGATAATTGTACGTTTTATTTCATTAACTCTTGTTGGAGATAAGAAAAAAGAACCTGCTGAAGGAGTAATCAAATTTGAAAATTGACAGCTCGGAGTAGAAATGTTGTTGGCACTGTTAGACCACACAGTATCTGCTACCGATACAAAATAGCTGTTGAAAAACTGCCATATCTCCCGAGGACTAGTTATTCTTTCACCCTTGTCATCTTTTAATTCAATTTTTGAAAATTTGAAAAATACCTTGTTTCTCAATTGATAATAATCCATGTCGATTTAATTATATTAGTTCAACTGGTAATAGACTTTTGTACATCAAGTTTTTTTGCTTTCTCTACAACTATTGTCAAAATAGCAGAATATTTTTTTGTAATAGGCAGCAAGGATAGGTTCGTTTGGAAACAATTTACAAAGTTGAAACAATTCTCGTTTAGTTTGAGATAATACCCCTCGAGATCCAGTGCTTTGATGGCCATAGTCTCCGCACAAAAATCTTCATCACAGTCCATGTCGTTATACCACTCAGTCACTATTTGTTCAAACTCAGGGTCACCATATTTAACTGCTTTCGAAGGTCCTGGCATCCATTGTTAACTATTCAACACTCTTAAATAATAATTGTTACACAAACGGAGACACACGATCTCGGAGACCGCCGACAAAATAGACAGTGCTATTTATAATATACAAAATAACCTAAATGTTAAAACGTTCTCCCACATGCAAAACTATGATGCAAAATGACAAACTAAATGACAGCTACATAAGTGCGCAGGGTGCTACGCTGACAGTAACTATGGTAATTAAACTAAAATTTTAGCGTAAAGGTCTGTCAGATCGTGCGTCTCCGGTTACGGGTTACATTTCTAAAATAGTTGATGTCAATTTCCGATACTTTCGCAACAACAATATCTTTCAAAAACTTCTGCACATTTTCTTATCAATTCTTACTTCGCTTTACTATGTTATATAGAGAGGCTGACTTATCACTAGTTCTACGTACAAGCTGTAATAATACATCGCGATATTATTTTATTACATCTATCAAAATTTATTACGTACGCGCTAAAAGCAACGAAGTGGTCCATCGACCCGATATGAAGACATAAAATATTTCACACGCGAGGACTACACCGGACAAAAGTAGTTTCGTATCTTTAATAGTTCGTCATTATCCGGAGCGATAGGTGGCTGATTCCATCTGGCCTCTCCAATAACTCATCCCGTTCAAACACGTTCGCTAATCTTTATAGCTTCGCATTCAGATTTCAAACGTGTCGGTCCAAGTTACGGTCGCACATTTCGGTAACGAGCCGTAACAGAAGCGATTTAGTGTCCACCGTAAAATGTATCTAGTCCCCAATTGTTAGTCCTGTAAAGCCACCGCTAACCGCTTTAGAGAGAATACATACCAGATGTTACGTTCACATCTGTTTGGATAATGTGCAGATAGGATTATAGTAATTAAAACCTGCGAGGTGCAAGATTTTCAATAGAACTATCATTTCGATACAATTTTGATTCATTCCACTTCATAATTCCGTCCTTTGCTTCTGATGAAGCCACTTGTATTAGTGACGAAACGTTGAAATTAGTAGATTTTGTATTTTTTTGTACTTACATGCAACATTTAAAAACCAAAATATAATAAAGTCAAAATTTAGATCCTAGTCTCGTACAGTTAATATTACCATATTTTACTTTATTTTTTTTTGAGAGACCTTAAATTCTCTCGCCCCATTGCAAAACCTAGATACCTCCGACCGACCCTATCCTAAACGAAACCGGATATACATATAAACACATCGGGCTCTAGAGGAGCAAAACGATTCCTTTCGGCTTATTGTCCCCGGTTAAAACAATGGCACATAAAAACGGCTCTAGGGAAAACATTATCATTGTAAGAAGAAAGTTTGAATAAGTAGAGTGGAAAACAAGTTCGCAAGTCAACTGCGAAAGTAGAGGCAGAGGGATGGGAGGAAGCGAGGACGGCGGCAGCATTGAGAATTCGGTAACGCTTCGGGCTCGAGTGAGAATATATATATATATATGGAGAAGTGTGAGAGAACGGCGGCGGACTATAGCAGGAGGATAGAGTTTAGATGAGGGGGAGTGATGCCGAATTGGATGATGGGAAAAGGGAAGGACGATGACGGTAGGTCCTGTGTCATTTGCGGAGATGGCTCGATAGTTTATGTTGGCGGAGATGAAAAGACTCCCATTACCGAATATCTCCAACGCACGATTTAACCTCGTGCTTCGGATACTCTGTGCTTACCGTGCAAGTTTCATTTTAGGACATGATTGCTTCTTTTTTTAAATTGTTGGACAAATAAACTTGCTATGAATGTACTAAAAGAATATATTTTTATAGATAATACTGATCGGAACTTACATACCCATTGCTCCAATCGTTACTAAACTTTGGCAAAGAAATGTAGCAAGTCAAAAACAAAGTAAGTCGTCTTAATGAATCTATATATATTCCAAATTAAAGCAATTTGCAGCAATGTGATTGTCAATTCGTGATTAGTAAATTATTGCCGTGAAAATAACATTTACCGAACTCGAAAAATGTGTGTTGATTGCTTCCATCTTATACAACAGGTCTTGATGCCAGGTATCAAAGGCTCTCTTTACGTCTAGAAATACCGCTCCCTATGGAATCGGTAAGCCTCAAGAGCTGAAAGTCTGCAGAATACTCTGCTTCGAATACGAATTGCCCACCGGGAAGAGCTTCTGCTATGTTAGACATGTTGGATAAAAGACTAATTCTTCAGCAAGATAGAATCCTTTCCGAGCTTGCAGATGACTACTACTACGGCACCCTTCCAAATGAAGGTATGGTGAATCAATGGTAGGCATTTTATAGCCTCTGTTATAATTCTCTTTCTGGCCTTAATAATTGGCAGCATCTCCCCGTTGTTCGTGGCCCTAAGTTGTTTGCCCATTACTGCAGGCAATATATAAGAGTATAAAACTGCTCCATCTCTACATCGTTAACTGCGGCACCACCAGGATTACCCTCGAAAATAGTCACCAGATGGTTGGCATGTACTTCTACCTTTTCACTTCATTTGTAATCGGAACCGCTCGACCCGACTACTGGACCAACAGAATGTTTAACCCCTTTTCGTCCGAGTGCGTTTGAGATCTTCACAATGACTCAGGATTTAGAGATTCTAGTTTATCCTGCCACACAGATTGTATACGATCGTCTAAAGCTTTCTTGAGATCCTTAGCACATCTGTTTGTTATTAAAATGTTGGTCGGACTCCTTGTAAATTGGGCCCTCATTTTGGTCCTTCATTTACGCTGTAGCAACCCCCTCAGCTAGGACGGAAGAGTTGGACTCCCAACATGAGACCTTAGTGTTGTGGAGTCCGCGAATGTTTTTGAAGGATCGGAATAAAAGCAAAAATAATAGCGCTTTTATTTCCATCACCTACGAAAGTAAATCATAAAATTTATATATTTTTTTAAAACAATCATCGGAAAAAAGGACTGCGAGGTCTTAAATTTCTGTCCTATGTTGTTGTAAATGTACAGTTTTTGGTAAGTGAAATAACGTTTAAAGCCTTCAAGTTTGTGAATGGAAGAAGTGAGTATAGATATTGTCGCGGTTGTGTATTTTTTATATTATATTTATATTTATTGTATATAGTTGTTGTTTTTACTCTCTCTCAGAGGTCAGGTGAGATATAGACTCATTTTCACACACAGAATTGAAACACGGTTTCACTTTTTTAAAATTTCAATTTTTTAAATTGGGCGCTTTGTTAACATTGACAACTAAATCTTTGGGTTGGCAACATTTACATATATGTACATCAAATTAAAGCTAAGTTCTCCACGTGTGGGAAACGATTGATGGAAATTTCAATTATAAAAATTTTAATCTTAACATTTGTGGTATTGGAAATTAACAATCCTGAATATGTACATAGTTGAGCGTAAGTAATTCGAAATAGTTTAGTGAATTATTTAAGGATTAGAATTGGTTTGTTTTTTTCTTTTAAGATTATGTCGTACCAATTAATGAAACAAAATGAATTAATATTTTAAATGGATAAACCTAGATCTATGGAACTTTGCTAATTGGTAAGTAAATGGCTATTTTTCTTCTAGTTAAATGACTAAGATTAAAATTAAATTAGACTTTTAGTCTTATTTACTAAAAACAATTACTTAAGTAATTGCTTATCTGATTATTAGATACTTATCTGATAGGTCAAGGTCGGACATCTGTCTCGGTCAGGTATGATATGGATAATTTGGGATCTTTGGATGATTTTCTGCGAAATCGTTCGCGAACTCGTTGCAGAGGGATATAGGTCCTCGGGAATGCCTCTGGACTTGGAGAGGAATTGGTCCTTGTTCTTATATTTATTTATTTAGGAAGTGAAACTTTATGGATCTTTTTAAATTTATCGTTTCCTACCAGAAGTTGGTGGTTGGATATTAATTTGGTATAGGACAGGATAATTTCGATGATATATTTTCGTAAAATTGTAATTTTAATAGTTGTTTATATTTGAGGAGAATTTTCACATAGGTTTTGCTGTTTTAGCAGTTGAGACGCTTCTGTTTTAATATTTTTTCCTTAGAACAAAATTTTCGATTTTCATCGCCGACTATTATTAGGTGACAAGATCCGCAATTGGTGTAATTAATTTGGGCGTTTGGATGAGAATCTTGGGCTAGATGTTATAATTTTAAAAGCAATTCGACTCTATTAAGAAGATGTAACGTGAGTATTAAAATGCTTAAGGATGGTTTTTACATTTTATAGATCGTAAAATTTTGAAATGTCAGTTAGGTCAACTGTGAGAATTTAGTACAATTAGTCTAACAGGGTTCTCAACTTAGATACTAATTTTTATAATTTACAAAAATTTAATAATTAATTTATCTCTTATACGTCCTATTGGAATAAATATCACTACAATATGGAGGCCTTTCTATCACAAGGACCTTTCGGCAGTGACCCTTTGGTTTTTACATTTTAGAAGGACGTATTTGTGTACAATAGTCTCAGAGCTACATACGCGCGTTGTGAGCAAACATGAATGCGTACCTAAAATTTTAAATCACACTCTAATACCACACCCAAGATATTGACACTATTTTTGATATCGATAAGCTCACCATCCACAGAAATATCGATATTAAAACGTACAACATCATCACATCTGTCCCTCTTCAATCCAAAAGGATTAACTCAGCTTTCTCCTGGTTTAAATATAGTGAATGGCACTTGGCAAATGCGCCAAGTCTAACCAGATCTGCATTGAAACATCCACACGTTGTGCCATATTCGGATGCATCAAATCAATATTAACGGGTCAACAGACGCAGTAGTTAGGTTAGTCAATTCTCCGGAGAGACGGTGACATTTTTTCAGAAAGTTGAAATCCGAATCGACTTACCATTCGCTGTTGGGAGCAAAGTGATTAACAGCGCGGCATTATAAAAGGCGATATGATGCTGTCACAAAGCCATTTTAACACAATTTACGCACACAAAACGACACCTCGAGAGTTGCATGATAGCCAACATGGCGAATTTTGGACTAATCAGGTAAAAATCTGCAATTCTGCAACATAATTAGTTGCATGTTAGAAGTGTGCCTCTGTTCTGTGACCTAGCCATATATTTATCAGTATTTGACATATTAAATGTCAATTTCTTCATATAAAAACCGTAACATTAAGGAAGCATGACCTACAATTAGGTAGTTTACTGTTCTGTACCTATTTTTATTTTAGTGCATAATTGATGAAGAGCCCAAGCCAGTACACAAATTTAATTTTGCAAAATTCTTTTGCCTTTCTAAAAGAAACCGGTCACGACCAAACTAATTCTCAAATGTATGTATACTGCTAATTTATTCAAGTGGAAAATAATTTAATTTTCATTCTAATTCTACAAAGTATTCATAGTTTCCCAGAGAGGTCGAACTACACTATGTCACCACTACCCTACTCCTTAATACGACACGAAGTGCTTGCTCCTACTAACCCTTACATAGACCCGTACTTGGCCGAGTAATTTTTAGAACAAATTACTTATAAGTGTACTCCAACCCTTCGTATAATTAGGTGTCTGCTTAAAGAAAACATCCTTCCACTAATAAATTCCGTACATTTTAGTCCTCGATCTCTCGAAACTGCGCAGGATAAGTGCTTTAACAAAACCGTTGTACGCGGGGCTTTCCGCAATGAAAACAAGGTCTTTCGTTAGATACTGGCGGCGGGTCCTCCACGTTTATCTTCAAATCGTAACAACCGTGCAGGTTACATTAGTTATGTAAATACGTAGGATTTTCAGAAGGCTTAACGCTACAGAGGGCCGAGAGCCAATATTAAGAGAAAATATACACATCGCTGAACACCAAATAACTTGTCGCCGAGAGATGTTCCAGCTTGTCCGTATAAATACGTTATTTACGTTGAATATCTTTTATACTAGTTCGAAACGATAATCTTTTCGCAGAATTATTAATCTAGACAAAATGTTGAGAAAATCTGCTTATATTAAGCTTCGTATACGTAAAATGAAAGGATCTAGAATTTATGTAGCCCTAATAGGAGTGTTCATAACTTACAGCTATTGAAAGACCTTTCCAAAATGAGACTGTAATTAATAATTTACTCTCATGTGTTGATAGGATATGAAGAGAATCAGTAATAAGTCTATCACTATGTCATATCACACTGAAATTAGTAAACTGAATAAAAAGTAATGTCCGAATTAAATGATACAAAGTTTTCAATTGCATACTTGAGCTAAAATCAAGTCTAGACATAAAAACTAACACATTTTTAACCGCTTTCAACCGTAACGAGACAGCCGATGCACCCTAACCGAGGACAATTACATCCGAATAAGCGAAGCACAGGGAGAGCTCTCGGAAACTTCGAGCGGCCCTAAGTTCTAATTGCTAACCAGGAAGAGATTTTTATCCGACAGGCCAACACAGAAATGGGTAACACTCGGAAACACACCGTGCTGTCACTAATTGTTCCAGTCGAGGTGTTATTATAATTAAGCAAAGCTCCAGAATTACTCGTTTAACGAAAATAATTGGCGGACTGATGTCGTTTTCCAGGTGACGGATTCCGTAAACGCACAATTTCCGGAGAAAGTATTCTCTGGTAAATCTGGGGACGGAATCGAGTAAATGTGAGATCTTTTCACATTTATTTTACGCGTTTTAGAGCTATTGTAGGATAGTAATGTAGAAGTATCCAAAAGGATAAGAGTTATTCAAGCGACATTAGCCAATAGTAAGTTTTAATGGCTTACTTTGACAAGAATATTTTTAGTTTTAATCTATTTTGCCCTCTGACTGATTGTGAAACAAAACTTCTAAAATGAATAGATTTTGTTTACAGATTAAGTCGCTATCACTTTTCCAGTCGAAAAACAGTGTTTGCTTCTTCTGGGGCCGATTTACCATTCGCACTCCACTAATTTGACTGTATTTTTATTTCGGCCATATAATGGTGTATTCAAGATTCATCTATAGTAATATTAATCGGACCAAAAACCCTGATTTATTGCGTCTAAACTGTGCCAAAAGAGCATTGGAACTGTTCATTCGACCATGTTTCGAGTCTAAGCTTTCTCGTATCTAAACCTTGATTCAATATGTGACAAATACGTTGTCTCAACATGTTCATAACCTACTATCCCTCCCAATTTATTGGTGAAGTTTAGCGATGTTGACGTCAGTTTTTGGATGTCGAACGCTCATCATCTCCCAAGCTTGTACGAAGGATATATTGGTTTAATACAACTGTAAACATTAAAATTATTCGTATAGCAATCTATTTTTTGTCAAGCTCTGACAATTCTGTTCAAGGACTAGGGAAAAACATGGCAAAAAAACGTCATCAAGAGCTTAAAATTAATAAAATTCAGGCGTGAATTAAATTATTATAAATAACACTTAAATTATCAATATCACTTCTAAAATTTACCGCGCGTTAATCTTCTTTAATGTATATCATTTTGAAGTATTATTAAGGAAAACATAATATTATAATGCTCTGGAATAAATTGGTATTTAATTAATTGTTGTTTTATTGACCTACTGGAAATACCTCAGGAATTGAAAGATTAGATATTAGATATTAGATATTCGATATTCGATATTCGATATTCGATATTCGATATTCGATATTAGCAGCTCTTTTTTGAACTGGCGGTTGATGTGGTCGCAATTGAGATTATAGGAATATCGTTACAGATGTAAATACACTGCTACAGATACCAGAAGGGTGTAACTGCAAACAAACATATACATTTTGATTCTGTTTAGTTTTAGATAATTTGGTTTTATCTAAAAATGTTGGTTAGTGGCTTAATAATATACGCTAGATGCATAACATACAGGGTGACTGGTATGTATACCTACATACTGAAAGACCTATTAGTAGAGATCATTTGCATTTGAAAAATAGCTAACTATCGCATGGCTTTTTATAGATGTTTTGCAATTTTCTCTGAATCACTTCAGAAATACTTTTCGATAGTCTTCTGTCAATAAGGGTAATTAACGATCGTTGATGGATTAATTTCGACAGGTCCGGTCAAAAAGTGTGTTATACAGGGTCACCATAAAGTTGTTAATTTTAATTACCACCTACTTTTTATTTCTTCTTAAAATGCCCCTAACTGGCTGGTTTTCCTGTTTCTGTGAGTGTAATTTAATTGTGTGCTTTTGTTACAACATTTGTTTGTATTTGTGTACAAAATAAATGATATAAAATTTATTAATTATCTTAAAACATACATATGATTGAAATTATTGTGGTGCATTTAATATCTTTCTGTCCTTGTCGTTGGCTGGACTTATAATAAGACCTCTGCTGACCAGCACCGCTCTTCTATGTCAGACGGGTACTGGTTCAAAACATGATATCAACTCGTACATATGCGACGAAAATACCGATGGTGCCAACTTGAAGAGTTTCGCATCTTCTAGTTATCATTGGATAGTGTTGAATTAAATTTAATTGAATGAAGTTTAAACAAATACTTCGCATGTGTGCAATCATGTTAACGTTACGTACTTTTATAAAATTGAATGAAATTGAATAAAAGAAATACACAGATCAGATAGCTAGTTATAGTTTCATAAATATAAAATTAATTTAGTACTTTTTTGTTTTTCTAGATTATCTACAGCTGGATGATCATCTGTCAAGTGAAAATTTGAGTTATAAACATTGAATAAATTTGGAATAAGATTACAATATACAGCGTTAGTAAAAAGTCCCGGAACGGTCGAATAACTTTGTTATTTGAAAATTATGATTTCTGAAATTTGGTATGGAGGTATAGTTAATATAAATGCATTTTATGCAATACAGTTTATATTTTTTTCACTTCCGGTTTAATCGGCAATACGTCCAACTTTTTTTTTTAAACGGAACGCCCAGATTTTTTTAACACTTTTGAATGCAAAATAAAAAACTACGTTCAGGAAGTATTAAGATGTTTATTTTTATAAAAAAATTAAAAAAAGTGTCCTAATACAGAAAAAACAAGGTACCTTTGAAAAAAGTTGTTGTTTAGTGTCCATTAACAGCAACAGATGAAGAAACTAGTTTGAATGTGTTACTTGCAGTGGAAGAAAATCATCACGTGTCCACAACAGAATTAGGTCAAATTCATGAGATCTCTCAAAAATCTGCTCATAAGATTCTTAAATCAGCAAGAATGAAAGCCTATAAAATGTATCCCGTCCATGAGTTAACTGAAGATGATCCAGATTGTAGACTACATTTTTGCGAAACAATGACGGAATTGATCGAGCAGCAGCCTAATGTTTTAGATCACATCATTTTTTCAGACGAGGCTACGTTTTGTCTCAACGGCACTGTGAACAGACATAATTGTCGCTACTGGTCAATTGAAAATCCGCATTGGATTGAAGAAGTTCATACACAGCGTCCTCAAAAGGTGAATGTCTGGGCTGGTCTTGTTGGAAACAACATCATAGAACCATTTTTTATAAGAGGAAATTTAACTGGCAACGTCTACTTAAATTTATTGCGAAATGAGGTTGTTCCAGCACTTACGGCCCTCTTTCCAAATGAAAACATAGGTGATCACCCTAATGCACATTTTTGGTTTTAACAAGATGGAGCTCCTCCCATTTTGCCCATAACGTCCGCGATTATTTGAATGAAATTTTTCCGGAACGTTGGATCGGACGTAGAGGAGCAATCGAATAGCCAGCACGTTCGCCAGATCTCTCGCCATTAGATTTTTTCTTTTGGGGTCACTTGAAATGTCAAGTGTACAAAAATCGTCCCCATAATCTTGAACAATTGGAAGAGAGGATAGTTCAAGAAGCCAATCGCATCACTCCAGAACAAATACAAAATTCAATAAGAAATTTTACTGACCGTTTACATTTTTGTCAAATTGTAAATGGAGAGCAATTTGAACAATTATTGTAATCGCAACCTGAATAGAGAGGTATCTTGATTTTTCTGTATTAGGACACGTTTTTAATTTTTTAACTGTTTTCTTGTGAATAAAAATAAACATCTTAATACTTCCTGAACGTATTTTTTATTTTGCATTCAAAAGTGTTAAAAAAATCTGGGCGTTCCGTTTACAAAAAAAAAGTTGGACGTATTGCCGATTAAACCGGAAGTGAAAAAATATAAACTGTATTGCATAAAATGCATTTATATCAACTATACCTCCATACCAAATTTCAGAAATGATAATTTTCAAATAACAAAGTTATTCGACCGTTCCGGGACTTTTTACTAACGCTGTATACAGTCACGGAGAATTATACATTGGTGCATTAAATTTAGTAACATAAAATAACATTTCTTGATATATCTTGTACTAGTCTTCCTTATTTCGTTAAGATATAGTTTAAAATAAAATAATTTAAAAAATCACGTCCCGTTACAACATTAACATCGTTTAATAGCGTCAGATTATCTGATTTATCAGGAATGGTTTTTGTGTGTCAAACTCAGGTCTTAATAAAACTCTGTTGGTAGATAGAGCGTGTTAAGACTTAACAATATTTGTGCGGAGATTCATTATCAACGTGAGAAAGACTCATTTGCACCTGGTCACACCTGACCAAACGATAAATTAAACTCCTTTCCGAAAATGTTTGTAAGGGATCAGTACTTTATTCAATATTCTTCAGGCGTATAGTTCGGATTAATACACATATATTCTCAATTTTCCATGCCCCAGTGCTGTTTTAACTACTATTACATATTTCGTAAACACCACTCTACGCTTTAAAAAGTCGTTCTTGTATTACAAAAATATTACTCATTTAAAACATTATGCATACAATACGACTAGATCTGCTATACCCGGCTTCGATCCAATTCTATCTTTCGAAATCTTTCAATACTTTCTCTACTACTTCTTCTTCAATTTCATTACTTTCGAATTCAAATCCATCGGGTTTTCCCCAGCCCCGGCTTCAATAGCGTATTTTCTCTCCTCTATAAGGCGTCGTTCCTCGTTCACTAGAACGATAACGTATTTTTCAGAATACTCAGGGGAGAGTAATACCGTTACCCAGTTTCAAGGTATTAATTGTAGGGTTGACGGTATTGTTATCGGGCGGGCCGCATCGTTCTTCCCATGACAAAACCTCCGGTAGCGTACTTGTCGTCCGCAGAAGCGTTGTTGTATCTAGTATATCTACGCGGACGTCCAATTGTATTCTTCCGACGTGATTGTAGGGATCGGGAAATTTGTAGTGAAAAGTTGTCTGAGATGCCATTTCCACTATGTCGGGTTTATTTATGTCCGTTGGAAGAAGACACTAATAACGAGAAGAAGAGATAGTGCACAGTTCCTATACTCTGAATAGTAACGGCTGCAGCATGTAATAATTTATATTACATTGACAAAGAAAAGAACAATAGGAATTCCACAGATAATAAATTCACCTGACCTGAACTCTGTTGGAAATTATCAGCTGGGATTTAAAGGGAAGAATGTAATACATAACATGACGTTGAGATATAACTCATTTTTTATTTAGTTGTTTTACAGTTTTTGTTTTAAATTATTGGGTATTGCAAATTATGATTAGATGTTTGGCAACATTTTAGTTTGGTAATTCAACCGCTTTCGGTTGTATTTTATTTCGGTTGTATTTATAGTTTATTTTTAAGTACTGTTTCTCAAGATTAAACTATTTCTCTCGATAATATGTCTCCCTTACTTATTATAATGCATTAATATAAATAAATTTGTCCTACTAAAGCCAACATTTATAAAAAATTGTGGCATTGAGTCATAAAAACCTAGTTATGCCCAAATATAAAGAAGAATAGAATAAAAACTAATTCTAAGGTTATTAAAAATAGTTATTAGAATTTAAAAGCTAACTGGACGATAATATTCCTCAGAATATAGTTAACCATGATGAAACCAACCATATCTACTTGAAAAGCCTGAAGTTGTTTCAAAAAAAAGATTTCAACGAATAATTGATATATCAAAGACAAGCATTTAAATTACAGCATCGCCAACCAGAAAACTATTTCCAGCTTCTGTGGTTCACAAAACCACAAAATCCATCAACAATTTCATTTGGTACAGCGATATTTCGGGAATGGTTTTGACAAATACGAATACTGTATTTTCGGTAAAAACATGATCTGAACAAAGTTATAGGTGATAATCTATCAAGTCGTAGCATGTTAGATGTTATAAAATTTCGTGGGCAACAGAATATTAAATTTGTGCTACTCCCGTCGAACTCCATGCGCCAGCCACTTGATGTCTCCTTATTGAGCAATTGAAAGAGGCTGGCGAAATTAAATGAAGAATAAAAAGAGTTATGCAGTTTTTATATGAGACTTTTGCCTAATTAACTAAAAATATATTTCTAAATATTTATTGAAATATTAAGCATACTAACACTTGCAGAAGAGATCTTTGATAAACAATACTGCATATATCTTAAGAGTAAACAGATTAAAATGAGAATCTAACCTAAAATTAACCAGTAGTATCAATAGTTTCGTATAATTCAATAAACCACTGTTTGCTACAACTTCTACCAAGATAATAAAATTCGTGGTGTGTATTACCACTTTATTGAAAAGGAACAAATGTTTGACACATTCACGTAACTTTCGCACAGCAAAACAATAAAGTTGACGGTTGCCCACTTGGCGTTTACTGATATTCGCAACACCACATCCCCTATACTTCAAATGAGGTCTTCATTCAAGAAAATATTTTCTTTATTATAATAGATTTTTAAGAACATCATTTATTTTACTCAAGTGAACGTACCTAATTTTTTGATTTTAATATATTTTCTATTGGCAAGTAAGTATTTATTTGTTTCAAGTAAATATATTCAAAGAAGTCTACATCTTTGGCCCAAGAATACGAGTGATGATGACTGTTTAATTCTTCAGGACGATCTTAATAAAATTGTTAATTCGACGTTAATTAAGCAGTTGAAGTTAAATTATACTAACAAGGGAGCACCGGCGGGTGTTAATTACGTTAATAACGGGGGACGGGATACCCCCCATTTTCTTTTTAATTTTTCTTTTTCTTATTCATCAAAAGAAGGCCGATTTTACATAGAATACGATGGTGTATAACAAGTTTAGAAAATTAATAATTGTAAAAATAGAAAAATAATAAGAAAGCTAGGAAATCAATAAACTTGTCTATTGATATAAATCAAATGAACTATAACAAAAATATGTTTTTTCTTAACATAATTTCCAGCATAGTACATGGTCTCAAGGTAGATATCTTCACACCCTTCTACCCCGTCCCCTGTTATTAACTTTTTGGGAATACGGACGACGCCATCCTTAGGGCCATGCAATATGCTGCAAATTATGTTAAGAAGAAAATTTAATATCTGTTATAATTTATGAAATATTTGCAATAATTGAAAAATCGTCCAAACTTTGGAGGGGACTGTACCCCAAAATCGTGCGGATACGCCGATAAAAAAAATACGTGTCTGTTATTTTAAGGTACTCTTTCGATCTGTAAAGTTTCATCGAAATCGGTGGGGCACACCCGCCGGTGTTCCTTCATAAGTGCAAGCTTTTGCGATTTTCAAGAAAGTATTCGACAGTGTATTTCAACTATACTTTGGATGGTATGTATGTTAACAGATACAGTGTGTTTCACTTTTCATGGGGACACCTAAATAACTTTTTTATTTTGAAAGCAATCAATATAAAATTTTTATCAGTTATGTAGGCCACGACAATGCATCTTTTTATATGAATAGAGTTTTTATAAAGTCAAAATCTAGCCAACTACGATTAAAATAAAAAGTAGCGTTTCAAGTCGGGTCATAGTAGCGATTAAGATAGAGCAAAAAAGTATTAAGAAAAGTTATTACAAATCACTCAAGAACTCCAAATACCAAATTTCTCTGAAAAATGTGTAATTTTACATTTTTCTCCATTTTTATGCCATCAGCAGATGATAATTTGTTATTGCAATAATAAGAGTGCCATGAAACAAGAAAACGATTCGCAAATTTTATTCAGTATTAAAGAACAAAATATAGCAACAATTTAACGAACAATATTTTAAATAGGATCTTTTTCAACTAGATCACCTTGAAGACGGATACATTTTTCCAATCGTCTTTTGTGATTCAGTACAACTCGTCGTAGTATTTCTGGGGAAATTTCTCGGCAGGCTTGTCGGATTCTCTGACACAGTTCCTGTATGTTTTGAGGTCTTGATGCATACACAACATTTTTAATAGTTCCCCAAAGGAAAAAGTCAAGTGGTGTAATGTCAGGCGATCTAGGAGCCCACTCTATTAACGGGCTATTACGACCTATCCATCTTAACGGAAAGTTCTCGTCTAACCATGCTCGCACTATTCTTGCGTTATGAACCGGGGATCCATCTAGCTGGAAGTACAAATCTCGCCTCTCATCCAGTGGTAAATCATCAAGCACATCCATTAATTCAGTATTTAAAAAATGTAAAAACCTTTCTGCATTTAGCGTGTCAAAAAAGAAAAACGGGCCAATGATTCGTGCATTTAAAATTCCGCACCACACATTAATTTTCTGTGAATATTGTCTTTTACAGTTGATGACCCAGTTTGGGTTTTCTGTTGCCCAGTATCTACAGTTCTGGGACGAAACTACACCGTTAGTAGTAAATGTAGCTTCATCACTAAACATCATTTTTTTCAAAAATTCTCTATCATATAGATAATTACCTTGAGCCCATAGACAATACTCCATTCTTCTATGGAGATCTCCATCTTCAAGAGTGTGTAAATATTTTGGCTTATACGGTTTCAATTTGTGACGACGGAGACATCTCCAAATTTTAGAGTAAGAGATATTTAAATTTCTAGCTATATCTCGTAAACTCGTGTGAGGATTATTACGATACGCTGCTAATATTACTGCATCTAAATGGTGTTCTCGATTGTTCAATCCTCGTGGACGTGGTTTAGTAACATTTCCAGTAGTGTTGAAAATATTATTCAAGTATGCAACAGTTCGATGACGGATGGGTGGACGTTCAGGTGCCTCGCGTTAAACTCTCCAGCCGCCTCTCGGGTAGAACGTATATTGTCACCAACAATTCGAATAATTTCTACTTTTTCAGCAATACTTAAATGTCTATCGGCCATTGCTTAGCAAAGTTCGATAGTTGCAACTGAAGTAAACTGTTTAGTGAATTGACGTTTGATGTTTGACATTTGAACTGATGAATCGATTTCTTGTTTCATGGCACTCTTATTATTGCAATAACAAATTATCATCTGCTGATGGCATAAAAATGGAGAAAAATGTAAAATTACAAATTTTTCAGAGAAATTTGGTATTTGGAGTTCTTGAGTGATTTGTAATAACTTTTCTTAATACTTTTTTGCTCTATCTTAATCGCTACTATGACCCGACTTGAAACGCTACTTTTTATTTTAATCGTAGTTGGCTAGATTTTGACTTTATAAAAACTCTATTCATATGAAAAGATGCATTGTCGTGGCCTACATAACTGATAAAAATTTTATATTGATTGCTTTCAAAATAAAAAAGTTATTTAGGTGTCCCCATGAAAAGTGAAACACACTGTACATACAATGAGAGACTTAGGAGTTATATTTGATGAGAACTTTGAGTCAATTTTCACATTGTGCTTAAAATGTTGGGATTTATAATCAGAAATACCCGTGAGTTCACAAGTCTTGACGCTATTATATCGTTGTATATTGCTTATGTTAGGAGTCACCTTGAGTATTGTTCCTATGGTCCCCAACTTATAATAGGTATACATACTGACAGTCTTGAATATATTCGACGTAAATTTTTAAAGTTCATTTACTTTAAGAAGCATGGTACTGTTCACGCTTATGATCACACTTTGCTGCTGTCTGAATTTGGTGTAAACGCTCTTATAAATCGTAGACAGATATTTCAGTTGTTATTTTTATTTAAATTATGTAACTCGATTATTGAATGTGGCGATCTATTGGTACTCTTATCTTTTCGTGTACCCAGATTAAACGCTAGAGATCCAACGTTATTTTCCTATAAGGCACCCAGAACCAACAATTTTCTACATGCACCAATATTAGATATGTGTAGATTGTTCAGTGATGATCTTCGAAACTAATAGTGTTATCAAGAAAAGGATTAGACAAAAGTTTAACCATATGAAGGGGCTCATTCGATGGCACTACTGTTGTCACTATAAAGAAAGACACATAAGTCATAGCAGAGTCAACTCTTTTTTTTTAAATAGCATATCTTATTTTTTCTATCAAATTCTACAAGAGCAATAATTTGTGAATAGAAAATAGTAAACCTAGGAATTCCATATAATATCCGCCTCTTTGTGCTGCTGGATTCTCCAAAATTTGACAAAATCTTGAGCATAGTCGTCTGAGTTTTGTTGAATTTTTCCACGATCCGTTTCACATGAGCTCCGAATGTCAAATTACGATCTAGTGTTATCCTAAGGTATCTCAGTTGCTTCGTCCGGACTGTGAAGCTCCTCAAACTTGACTTTGGAGCTTGAATAAACCTTCAGATATTTTTGGAGGCGATTAATCAATTTTGGGACACTACTGCGACATCGCTGGTTTTATTTTTAGGAAAATAAACATATAATATCAATCAGACACTTGACAAAATATAATAAAAGTGCAATCAATGAACCTGTTGATGACATTGAACAAACATTTTTAATATTTCACTTATCCGGTGGAAACTTGGCGTTGGTGGAGACTATACTCTAGACTAAGTTATAAATCATCTTTAGACAGTCTTGGAAATCATCGAATGATAAATATATTATGTACCTGTCATAATACCGATATATTTTAAATGAAACTGTCGTTTAAAAACACTTCACAAAGTAAATAAATAACTTGTATATCTTTGATATTTTGCAATGTTTTTGTTGAGACACAATGTATGTTTTAAAATTGGTTGGCACAATTTCAGTTCAGAAAGAAAACGTACAGATAAAAGATGGATTTCATGTTATTAAAGTTCTATAATAAGTACAAATAGAAAGACTATTAAAGTTGAGTGCCCACCACAATATATCAAACCTGCATATCTTAGAATTTCAAATGCATCTCTGCCAAAGAATGGTGATTCTTTACACTTCTCGATTGCAGTAAACGAATCCGGAAGCGGCATTCTTCTCACATATACCAGGCCGAAATGGTAACTTGGAACTTAAGAAGCCATTAGTCTTTAAACATTTACCACCGTACAGCGTGCACGGAATCCATACTGATGAAGCGCCAAAACAACTGCGGAGGACTATTCATACTGCTACAGAAGCGGGTAGCATTTGTAAGCTCGACGTGTACCAAATGAAACCGGTACGGCAGAGATCTTTTGTGAAGATGGGGTGCCGTCTTTTGTGTTGCGGAGTAGCAAAGCGAACGTATGCGGTTTCTGCGCTGTGACAAAGACAATAGACGATAACGGATCAGTTGTTAAATCTGCATACTGCACGGGGCGCCGTCTGCAACTATTCATCAGCAGTCAGAGTGCTGTCACGTTCATTTATCTACTTTGAGGAATCCTCTTTGGAGTCGACAGTTGGATGATGGAACGTTTTGGAAACTGATTCGTCACGACGGATTTACTTGGGTGGCTCTAAGCAAACACATCTTAAGAATTATCTTACTAAAATATACCTAGCAAAAAAAATATTGCATTATAAACTTGATTCAAACAATTTTTACAGATTTTCTGTTATAAACGTTTCGTAAATAATTAGAGATACCTACATAATAACCCAAGAAATTGCGAAAACACTTAAAAGTTCATTAATCGGACTTGAAATATAATTACTAATTTACACATTAAATTTAACTGAATTGGCAACTGAGTTCTTAAACGCGATTATCCAACGGCCACCCTATATTTACTTATCAGATCAGTATACCTCTATTTTTTACTTTACTAATTAACCAGAGTACCAGGACGCTGCTAATGAGTAAATTTAGCTCTTACACTCTCGAAATTGGAAACCCTCGTTTCTAACGAAGGTTGAAGAGAAAATGATTCGCTTTAATTAATTTTATAGGCGGAAATTAATTAAAAATCAGTTACAATCAGGCCCATCCCACGTAAGTGGGTACCTGATGCTCAATTATCTCAATAAACAGCTTTTAATCCCGGAAGAACGGGTTAAATTACTTTCTAAGTAAGGGACCGTCGTTATTTCACAATAAGGGCGACATATACCTAGCTATACATACATGAGTGTAGAAGTTCTAAACTAATTACAGTTCGTAACGTTTCTTCTCATAGTTATTATGTTACATATATGATTGAACCACCCTTTTATTACTTTAATTGAAGCTTTCATTTATAAGTAAATTATTTTTTTCTTATACGAAATAACATAACATTTTTAAAAAAGTATAAAAGAGTGTTTAATTTTTTTTGGAATTTTTTATTGGAATGTGGAATCACATTTACTCTAAAAATTTAAACCAAAACCAGAAAATTTTAATAATCCTGTCATATATAATATTTCTTGTATAGTGTTCTAAAGTTTAATAAACTAAATATCGTATCCATAAGAAAAACAAATGCTTCTTGGCATTTAAGATACGGAAAAAACTTTAGACCTATGGTCAGTGCACAGACAAAATTATCTTTTGTCTAATTAGTATTAGTATGCCTGGAAAATTATAACAGTTAGAATAGTGGTCTCTTAAAAAAAGGTAGTAAACATGTCATTGGGCAAAAGTGCCTAATTTGTAAAATCTTTTTTATATATCATGAAATTTACTAAAAAGAATTCCAGAGAGAGTTCTCAGTTCCATTCATCCGCCAGAACCGTTAGGGAATGGTTGGCTATCGAAAATATTCAAGTTTGACGGTGGTCTGCAAAGAGTCCAGACTTGAACCCAATTGAGAATGTTTGGAGATATATTGTCAAAAAGCTATATAGAAATAATTTTAGACCGATGAATGGAAACAAGCTTTGGCAAGCTGTTCAACGTGCTTGGCAAGATTCCACTAGAAACACAAGACACTTAATTCAAATAAAGAGGGGTCGTCTACAATTGGTATTAGATCATATGGTGCTTCAATAAAATACTGATATAACTGTATACTTATTTAACATAAAATTTCTTCAGTATCTTGGCATACAATTGCTATTGACCTTCAAAGGTATCCGGACACGACTAAACTGCAAATTGTCAGCATGTCACAGGTATGAAAATACAAAATGCAATAATTCCACTTTGGCAACACCGTACATGTATCTCGTATCACTATCTTCGTCATTCGAACGCATGCATGTATTTCACCATTGCATGTAATGCTATTTACAATACCTTGTATTTGGGTTGTCCAACCTCAGTCAAGTAGATAAAATTATTCTTTTCTTATAGAAGCAGATGAAAATGATAAGAAAAATATTTCATTTATAATGTAATTAATGTAAATAAACTATTTTTATGCTTTCAATAAATCAGTGACGTCATCAAATATTAAAATGTAGTGACATTTGTTATGTTTGTTAATATTTGTCCATGCTATTATTCATACTGGTCAGTATTCATACAGGTCATCATACACACTGGCCTATAAATAAAAATAATTGTGATATAGAACAACTATTTCACTCAGTTAACGCTACAGAAGATTGAATTCCTTAATTCTAATATTTTAATTTATGCTGGGTCTACGTACATCCACGCTAACAACTTGAACAACCAGAGCCTATTGATAGGAGGGGGTGGTGGGAGTTAAAATTAAATGTATCCATTTTAGCATTGTTAACTTTTTATATGTCAGGAACGTTTGTGGTTATGTCAATTACTTTACGGAATCATCGAACTTCTTCGTAAGTGTTATTAAAACGTTGCTGGTTGCTTATTTAGCTACTTATAATATGTTTTTAAATATAAACGTGTAGAATGTGTTAAAGAAACCACTTTACAATTTGGACTTCTTCATTAATTGTGTATTCCATTAGGATAAAGTTTGATAGTTGGGTAAAGTATTTGACATAACCACTGACATTCCTGTCACATAAGCAGTTGACAATAACAAAATTGATACATTTAATACCTCCCACTACCTTCTCCTATCAATAGGCTTTCGTAGTTCAAGTTGTTATCCTGTATATGCGTTTATATAATAATAATACAATGCTATAATATATACAGTATACAATAATAATGTTTTTGTAAGAGAGCTGGCCCTGGAGTTCTTTGGACTAAAGTCTTAAGCGCAAGGTATTTCTTTATCTAGTCGTATCTGGATACCTGTGAAGGTCACTGTACATAATGCAGTATTGCATTGACAGAAACAATGCCGATTGCTATGATTCTAGATATTTCTAGTGGCACTATCTATTATTTTTGCAAAAAACATTTTCATGGGGTTTAAGTGTTCTAAAAATTGCCGAAAATCTATCAATATCCAATAACTGTATCCAGAACATTAAATTTATTTTATCTAATTCTCGCACAGTTCCAAGGTTAACTTATTATTTTTCTCTCTTTTCGGTGACTGTATTATATTTCTACAACCCCAGTATTATTTAGTACTTGGAGAATATCGCTTTAGCTTCCCTGTAGAAGCGAGCGGAAATAATTCTCTCGAGAAAATTTTCGAGATAACGATAATAATCCATTATTTTACGTTGTGAAATAAAACAAACAAAATGTTTCAGATTTACACTGTATTTGATAATCACGACAGCTGTTTCGCTACACTGTAGCTTCTTCAGGTTTAAATATACAATAATAAGTATCTACATACCCTTGACTCTTATATATAGTGTGTGGTTATTAGGAATTCTAAGAACTAAAATCTAAAGAACAATTTCTTGTCTAAAAGTGACGGGTCTATACCGAAAGTACGTGTAACTAGATATACTGCTAACAGATGTTGTGTGTGAAATTAAGGAAACTGTCTTACTGACTAAATATATTTAACAATGGTGATGAGTTTAAGTCCACTTTATCGTTTAATAAATTATCTGAATTTTTATATTTATTAATTTCTAATGTCTCTAGTAAATCTAGTTTCAAACTTTTATTTTCTACATGAAGAATATCAAAATCTATATTAAAACTATGATTATTCTCTATCAAATGATTCGCGTAAGTCGAATCATTTTTCCGGTTAATGTAAGCGGAGTAATGATCAGCGATCCGTGTTTTAAATGCTCTTCCTGTTTGACCTATATATCCCTTAGTACATGTACCACAAGTTAACTTATAGACTAAGTATACGAAATTCAAACCTAAATATAGTATCAAAAATAGTTCTCAATTAATTAATAACATAAAAGACCTTAAGTTACCTGATAACACTAAATTAATTTCATTCGATGTAAAAAACCTTTTCCCGAGTGTCCCACCTACTGAAACAGTTGAATTAATTAAAAGGATGTTAGAATGTAACAAAACTAACATCCTCATAAAAGACGAGATTTTGCAATTATTATCTGTTTGCTTAGAACAGAATTACTTTTCATTTGATGATAAATTTTATAAGTGTAATAGCGGTTTAATTATGGGAAATCCTTTGTCACCTCTATTAGCAGAGATTTTTATGGACAATTTAGAAAGAATAATTTTTGGAAATAGTACATTAACGAAGAACGTATTATTTTGGTTCAGATACGTTGACGATATTTTGGTAGGATACATAGGTACAAACAGACAATTGGATAATTTCTTTGAGTTTATTAATTCTATTAATTCCCATATTACTTTTACATTAGAAAAAGAAGTGAACAACAGTATCAACTTCTTAGATCTTACGTTAAAAAGAGTCAATAACCAAGTACAATTTTCCATTTACCACAAAGAATCACATACTGACATAACTATTCATAGCAAATCCAACCATCCATATCAACATAAATTAGCGGCTTACCACAGCATGATCAATAGATTGATTAACACACCAATGTCCACTGCAGATTATAATAAAGAATATAACATTATTAAACAAATTGCCTATAACAATGGATACGACCCAAAGTTAATAGATAAATTAATTTCTAAGAGATTATTCAACAAAACGTTACAAGAAATTTATCCAGTCATAAAAGACACTACAGTTCAAAAGTTTAAATCTATCACTTATTTAGGGGAGAACCAAGCAAAACTAACAAAATTACTTAGAAAACAGAATATTAATATGGCATACAAAACAAACAATAACCTTGCAAAATACATCAAGAACAATAAAGGAAAAACTAATCACAGCAATAAATCGGGAGTCTATAAGTTAACTTGTGGTACATGTACTAAGGGATATATAGGTCAAACAGGAAGAGCATTTAAAACACGGATCGCTGATCATTACTCCGCTTACATTAACCGGAAAAATGATTCGACTTACGCGAATCATTTGATAGAGAATAATCATAGTTTTAATATAGATTTTGATATTCTTCATGTAGAAAATAAAAGTTTGAAACTAGATTTACTAGAGACATTAGAAATTAATAAATATAAAAATTCAGATAATTTATTAAACGATAAAGTGGACTTAAACTCATCACCATTGTTAAATATATTTAGTCAGTAAGACAGTTTCCTTAATTTCACACACAACATCTGTTAGCAGTATATCTAGTTACACGTACTTTCGGTATAGACCCGTCACTTTTAGACAAGAAATTGTTCTTTAGATTTTAGTTCTTAGAATTCCTAATAACCACACACTATATATAAGAGTCAAGGGTATGTAGATACTTATTATTGTATATTTAAACCTGAAGAAGCTACAGTGTAGCGAAACAGCTGTCGTGATTATCAAATACAGTGTAAATCTGAAACATTTTGTTTGTTTTATTTCACATTGAAAATGGATTTACATCAAGTAAAGACCGACTCAATCCAACATTATTTTACGGCCTATTTACGCCGACAAAATCCATTTAGTATCGTTCTCGGATGCGGCAGGCCTCTTTTGCCATCCAAACCAACATTCGGCAAGGCAAAGAAAGGATGTGTTAGGCAGAAAAAGCTTTCTAACCGATAATAACTCGTATAGAAGTTAGGAGAACCCGACGAATATGTATGTAATTTATATTGAAACTTTGTTAAAGTAATAAATGCTATTTTCTATTATATGAAGTTCTCCGAAATAATATTTACAGGTTTGTATACAAATCCTTTGAAATCCTGATTATTCGATGAAAAACATACCGGTTTATCGATCAAATTGTAAACTAATGTAAGAGCGTTGTACGACATACGTTGTAAGCCTGACGATGTATATTGCTGGTCGATTAATGTTGATAATTAGACCACCTGGTTAATCTTCCCCAAACATCGGGCAATTCCAGTTGTGGATCTGTAGTATATGTCCTGTGTAGAAGGTCCCTCCGCAGAATAACCAGGCATGTCAACTTCTTGTAAATTTCTTTTAATTTTAGATGTCTAGAAACCATACTTAAGCACCATCCAAGATCCAAGAGCTACTAATGACTGTTGAAAGAAATCTTGAAAGTTTTGAGTTCGACTTGCACCCTTTCGGATACCACACCACCCGCAAACCACCATGCAGACCATGATGGGGCGTAGTTCAGTGCGGGGCATTGTGCATAACGGAAGTGAAATTCTCAGCCCTCTATGTGAGCAACGAGTTGCCCTGGTTTTATCGACACGTAATCTTATCATGGAACGTTTTTGCAAAATCTTCTGCATCAGCAGAAATAATTCACCGCTGAAAACGCCCTCGATGTCCAGGAAAAGAACTAGTGCAATTTCTTTGATGCTAACAGCAATTTCTACTTGTCGCGCAAGCTCATGAAGATTTTCCTGTCCGGGCATATTGCTTCTTGTATAGAGGCAGTCAAAGCTGAATCCCTGACATGCTTATGCGTTCTTCTTCTTAAACGTTTTAAGAAACACTAAACCAAGTATTGGTTCACCAGCCACCATTTTCCGAATTGTTTATTAAATTATTCGGCGTTAAGTCCATACCTAATTGTAAGATTGTCCTTAGTAGGGCACATAAAACAGGGGATAGTGGTTTCAGATCCCTGTTGTAGACATACCAGGGAGATGCCGTCTATGCCAACCCCTCCCGGAAAGGTTTAAGAGATTCAACAACCCATCGAAGCTTAGACTTTTCCTTGCAAAGTCTTAATTTTGCAGTGTCCTTCTTTTCCAAGAACTTAGCAAATTTGGATTTGGAAGCATTCAGGAACTTCGTCCAGTTTCAGGTACAACGTTTGCAGGATCCTCGTGTCGCTTTCCTTTAGACACAATTGCGTTTCTTATTTATTTAATGATCCATGATGGTGGCTTCTTCTGGGGACCGCTTCTAAGAAAACCAGCTTTCTGGTTTATCATAGCTTTTCTCGGCTTACTACCTCAACAGTAATGTGGTTTGTTGCTTCGTATGAGGTTATAATAGCAGAATGCATGCTTTTGGATAGGATCTCGGTATTGATGGTACATAGGTCTAATTACTACGGTGCAACGGTCTTAATTACAATAGTTCATACCTGAAGGATTTTGAGTCAAGTAAATCATCATTTAATATTTAATAGCCAAACAGAATATGGAGTGAAAACAATTAAGTTAAATATTGCTCATCAATAAATAGCTTATGTGTTTCAAAAGTGCATATTTTCTAAATATATGATCATTTAGTTAAATCACGCACGTTGTATCTTCCCTTATACTCACTACCTATTTCTTATTTATCGCGAATCGCCCTCAAACAAATAGGTTTCATAATACATCTATCACACTTACGTAGACACGATCCCCCATACGATTTAAATTTTAAATACAGCGAAATCGGGTAAGCTTAATGGCACACTAAAGGAGCGTAAAAAAGACAAAAGAGGGACTAAATTTGCATGATCCCTATCGGTCTACCGTCGTATATCAAGCAACAAACAAGCTAGAAGCTGACTAGACGTGAATGCACGTTTTAAGTTTGAAAATGCAGATCGTCTCCGATGTAGCATCTGCACTTTAATAGTATCAGCCTGTCAACTCGAATTACTCCCATCATCGTTAAAAGAAACACAAGCTGTATAGTATACGAACCAAAAAGGCATAACATTGGAGCGCAAGAGAAACGTGTATTGTCAACTTTAATGTTCAATATAATTGTATAAATATACTTCACAATTTAACTCATATTTGTATTAAATCCATTAAAGTTTCTCATCAATTAGAGTATTAGCGCTTGTCGTTTCGATGAACGGTCTAGAATAGAACAATGGTAACGGATGTATGTACAGGCAGGAATATACGCCTAGACGAACAAGTGAAACGCCATCTGTTCACTACACTTTGGTGCTGGATGATTACTGTTGAGATTAAGATGAGTTATAAGGTAGTGTGAGCCCTAAATCAAATTCAGTAGTATTTCACGTGACTGCGTGCGTTTGAACCTTCCATCTGTGCGATATTCGGGAATATACACAAGTTTATTAAAGTCTGTCGGTAAAGGTAATTACAGTAATAGTTAGTGCCGGAGACCTCTTACTCAGAACTCTCTTAGAGTTTGCGAGGTAGAGTTAGAATTATTGGGATCAAACAGTAGCTTGGTTATAAAGCTGGAAATTAAAAATGGTCAGGTGTGTATTAAAGATGTGAATACAGGGATAAGATCGATGGGTTAAACTAGTTTTATTATTATTATATTTAATCAATAAGAAGTACATTTGATTTTGTTCTTATTTTCCATATTTTGGAATTTGTAATTTTGAAAGAGATTGTATATCCTTTAGGGTATTAAAGATCATGCTTCACATCGGAAGAATTAGTACCTTTCTTAGCTTCTATCGAATCCTAACTCCTGGTCTTGGATCGTCTAACAAAAGACGATTCAAGTTGTCAGCAAAACAAAGCTCTCTTGTAAGTGTCTGACAATTCAACGTTGCCGCCTTATAAGGGCACCCTTCCCTGATAGAAAGTTGGTCAATCGTGTTGACAGTTCGGAGATTATTTATGGTTGAGTCTTCTTTGGTTGCCGGACCAGCTGTGTTGCCAGAGAAGACTTCCTCCCCGTAGACCTGTTTGAATTAGTTTCGTGCCATCATAGCATAGCTACAGTAACATTGTCTTTCAAAACGTTTGTGTACAATATAATAATAAGAATAAGAAACTTAATATAATGAACATAAATATTGAAGGCGATGAAACCAATAAGTATGAAAGAGTTAGACATATCAATAGTTATTTTATTCACGCATGTAAAGATATGGAAAACAATTTACCGGACTATTGTCGCATTTTACGAAATCCTGCTACTTTGTCTCTCAATCCTACTACTGTTTCTGAGGTGCATAACATAATTTTGGAAATGAAAAATATTAACCAAGTTCGTTTCCAAAATCGATGGATCTATCCGAACCCAATTCAGTCTTTAACTTTGATAAAAGTGGTCGCTATTTTGTGATCTGGTTGTACTGTTAGTATGCTGAACTAGCATGCCCCACACAGTACAAATATCTCCATTAGATGTACAAGAAATGTCCACACTGGATATCCAGGATGTATACAGGAAGGCATCGATTTGACACTGTGTATCTGCCTCATATCCAATCAAATGAATATATACAACGGATCTGGTAGATATCCATTAGACATTCCAACTTGATCACCTCTTTTTACGCGATTAGAAATTCAATTTTACAAAACTAAAACTACAAAACCGTTTTCTTCAACATCTATATGATAAAAGCTATAGGCAAAATCGTCCATCTCAGTGCAATTTACCATCACACCAAGACATCCATCACAATATCATGGTTTCAGTTATGGACTCCAATGCTCCAGTCAAGCCAAATTCAAGAGTCATCATTTGATTTATTCTTTACCTGAACCAGGAGATAACGAATAAAATTTGTAGCCCTACATAGATAACGAAGCTGTTCACTTGGTAGGGTGCCCTTTGACATTTCTAAACCTCTGGAAAGTTCGGGAACAATTCCATATTTCTATTACGATTCTTTTTTATTTCTAATCAGCTCCTATTCCCTTGCCAAGTTGTGATAAGGCTCTTCAGTTCATCTCTACTATTGACAAATTTATGATTTTGACGCAGTCGCTTACCGCTTGCTTCAGTTCCAATACTACCATCGGTGGATGGTGCTGCTTTCATAATTCTTGTCTTTAGACCCTCTTGTAAATTTCTTCATGTCGAAATCTTCCTTTAGATATTTCTTTGGAATGAAGTTGAAAAATCAACAAACTGATGTTTTCATGTTTGTACCTAACACAATACAACAAAACTAATTGACTAGTCACCCCAGTAGTTTCATAAAACTGTATGGCAAATCATGCATATGTACGAATCTACTACGAATGTTTCCAATTTTGCTTTCTATTGTGTTGCTGCACAAGTTAATTATTGAAATCCCTTTGACAACCTTAAATATAGTCCCTGTTGAAATCATTATATCTACTGCTGGTGGAATTGGTTGTCCGACCATGGTGCCTGACTGCCTCTTTGACTATATGTTAAGCCATCTTCAAGGAAGCTTTTACAATTGATTTGCTTGATTCTGGTATGGCAATATAGGACACACTTCACGAGTTTTTCATTGTGTTTTCTCTTCTGAAACAGTCCACATTTCTTGTCTTTCTAACTCGGTAACAATTAAAAGGAGGTAAGAAAGAATTGTTCTCTAGTTACGAGGGAGTGTTTTTATATTCGAGGAATGAGCGGGTTGTAGGGGGGTGATTAGTCGCACTGGGCGCGTGGCCTGTACGGCGACTCATAATTAGTATAAATACGAAGTTTCATTGTTATTAGACAGTTAGTCTTTGAGCTATCGTCAACCAAGTAACATAATCAGGAATGAAAAGTGAAATATGGAAAAAATCGAATATCTTGCCGTTATAAAGTTTCTTACCAGGCAAGGAAAATCAGTCGCGACCATAATAAATGAGATGTCATTGGTACAAGTGGCATAGTTTATTTAAACAAGACGACCCGTGGCCGGGCAGGAGCATTGAGGTGACTACGCCAGCACTTATCAAAAAAGTTGAAAAAATTGTACTCGAAGATGCTCGACTAAAGAAGAAATAACTCGCAGAAATGGTTAGAGTATCCGATACAACAATTTTTAAAATCGTACACGATCATCTTGACATGTCTAAGGTCAACGCAAGATGGGTGCCGAGAATGCTAACGCCGCCGCAAAAACAACAGCGCGTAGAGTGTTCGCGTGCATTTTTGGACCTCTGTAATGAAGACAAGGATGGTGTATTGAGTCTAATTGTTACTGGAGACGAAACTTGGGTTCATCATTATGAACCTGAGTCCAAACAAGACTCCATGCAGTGGCATAACAAGGGCACAGCACCTCCCAAGAAATTTAAAGTGTCACAATCAGCTGGGAAACTCATGGCAACGGTATTTTGGGACTCGGAAGGAATATTGTTGATTGATTATAAAGATAAAGGTGTTTCTATAACCGGAGAATATTACGCTTCAATATTAGAGCGACTAAAAGAAGCCATTAAAGAGAAAACACGGGGAAAATTGACGAAAGGTGTGCTGCTTTTGCACGACAACGCGCCCGTCCACAAGAGCCGCGTTGCGTTAGCTGCCCTGCATAAGGTGGGCTTCGAAATTGTGAATCACCCACCCTACAGCCCAGACCTGGCCCCGAGTGATTATTACCTGTTTCCGAAAATGAAAAAAGAGCTGCGGGGTAAAAAATTTACTGCCGATGATGAAGTCAAGGAGGCAGTTTCTGCGTATTTTGCAGATAAAGAGAAATCATTTTTTTATGAGGGTATAAATAAATTAATTGAAAGATGTGAAAAATGTATCCGTCTTGGAGGTGAATATATTGAAAAAGAAAAATAATTTGGTTTTTTTATTTCCACCCCTTATCCCCCATTCCGCGAATATAAAAACGCTCCCTCGTAAAAGTCAGTCTAACTATACCAGCTCAGTATCTCTTTTTTTAATGACAAAAATCAGAAATCGTGTGAACTGGTACATACAGTCTTACAAGCAAGAAGTTTCCAGAAAGCTAGTGGATATTCTAGACCGCTAAAGAACTCGATTAGTTAAATAAAGTTTCGTACTAATTATCCATGGGAAGATATGTAGCTTGATAAAAGAGTTCCTTTGAATTATAAAATTATTATTTTGTATTTGTTCAAAATATTGACTTTAATGTAATTAGACTGGTTGTATTTTATTAGCAAGATTTACTGCCATGCACTAATTTGCATAAGTTTAATTTCATTTCGTATCTATCTAGTTCTTCAAGTTTCCGCTGTAAAAATAATTTTATATCTTTATATTTTATGTCATGTATGTACATACATCGGTATATCTACATCTACACACTTTCGAATTGTACGCGAATCTCGTACGATTGTGAAAATTTTTAAAGCGTCTGGGTCTATATTACACTCACACTAAATCCACTGCGACTATTTTACAACAGATTTTATTGTTTTGAGAATGTAATCATATCAACGACTGTAGAGTTCCATTGCAATAGTTTCAGCATACTACTAGCGCACGAAATTCATGAATATTTTCCAACTAATAAACACCGACCGGAATTCCAAACTGCCGACTCTGTTCCACTGCACTGCCGTCATACAAAGCAGATAAAATGTTTCAGTCTAGGTTTTTCACATTTACAGTTACTATTACGCAAAGCATACCGAGTTTGGCAAAGTATAACTGTGAATTGTCGGCAAAATTTCCTGTTGTTGGAAAATTATTGTTGGCAGAATAAGTAGCGGGACAATTTGAATGTAACCAGTAACGTCATGTTAATAGTTTTGACGTGCCTAGCTAGAAAACTACTGAATTTAGTTTATTTTCGCGTTAAATGCTGTTAAAAATAAAAAAAGCTGTACCCAGTACCTGTTGATTATGTCCTATTATATGTATACATATAGTGTGTAACCTCTCATAACGAGTAATTCGCATAACGAGCACAGTAAATTTGAAAAAAAGTCTCACATAGCGAGCGATGTTTCGCATAGCGCGTGAGCAGAACAGGGGAAGCCCCGAATTGTGTGCATGTTACATCAGTCTAATGATGAACTCGCAACAGATAACAACCGCCGCATCGCAATAGTGAAATATTGCTTCGCTTAACGAGTGTTTCAGATTACGAGTAAGATTTTTGAACGCATTATGCTCGTTAGCGAGGTTCCACTGTGTCTTCCTTATAAACCGAACTTAATTGTGCCGCAAATTAATAATTTTTAATTAAGTTCTTGGATACCCTATCCGTGACCAGAATTTTTTCTATTCAATATTTGAGCACAGAGAACCGTTTTGTAATTTTTTCTGCCTGTGTTATTATAGGTATAACAATGTTTTAACATAATTTTAATTTCAAATTTTCTGTAACACAAGTATTTCTTGCATTCTACTTAAGATTACTTTGAAATTTGTTTGTCTTTATAACACGCATTCAGTTCTTGTTACTATTTCTGTTGCTATATCTTGCTGTCTGGTATCAATTATGTATAGTTAAAGCCTAATTGCTTACATAAATGCATTGCATAGTATATGCAGCTTTTTTATAATTGTTAGAATCGTATTTGCAGATCAGAAAGCAATGTTTTGTAGATCAAGAGTCAGGAACCCAATATAATTGGCAACACATCATGCAGTTATGTTTGCTGATAGATACGACTTATATTTGATCCAGAAATAATGACGTTGAGAGGTTTCGAAGATTGGTTTGAGCTTAATATTCAGAAAATGCAACTGATTTGTTTCGAATAATTTCGAAGAGTCCTAACAACTCTGGACTACCAGGGGAGGGTGAGGGGCAGCTATAAACAAAGACAAACATTTTGACACCATTACGTTACTCTTATTGAAAATGCAGGTTGAATGACAAATCCGTGTGCAGGGCCCTCTGGGGAAAAACTTTGTACTAATTAACAGTTCTCCTATACAGCTGTGTTTACTTCATTTGTGTTTGTGCAGGAGCTAGGTTAGTTAGCGATTGTATCGAATTATAAAATTTATTCGAAAATTGACAGTTCCAAAAAAAAATTGTGTTAATATTCAGTTCTGTATTAAATTAGATGCTAACCTGCATATAGTAGTGGATGCCCGGCAACATTATCTCCCAATGGTATTATTATTTCAAACAAAATTTACTGAAACCGCCATGTAGACGAAAGAAGAACGATTTCCAAATCTGGTTAATCCGAGATTATTAAAAGCCATCACCGACTGCTTGGTGAAATGTCTTAGTAAAATGGATGCCCAAATTGCTGTCTAATGAGCGAAATAAAAGAGTTGATGGTGCTCAATCAATTTTAGACGAATATGATGCCCAATAGGATACTTTATTGGACAATCAATCTTGCTAACTGTCGATGAAACTTAAGTCTACTACGAACCATCATAGAGCCGAAATTTAGCTTCCGAGTGACAATTTCTTGGTCAGCCATCGCCAGAAGTCGAGCACATCAAAATAATATTCACAAAGATCATAGCTAGCGTGTTCTGGAATAAAGCTGACATGATTGGCTCAATTACTACTTTTGAAACGCACTGGACAGTTTCCAATACCACAGTCAAAGAAATCAACTTCGCCTGTGTTTTCATTGTAGGATCTACCATCAACAGATTCTTTTATTCTAATGTATTTTAAATCGATAGATGATAGTAACAGCATAGAACTAATATCCATCCACTTAGCAATTACTGTTTGAATCGTATTTAACCATTTATTAATAAAAACCATGTCCTTCTTATTTTACCTAATTATGAGTTTGAAACGTTCTTTACCCTGTAACAGTTTGTCTTGTATTAAGTGATTTTCATTACACTTATATCCATTCTAAATTCAGGTCGATATAAAAGCAGATTATCATCGAAGCCAAGATCGTTTTCAGGCGAGGAACTCTTTTTGCAACAAACCCCAAAATACAAACTCGTATTCTACATGAAAAACGGACGTGTTGAGTATAGCTATCGGTTTACCGTTCACTTAGACTCCGGTTAGCTTTCTAGCATTGTCTCATGCCATACACATAGACCGCAAGCGTACATATTGAAACCGTTTTGCTCTCGTGTGGATTTAATAAACCGAAACAGAAGCTGAATGTAAATGTATATGACGGTAACGCGATATGCGCAAATCCGACCGTACAGCCAACACCACTAACTCACACAGGACACTTTCGGATACGGCAGCTTGAAAAAAGAAACCGACCCGACAAGAAGAAAGACCGTGTGCATGCTGGAGAGGACGAGCAACACACAGGAGCGCGCGCGTATAAATATTTGGGGTTTCCCCGGTGACAGGCTGAAACACCTAATATTTTTTGTCATAATTCAGGAACGGGGAGTTTCGGTACAACGTGGGTCGAGATTAAGTGTAAGTGCTTTTATATTAAATCGGCTGTTGTACGCGCGTTGTTGTATTAAGTGGGGCATGTTGTGCGACCGTTTTCGGGAGAATATTTTTACCGGGCGCGATTTGGTAGACCTTTTTTGCGCCGCAAATTTCGTCAATTTAGCCGTAATTTATGAAGTGACATTTTTTTTGCCTGGCGAAAAAAATGCGATGCCATTATATGCGTACGCGGTCTAGCGGAAAGCAAAATTAACAAATTTACGTCATAATTTTATACCAGACATTGCCTTTTAATAGTCCCATCATTTCAAATTATGTCGGAAAGATAATAACCAATGAAGCTGAATAGTTTGTCTTTGTAATGTTAGATATTCAGTCGATTATAAATCTGAAGTAGCAGTTCCAGCAAACTTGATTATCTTAATCTTTCGTTAACTCCTGTACTACGACGGCGAGCAACACATACAATCTTGTTCAGCAAGTTTTTTCAGGACAACGAACCTTCTTTTAGCATTATTCAAGAACCATTTCTTGCATAAGATGGTTATAGTTTGTGACTTTTGTTTTACTTTCAGTAGTACCATTAACAGCAGGTGGGCGCAGTTGCTTCTGTCACCCACAGGCATCCCCATAACTGGTTCCTCTGAGGATATTGAATCGCTGCTTGACTTTTCTTCAAGTTCAACTTTTCTTATGCAAAGTTTGGGTTATTACTTTTTCCCTTTCAGAAGTATTTTTTTAGACTCCTTCAAAGCTTTTTGAAGTTCCAGACGTGTGTCATTTGCCGAGTGATCCTGGTGGTGCTCATCTCATGAGAGTAGCCATCATATTTCTTCTTGGAAAGATCATCACAGAAGGTACTATGCTCAATAATAAATTACTTTAACGAGGAAACTTCGTTCTCTTGACGTGATTGGCCCCACTTGCCCCTTCCCTTTTAATCCAACAATATGTGGTATCCTCCATATTTCCCTCCAATGTTCGTCTCCACATTAAAACTATGCATTTACTTAATTGCACCGGATTGTAGTCTATTTTTTGCTTAACAATATCATCCTCAGCACTAATAAATTGTTTGGTAAACTATGTGATTAATCAGATTTTGAAAACTCACCTGAAAGGTTTGAAAAATCGAGAAAAACTTCAAACAACTACTTCACTGACAAACTACGAGGTGACTGCCAGTGCTTCTACAGGCGTACCACAGAAGCACAGTAAGAAGTTGTAGCGATCATCACTATATTGCAGCATCTCTCAAGCTCTACAAGTTATGTTCCCACTTCACCAAGATGCTTCCGTATTTGTATTTGTACCATCCCCTCTAACGATTAAAGAGAAGGTTAAATAATCCACCAATCAAATAATAAAATTGAACATGTTCTGCACACATTTAACACACATACATAGGTTAAAATTTACTTTCGAAAGAGAAAATCAAAATCCTATACATTTTTTAAATGTAAAGATAATACATCATAACACGCACATAAGAACAAACTTTTATTTGCATCATGCGAGACCACAGGCTTTGAAATAGCATTATTTTTTATTTTATGTAGTTTCATATCTTCGGGAATGTTAGGTGGAGTATTGTTTGTTCGTTTTATTCTTCAGCTACTCGCCGTAATAATGGTTTAAAGTATGTACATATACGATTTATGCGCAGGAATTAATGATAGTCGCAACTAGATGAATATATGCTAATTTTAAAGCAGCATGTCCTCCTATTTAGATGAAAAAAGCATCGGTTTTATGAGTTTGTTGAAGAATTTCGTTAATAACATTTTAATTGTTCAATTTAGATGTAGATATCTGTATAGTTTTTGGTAGGAGGTTTAATATGCTTTCACATAGGATGGATAAATACAGGGTGTTTCATTTAACTTAAAAGAGTTATTGATGGTTGAAAAAATATAAAGTATAAATTGTTTTGCTTAATGTCATGTAGCCAATATCAAAATACTCTACCGGTTTATTGAAAGCACGCTTTGTCAAAATAACTCCTTACAAATGTAAATCGTCTAAGTCATACAGTTTTCCTGTTTTTAATTTTTTCGCGAAGGCCGACATTTTCATAAAAATCAAATTTTCTCGAAATTGCCAGTAGATAGGTAGAGGGAATTATTAACAAAATTATCCTAATTATGACGTAGATCCGAAAATGGTATACAATATAGGGTGTTCCATTAAAAATAACCTAACTTTGATATGCTGTACTTTTTTGAAACATTCTGTATACTTGCAAATAATTTTAAAATGTGCTCCTTATCGTCCTACATATTTGACTAAAATTTGAAGCTCAAGAGACCGAGAGAATAGTCGTGATTCACACTGTATATAATAATAATTATTATTTGAGAATGTGATTAAAATTCGATATATTAATGAATTCTTTGTTTTTTAGATATTTTTGTTGATAGGCATGGCCATTTATATTACTAGTATTTTGACACTATTAAATGTCAATTTCTTCCACTGAAAAAGTCTTATTAACGAAAACATAATATTATATGTATGTTCTGAAATAAATTGGTATTTAATTAATTATTGTTTAATTGACCTACAAGTGGAAATATTTCAGGAATTGAAAGATAATTTTAGATAAGATTTAAACAGATCGATTTGCTACTAACTTAAGTTCGGTTGCAATAGATCAAAGGCTTACGGCTATATAATAAATTATGATAATGTTTTGCTTGATGCCGAATGTAAAAATTTAAATAGGCATTTAGGAATAATAATATTTATTGTCTGTATGTGGACATTGTCAAAGATTACAAAAGTAGGTACATATGTCTATATTTAATCTAAATAATCTCTACTAATCTACATACAAGTAAAATAAAACCCAAAGCAATACTGTATTTACTATATTAAAAGAATTTACCAGGAAAGACAGAACCAAAATGCATTCAATGATTTAAGTATTACTCCGCATTTAGTACGCGTTCAAAAGCAAATACTTTTTTAACTCTGTTTTAAATTGATTTTCATATTGAATACTTTTTAAACTATCTGACAGCTTGTTGTACATCACAGTAGCCATATACGTTGGGGAGAGTTCGAAGCGCTTTGTCCGATGAAGTGGTACAGTTAGATCGTTGCAGTTTCGTTTTGTCATGTTACTGTATATATCGCGATTTTTAATAAAACTTTCTTCATTAAATTTATAAAACATCAACACCTCGTAAAAATATATATGGAACCCAAGGAAAGTATGTTAAGCTGCTTAAATAGGGGGCGACATGACGTCGTAGCCGTTACTCCCATCATGTCACGAATTATTTTCTTCTGGAGTATCAGCAACCTCTTCGCCGCAGTTGCAGATCTACAAAAGACTATACGAGAGCGGAGACGCTTCTAAATGTACGCAAAGTAGAATTGTCTAAGTCGCTGCGAGCTTAGATTATGTCTTAGACATCTAACACCGAACACTGCCGAAGACAGCCTACCATCAAGCGTCGTGCAATGTTGTTCAAACTTTAGGAATGGGTCAACTACTAAGCCCAGAAATTTGACACCGTCATTCTCTGGTATGGACTCCTCATTCAATTGAATATATAATCTGTCATAATTGTTATGGGAGAGCGACCTAAAGCCTTACACTGCAGTTTTGTTTATATTTAATTTGATCCCGTTATTGCTGCACCATTTTCCTATATTATCATTGCTATTACCTAAGATTGGCACATCAGCAATAGACACTTCAGAAAAAATACAACTACTAAAAATACAACTATTGTACCAAGACGCAAGAAGGCAAAACAGAACTGAGGTCATTAACATACAGCAAGAACAAGACTGGACCCAAAATTGATCCCCGAGGAATGAGTTATAGGTTCTACGTATACGATTCATTTCACCCACAACACTTATTCTTGTTTTTCTGTTAGCCCAAGTATGAGGCAAATAAATCATAGGCAACACCCCTGACACCCAGTGATTTGAGTTTAGCGAGGGGTAATGAGTGATCAAGGACGTCAAAGGTGATAAATCGAAGAAGATGGCGGAAACCATGTTCTTTTGCTCCAAGGTTTAATGTACACAATTCAAAGCATGGTGTATTGTGTCACATGTATACATGCCTGGCACAAATCCAAATTGTGAAGGAGATATTAAGTTATGTGTTGAGAAAATTTATTAGGACTTTTCTGTTACAGGAGCTTGGAGTTGAGGAGTTGCTTGGAGGAGTTGACAGGAACTTTTGGTACATAATTACACAAAGACAATTGATTTTAAGCTTAAAAATTGTAAAATTTATTGCAAATGTTCTTTCTGTCGGTTTCTGCAAAACTAACAACGCACTTTAGATGATATCTAAGCAAACAGTAGTGTGTCAGTAAACTTATTCGAACCATTATACGAGTACATGTTTTTAATTTATCAGCAACTTTATTCAATGGTTATGGCATTTCAACCTTCTCGCATACCTGCAATTGTTTTCTATTCTCCTATGTAGTTAATTGCTCAGGTTGCCATTCTTCTGCTTTGATATCACTTTCCATGTATCCACTTAACACAGCTTTTGCATCTTTTTTCGGCATGATACCGTTCATTTATGTATTTGAACTTATTTTGATAATATCTAGTTCTTCCTTTTTTGTGTTCAGTTTGTGTTGATTTAATTTTGAAGTAAAAAATGTGACAAACTGAGGCATATTATTTACTTTCTAACAATGGAAATAAATTACTTCAGTCATTAGCGAAACACACCTCCATTGTGGCCCACTCCAAACTAAACCATCTTCCAGATACTCAAAGAAATGTTTTGTCATTATGACACGAAATATATCACTTACTGTCCTATATTAAACGCTTTCAGTCAACGTAGAAACGTTTTATAAAATCGTGGCGGTTCACTTACATTCACTCTCACTTGTCCCTTCCTTTTACATCATTTTTGTCCTGCGCCTCGGTTTATTCTCACCGAAGCACCCTAACATCGTCATTTCTCTTGCTTAAGGGCGTATATATTTTTTCCGTGGATGTTATGCCGTGCGCATCCGCCTCAATGAATGTGTATATATGTACGACGTCTGCAATTTAAATTAAGCTACTGCTATCGTAGGCTCTACTGTCTTCTTTCGCCCTCTCGTTTTAAATTATGGCGCCCCGGTAATAGGAATAAGTGTCACGACTGTCGCACGGGGATTTTTAAGGTAATTTAATCAGACTGAGCGCCCTCGAAACTTACTACAAATTGATAGAGAACTAAGTCGAATCGATCGACATCTACCGGCTGATTTTATTAGTAAAGATGTAAATTATTCTTGCAGAATAATAAGTAGACTAAAAATTAGAATTTTCGAATTAGGCGCTGATTTTAATAAGATAATTAAATGTTTCCGTTTTGTTGCGTTTATAATTTTTTGCAGCTTGTACTTTTGCGTATTTAATTTTACGTCCACAAAATTCTTCCCTATTTTATTCAATAGCTTAAGGTTAATACAAGTCGCAGTTGTACGTTTCTCGAAATAAATAATACAAAAGATCATAATAATTATTATTAACCTCAAGAAATTAGCGCACAATTCCTTCTATTAACACTAAATCGTGCCATTTTCAACGCGTTTCTTGATTGCCTTTGTGTCTGCAAAAACGTTTCGCCATCTTCTCGGAATTGTTTCATTTACAAATTGAACGTCATCTTGCGGTAACCTTTTGCGATTCTTGTCTCCTTCGCCTTATAATAATAACATTATTGCAGTATATTTGTCCTTTGCTCTGTGAAAAGCTAAATCCACTTTACGTTATTGCTATATCACGTAAAGCAATAAGCACGTAACCTCGTTCTTTGTTTTGTTTGATTTCAAAGTCTCGGAGTCTTACGAGTAATTGTTGTTGGTGGTGTCTTATGCTTTTCTTAATTGTCTGAGAAATAAAATTTTATTGATACTTTCTGTTACATATTAGTAAAGTATTTTTAGACATATCCGATTCGATTACGAAAACATGAGTTCGGTCTTCCAAATAGGCGCCAATGTCTGCTTTCAATTGGTTGTATTTTGTTTTAATTTTAAGATCCAATTAAAAAACATTACATCTATCGCCAAAGGCTTAAACTTAAAAGAAAATTGTTCCAAGATATCACAGCATTGTTAAGGTCCAAAGATGATCGCTAAAGTAACAACAGACTTGCTGTATTGATAATGAAACCAACAAAATTGACTGTCAAAGAGTTAATAAAAGAAACAGTTCCAGTTAAAATTAAATCACCACCGTAGGTGTTCCAACATTTGACGACATGATTGTAATCTTCTAGTTCTGCTTAGCAATCCAAAATATGTAGTGTGGGGTATAGATCTTTGTTGTACCAAAGGTAAAAATATGGGTCATTAGTTGATAACTTTTTTAATTCTGATATTAATGAACTTGTCACTTTGGTGTCAATTCTTAACCTCTTGCGTCCTACTGGTTAGTCCATCTTAAGGCTGGAGGCAAAATGGCGTTGCAGCTACCGAATTGTCATAATATTTTATCAAAATTTGTGTCATTGTTTGTTATATCTCGAATTCACTTTTCATTAAAAAATGAAACAAATATTTTAAATGCTACGTTTAAAAGTAGCAGCTTTCTTGTATTATTTTATCCTACTAATCAGTCATTGTTACTGCCAAAAATGAGTGATTCTAAATCTCAATACCACATTAACTGGTTTGAGATATGTATATCGATTAGTGCAACATTACACTTTTAAATTTGCCGCTCATTTGGAGGCAAAATGGATACTAGTTCGCGTTCTTTCTTTTATCTAGTGACTTTAGTCCACCTAACCTTATAACGCCATCTGTTTGCAAAAAAATCACTCCGCTTTACTTGATGATATAATGGGTTGGGTGCTGTACTGCTGGAACAAATGTCATCGAAATTTGAAAATGGCCTGTAAGTATTACTTAAATTAAATTAATAAATCTGAAGGCTCAATTGACGATTCTATTTTTGCTGCTTCCCACAAAAAAGTAAAAAAATGTGGTGGTTGTATCCAATGACCACCCAGGACTACACACAAGTTTTTTTATGTTTCTTACTACTTCCAGAAAAAGCAAGTGGTCGTTTGTAGAGCTCGAAGCTATGGACGAAGACGAAGTAAACGCAATTTTTGTTGGAATTCAGTCTGATGCAGAATCTGTGGCAGAGGACTACTTGTTTCGAGATGAAGATGAAGTAGACGGCTTCTTTGGTACAACAGCTGCTATTGTAACAATATGTATCTCTTAAGATGTTGAATCTGATAACGACGACGAATCACTTAACTATGAAGCTGAACGACTACCTACTCCTGTACACACACACATACATTCTTATCGATTATGTGGTCGAAGAGTAATTCCTACCAGGTACCTCCTATTTTTGATAAACCCACTGGGGTAAATATGGATGAAAGTGTTGAGTTTTCTGTTGATGTTTTTTGTGCTTTTTCCCGGAAGAATTACTTGACTTGATGGTATTCTATGCCAACATACGAAGATAAATGCAAAAAAAGGAAATAAAGCTTTCCAGTCAACTACACGCGAGGAAATGAAAATATTTTTTGGGGTGAATTTGTTGATGGGTGTGCAAAAATTCCTCCTGAAGAAGTAGTCAGGGATTCTTACATTTCTAAAATTATTTCTCCCAATAGGTTCTATTGTCTGCTAAGCAATTTGTATTATGCAGACAATGCTCTACAGCCGAAAAAAGGAGAACTAAGCTGCTGATGAAAACATGATCAGATACAAAGTCACATCGTAGATGAAGCAGTATATTCCGGAAAAACCCATGAAGCCTGGCTACAAAGTTTGAGTGCCGACTGATGATTCCGGATATGCATACGAGTTTCAGATATACAATACTATAATACAATAATACTGGAAAAATAGTCGATCTATTAGAAAAGGATTTGAGTAGACGAGTTGTCAAAGATCTAACAAACGAGTTAAAACGTAAAAACCACAGAATTTTGTTGACAACTATTTTACTAGCGTTCCGTTACTATAGGATTTGAAATAATATCAAATATGCGGCTGCGGAACTCTAAAAAACGGAGGAAAAAGATTACCAGATGATTTTGTGTATGATAAAAGACTAAAGAGCGTTGGCCATATCCTACACGGCATTTTGGGCATGAAAAGGCTTTCGGCGCGATGGGTAACGCGTTTGCTCACACCGGAGCAAAAACGAAATCAGGTGATCGTTTCGGAGGAGTGTCTGGCCAGGATTCAACACAATCCAAGGGATTTCTTCATGTGTTTCGTAACCGCGGATGAGACTTTAATCAACCACTACATACTACAGACCACGGAACAGTCGAAGCAGTGGACTACTCCGCTCCGAAGAAGGCAAAGACCGTTCAATCGGTCGGAAAGATCATGGCGATCATTTTTTGACTTGCATTTTCTAAGTTTAAAATAAATATTTAAAAAATTAGTTGTTACGGACGCAGAGGGTCTCTATAATTAACATTATTATTTTAGGTATTATCTTTGCGATATACAAAGAATTGTAACTTTTTTTGACCTTGCCAATATTCTTTTTGGACTGTTATCGTAAAAATAGACATTATTATTATGACTATATTTTTGACATAAATTCGGATATGTTCATAATAATAAATAATAATTCGATTAAATCGTAATCAGCTACATGTTAGTTAATATCGCTTAATACGCTTTACGTACCACATTAAACTTTATCGCACAATAAAAGAAAGAGATCAGAACTCGTACGAGGCGGAGAGGACCCGCAAAGTTTGAGTGTTTCCAAATCCGGGCCATCAATGTTGAATCAAGTTTCATAACGGAGACCCAGTACAAGCGTTCCGGTCGCATCCTAACACAATGACCGGCATCGACGGACTTGCCACTCGCATAGTACCAGAACCGAGTAGGCATTTCTAGATAATGGGTCGGTAAAGCTCCATAAACCGGCATTACAGCGGACGCCCGACAATGGATACGAACATTTAGTCCGCCGTTGGACACACATCTGCGCTAGTAATAGGACGGCCTGCTCTCGGTTTCCCAAGATTGTTTATGTTAGCTGCACTACAGCACTATCGCCATGTTCGGCTGAAATATTACTCGTACTATATTATTTTTAAAACCGTGGAAAGTTCCTTGACCTCCTGGATAATGGCCGCTTTGAAAATGTTTAAGCTTTGTAGATGTTTCTTCGAAAATTCTCTGGATATGAGAAGTCCAGCACTATTTAATGACATATTCTATCTGAGTACTATATGCTGTGTGCTATGGTATGCTGAAAACTCAAATACAGCTTTTAAATAAAATTACACTGCCCAACAAACTAAATTTTTTTTTCTGTTGATAAAGATCTGACACTTATTTTTAACTAATATTGGTACGCTAATGCCAAATATGAAACCCATTTTTTCCTATCACGTCAAGTTTTTTTTCTACGGCATTTCAAAAATTCTTGAAGATCGTTAACTAAATGCAGCAAATTCTTAATTGTTCAAAGAAGCCATTAAGTCATTAAGCCATTAGCATAATGTACACTTGTATCTGACAACAACATTTAAGTACTTAATGAAGTAATTAAGTAATAAACAATTATACAGCAATAAAAGTCTATTAAGTTAATCCTCATCGTTAAGTGAACATAATAGGGTTTATCCAGATTTTATTAGAAAGTATTGATCACTTAGGACTATTTAAAAGTAGGCAACGGTGATAATAAAATTTAGTTACTTGTAAGTTGTTACTGAAGAGACTACATTATGTCTACTACTCGAAGATGTGTAAATAGTGCCGATTCCTTCTGCTACATTTGTGGCAGCTTCACCGTTCCCAGTCAAAGGGCACATATTAGTGCTTTCGTTCAGAAAATGTATTTCTCTTATTTTCACGTAAAACTTGGCGATCAAGACAAGTCATGGGCTCCACATAAAGTGTGTAAACCATGTGTGGAAAGTTTGCGCATGTGGAGCAAGGGAAAACGCAAGAAATTAGCTTTTGGTGTTCCAATGATATGGCGTGAACCGAAAAACCACGTTGATGACTGCTATTTTTGTTTAGTTCAGACCTCCGGTTATAATAAGAAGAATAAGAATAAAATTGTATATCCTAATATCGACTCCGCGATTCGACCAGTGCCTCATTCCGATGAAATACCCGTGCCAGTTTATGAAGAGCTTCCTTCACTTGAGTACTCAGATGGTGAACCGATGTCAGATGGTATTGAGGAGCAAGATTCGGATGTAGAGTCTGACGATGAAGATATAATTTATAATTGTGGACCGCAACGTTTTACTCAGGCAGAATTGAATGATTTAGTCAGGGATTTGGGCCTATCAAAGGAATCATCTGAACTGCTAGCTTCAAGATTAAATGAAAAGAACTTACTCGAACAAAGTACGAAGGTAACTTTTTATCGGAGTAGGGAAAGTGATCTTGTACAATATTTTAAACAAGAGTGTGAATTTGTTTATTGTAACAATGTGCCAGGTTTGCTAACTAAAATGGGCATTGTACAATATGACCCACGTGAGTGGCGTTTGTTTATCGACGGTTCCAGCAGAAGCCTCAAGTGTGTCCTGCTACACAACGGGAATATTTTCGGTTCAATTCCTATTGGATATTCCGTTCAATTAAAGGAAACATATGACGACATTGAGAAGGTTATAAAGTTACTAAAATATACAGACCATAACTGGGTCATCTGTGTAGATCTCAAAATGGTAAACTTCTTACTTGGCTTTCAAAGAGGATATACAAAATTTCCGTGCTTTTTGTGCCTCTGGGATAGTCGAGCTAGAAACCAACACTGGATTCAGAAAGATTGGCCTTCCAGAACATCCTTAGATGTTGGAGATGCGAATATTATAAGTCAACCTTTAGTTGACAGAGAAAAGGTTATTTTTCCACCTCTTCACATAAAATTGGGTATTATGAAGCAATATGTCAAAGCTCTAGATTTACAAGGTGACTGTTTCCAGTACATACGTAAAACGTTTCCACGACTAAGTTACGAAAAAATTAAAGCTGGGGTATTTGATGGACCTCAAATTAGAACTTTAATGAGAGATCCAAATTTCATCAACTCTATGAACGAAGCCGAAAAAGAAGCCTGGACTTCATTCAGGATGGTAGCGAACAATTTTCTTGGAAACAATAAAGCCTTGAATTATAAAGAACTAGTGCAATCAATGCTTGAAAATTTTCACCGCCTAGGTTGTAACATGAGTATAAAGCTTCATTTCCTTTATAGTCATCTTGATAGGTTCCCCGAAAATTTAGGTGCTGTAAGCGATGAACAAGGTGAGAGATTTCATCAAGATTTAAAAACCATGGAAACTCGGTACCAAGGAAGATGGGATCCTCATATGATGGCCGACTACTGTTGGAGTATTCAAAGGGACTGCCAAACCAAAATTCACAGCAGAAAGTCTTACAAACGAAAATTTATTCCCTGATTGTTGTTTCTCTTTTTACAAATACTCTTGTAATTTTTTAATGATTTTATGTGTAAATACTTGAACTACACTAATATTGTATTTCAATAAATAAATAAATTATTACAAATTTATACTTTGTTTATATCGTATCAGTAGTAACAACTTAGCCGCATTAGTGATTTTTCAAAGAGCATAGTATGGTATAGAATTTAATTTTGACGTGATACGCAAAAACTAATGTGATTTTCGGATTCAGCACACCCAAATTAGTAAAAAACAAGTCTCAAATAGAAGTCAACAAAAAATGTGTTGGGCAGTGTTATTAATGAACTCGAAACTGTAAACAATCTACAGAAAGAAATAAATGAAATCTTAGAAAAGTCCTTGAAATCGGTACTTAACCTCAAGTGAATTTTGTCCGAATAGGGAGCAAGCACTATTATTATTCTGAAGCATTAAAAACAGCTCCGACAACAAATGTTTTAATTCTACGGCCAATAAATAAAATCTAAACTTCCGACGATACCTGTAAAGACATAAACGATGTAATCGACCCGGTTGGTATTAATTGCAGCGATGCTCATAATTTAGAGATTCTGAAAGGTAATTACGAGACAGAAACACCGCGAAAAGTTTACTCTAAAATAATTATCTTTAATGTTAGACGATTTGGTGGACAGAACGGTTTGCAAGGTTGCAAGGTGCGTGAATCTTTTCATATTCGTAGACGCGACAAATGCTGTAAATATGGTCATTTTGCCAAAAATTGTACATTTTCTACAATACGTCCTAAATGTACAGGTAATCACTCACTTAAGGATTGTAACTTAGACTTTGTGAAATGCTCCAATTGTGTTTTTAGTAATGAACAATTTAAAACTAAATATGACACTACCCCTACTGTTTTTGATAATTGTTGTTCATATGTCAAGAAAATTAGGGATAACATTAGATGTAATACTGTGTATCAGAGTAAATAGCAATCAAGGAATGTGGATGTTGATTTTGTTAACTTGTTTTTGCTCAATATACGTAGTTTAAGTTGTAAGATTAATGAATTGGAGATTTTGCTAAATAGTTTTAAGAGCTTAATTTGTATGTTTATTGAAACATGGTTAAGTACACAATGAACAAACTAATTGGATAAACTTTAATAATTATGAATTAGTTAGTAAGTTTTCTAGACGGCAAGGTAATGGTGGTGGTAGTTGCATCTTTGTTAGAAAAGGCCTGAATGCTGCGAATCTCGACCTAACTTACTTGTCAGATCACCGCTTCATACACATTAACATTTGGCATGACGAAATATCGTCCAAACATGTCAGTTATCGTATGCAACAACGTTTTCTTAATAGTAGCAACAAACAAAAAGTTGAGCACCTTATAAGTAATGAATACTGGACAGATGTATATAATTCAGACCGACACAAAATGTTCGGCTTTCATTAATATTATGTAGTATCATTAAATAACTCGTTTCCCTTACAGGAAATTACTGTGAAATCAAATACGCAAACTCCATGGATGAATAATGATATTAAAAAATCTAGTGTCAACCGACAGGATCTATTCATTTTACAGAAAACTTTTCCACAGTTAAGGAATTCATACATTGAAGCAAAAAAACAGCATAAGAAGCTAATTAATACTGCCAAAATCTCGTTCAATAGCAACTATATTAATCGCTCTACCAACAAATTTTCTGCTATGTGGAAGGTAATTGGTTGGTGTTTGGTTGCTAGGAAATTCAATAATTTTTTTCAGTCTGCTCCCGTGGATATACTAATTCCTCCTGGTACTTTAGAAATTCCAGTTCAATATTCCTTTTTCCCTTTACACCTGTAGAAGTCAACAATATTATTTTGCGTTTAAGATATACAAAATCAAGCAGTGTTGATGGTATACTGGTATCTACTATAAAAGAATGTGCGGCATATATGACTGATATTTTGACACATCTGGTGAACTGTACATTTTTCGAAGGAATCTTTCCAGAGGTCTTGAAACAGTCTGAAATAGTTCCTGTTTACAAGAAAGCAGACTCAAAATGCGTGAACAACTACAGGCCAATAGCGTAAACGTCTGCATTTTCGAAAATTTTAGAATATTGTATGTTGGACAGGCTTAATTCTTTCCTGAATAAGCTCAACATTGTAATATATAATCAACACGGCTTTCGTAAAAACGGATCTACATCTACAGCTCTGGTTGGATTCTGTAACATCGTATTACAAAATATTGAAAGCCGCAAGTCTGTAGTAGGAATATTTTGTGACTTACAGAAAGCTTTTGATTGCGTTCAACATAGTAAACTCATAAATAAACTACAACTTTACGGTATTAGAGGTACTGCAGCAGAATGGTTCGCATCTTACCTCAAAGGCCGAATGCAACTAGTCAAATTAAGATTTCTCAATCGTTCCAATGAGTTGGAAGTTATTAAATAATGTTGGCTCCTTATTGATAATGGTGTATTTCAAGGATCAGTTCTGGGATCAATATTATTTTCACTTTACATTAACGATATTGGACAATTTCAATCTGATGTATATCTTTGAATATATATCGATGATATTAGCCTGCTTATTATCCCGAAAGGAAACCAGGGAGAAGTTGAAAAGTTTGCTAATGATTTACTAGGTGTGTTAGATACCTAATTGGTTTTTCTGAAAACAAATTATCTCTGAGTTTGGAGAAAACCAAATGCACAGTTTTTCATGCATGACAGAAAAGTATACCACCATACCACATCCAAATGAATAACCAAACGCTATCATTCATTGACTCTCACAAGTTTTTAGTATTGAGCCTGCAGTCTACTTTAGTTTGGAGTGAACATTGTGGAAATTTGGCAAAATTTATACATCGTAAATACTACGCTTTCAAGTGTCTACGATTATAAATAACTGAGGCGTGTTTACATTTCTTGTACTATGCAGAAATATACTCCCGACTACGGGATGGCATATTACTCTGGGATGCATCCGCTGGTGCACAGCAAGTATTTCTTTCGCAAAAAGCAGCTATTAGAAGTATGTTTGGTATGCAGTTTACAGAATCCTGCCGACCGGTATTTAAGAAACTGAAAATACTGCCATTGCCTTGCATTTATATAATAGAAGCATGTTGTTATATTTTTAACAATATTAATAATCTAGCAACTAACGCAACTATGCATGAATATAACACTAGAATTAAGGATCATAAACATTTACCACTTTGCACTATGACGTTGACTAGCATTAGTGTTCACAACTTAGATATTCGTATTTTTAATCATCTGCCTAACTGTATTAAAAATATAAACACATACATATTATTTCGGAAAGAAATTCGGAATCTATTACTAAACTATTTATTTTATACTATAGACGACTACGGTTTCTAATTTTCATTGCTTATGACTTGTTAAATACATTATTATTTAATCAATAAACATTTATTATTATTATTGTGTTGACAGAATACGTTTTGAATTTATACAGTAAATGATGTCCGAAGGAAACGGATTTCTATAATCTTGGAGCATGTTGAAGACACCTAATTTGATGAGATCGACTCTCTTTCCCGTCTCGAAATGGACCTTGTGAAAGTGATGAGATAAAATGTGAAGTTAGATACAAATTTTCACAACCAGATACTTGGTTTAATTGGGAAATAAAAATTATGTCAAATAGTTTGAGAGCTTGAGAAAGAGGTTTATTATGTTACTTATAGTACAAGAAAAAGTTATCGGGAAATACAGACCATATGACAATTTTTAAATATCACTGTGCAGCCTGTTTAGTCTCCTTACAGTTGAAAACAAATTCATCTGGAATGGTTCGAAGGGAGAGAAGTTTATTGATTACTCTTCTTTTTGTCTCATGTTTCCAGGAGAGGTTAAATAGGAGCATGCGAACATGTATCTGCTATGCTCAGTGAAGTATTGTTGGAGGTGTTGGTTTATATTTATGCAAAACACAAATCTTACAAGAGCAACTAGTTTCCCTCTATGAAGGAATGCACTTACATACAACCTACATTGAATCTCTCTCAATTTAATCCATTTTTTAAATTTGTTTCTCTCCTTGATTATTCTTAAGCGTTTACCGGGGATTTACACAAGTTTTTCAGTTAAGAACAAAGTCCAACGTAAAAGTTCTATGCGACAGGATTACACTCCTGACGCAGACATAATACCGTCGTTTTTTACCCAAGAGAAACGACTTAGGTTACAGAAAGAACAAGAAGAAGCTACCAACTCTCCTACATCACGGGCATTCCCCAGACTGTTTTATTTCTTTTTTCTTCTTTTCTACTCCTCCCGGTTGGAGGATGTTGCGCGCGTGCACACGCACACTACTCACGCTCTTATTGCCGACGTCGATGCCCGTAAGTTGTCTAGAGAAGACGCGCTCCGGACTTACATACATCGACGGCCAACTTAGAAGCAGGGCACGTATAAATAGTGTGAGGACCGACGTGGTGTGCGAGTCTCCTCCATGCAATTTATTTATGAAACTTAAGTGAAAAACGACTTACCGGCTCGTAAAAGAAGGACATTTACGAAATAAATGCGTCCAATTTATGAGAATAACGCGAAGTTTACAAGTATTGAATTCCGTTGGAGATAAATGTCGGCAGTTGGCTGTCGTGCGAGATTTCCGTTAGAGTAATAAACATATTTCTCCGGAGTTTTATGGTAGCCAGAAGAAGTGAGATGAAATAAAGTTGTTTCAATGAATCATATCTACTGGAATACGAGAGAAATAATAAAGTTGGCTTCTACAATTGTATTGGATTATTCTATTTTCATTATGTCATTTCTACCAATTCATAAAAATTATTCTAAGAATAAAGTCTTAAGATGTTTTTTTTGCCACTGAGAATTTTACGGATGGATGAATGTAAATTCAAAGTATAAGATATACAGGACAAGAAAAAGAAGCATGACGAAAAGGAAAAATGAAAAAACAACTGCGTGGAAAGTAATTTGCTAGAGACGGTATTATTCTGCGTGAACTCCCCTTGTTTCTGGAATTAAAGGAATCTTATTATTATGCTATTGTAAGCCAACGAGAGAAATTAACTTATACAGTGTGTCCCACGATAAGCTTACGCGCAAAGTAGGTATTTTTCCGCAAATCATTCCAGACAACATTTTTTTAAAGTCAACATTTCCTAACTGTTAGGAAATATTCATTTCCTTACTGTAAGCAAATGATATTTCGTTACAGTTGTTAGTGTTCTACATAAATGATTGAAAACACTTTGTTTATAAGGAATTAATTTATATTTCGAAAACCTCAATGCAATGCAGAATACATTTTGAAATTATTTTGTTAGATTAACATTACTAGAACTATGGGAAACATTTTGGACAACATGCGAAGTAGTTGCGTTATTTTGTTGAATATTTTGTACTGTGATAATTTCATTTGCCACCTCAACCTTATTCTTAAAATATTCTTCGATATACCCTTCAGCAATGTTGGATGATTTCCATCCGCCATGCCTCTTATATTAGCACCAGAGTCAACTAATATTGTTGCAGAAGACCGACGAAACCAGTAACCAGTATATTCTGTCGTATTTACCAAGTTCAAATAAGTAGCAACTATTCTAGGCATTTTTCTAAATTGATGTATTCTTACCACTTGTCTACAACCCTTTCCGCTTTGATATTTAAAGAAAAATCGCTCACTGTTCATATTTTCTAGTCTTAACGAAACATACTTCCGATAAATATTCAAGTACAACTGATAACTACAAATGATCTTGGTTTGTTGGTCGCCGAATCAGAAATGCTAATTAAGAGCTTAGATTCAAGCTCTTCTACATCGTGTAGAGTCATTCGGACCAACTCATCCATTCTAGAAGCCCCAGAAATACTAAATGTTAAAGCCACCTAAAAAATAAATAAATGTGTAATCTAAATAAAAATTAAAACTTTGTATATTACCTTAATTATTAAATAATCTTTATCTGGAGCTTCCTGGATAAATTGTTCGTTAAAATCTTAGTTATCTTTACCTTATAACCTTGAGCTTGCCGTTTCAATAAAGAACGAAGTTTTGAATATGTAGATATATCTACATTTTGTTTAATTGGAAGGGTTGACTTCAACTTTGAATAATTGGACCGTAATGTTGAAGATTTCATCTTTAAACAAAGGTCTAGAAAGTATGCCATTAGAACATTTTCCGAGAAAGAACTCGTGTTTTTACTCTTGCGATAGTCCATAAAACGTTTATATGCATATTCGTACTTTTCTCTTGATTTCTTTGGCAATAATTCTAACGAAGCAGTATTCACTGCCTCAACCAGCTCTGAAGGAGTCACAGATTTGGAAAATTGATCGTAACTGTTATATGTACATATATCTGTAGTTATGCCAACACAATGTTTATAGTTATGTCAACATCATATATATTGATCATGTCAATGTAATGTTCTTAATAAAAAGTTCTTATACAATAGTTGTTGTATAAAACATGGTGTCAGGTGTGTCAGATAAAAATTAAAATCAGCTTGTTAGTAATATACCGACGACGTAATGGATGAATGACAATTTGAAGCTGATAACCAGAACAATTAAAGCAGCTGCATGCACAAGTTACAAATCTAACAGGAAATGTTGCTAATCCTGGTAGTAATGGTGGAACATCGCCAGGAAATACAAATTATAATATTCCGTGGCCAAAACCATTTCAAATAGATTCGGGTGATCTATGGGAGAGTTTTCAGTTATTTAAAGGAAATTGGAATACTTACACGTTAGCCACAGGAATGGATAAATGGTCTACAAACCGTAGGTCACAAAAGGTAAACATTTTATTATCAAGTATTGGTGATGCTGCTAAGCTTAAATTCAATAATTTTGGATTAACGGATGAAGACAAAGTTAATTGCAAAAAATTGTTGAACAAAATTAGTGACAAAATTTTATGTAGAAAACATCCATTATATGAGCGATGGTTATCTGCTTCTTCTTAACAAAATACTCGATCAATGTCAATTTGACAAAATATCGGTTGACAATATGAATAATGTTATGTTAAGAGATAGAATTATGTTTGGTATTAAGAATCAAGAGTTAAAAAAGAAATCCTTGTAAGAAGATCCAGAAAAACTTTCATTAGATGATGTCGTACATAATTGCAGGGTAAATGAAGCAACTGAGAATAGATTTCAGAATATAAAAAAAGAGAAGAGAAAGAAAAAAAGTGAAAAAGACGCAGAAAGATCTAAGAGTATTAAAATAGAAGAAACAAAGAACTTACGTGTGAAACGCCCACAGCGTATTTTTAGGCCGCCTAACAAATATGAAGACTGTATCTGTTCGTAATTTCAATTGCATTTGTTATCATATACAGTATTCTTTATTTATATATTTTTGTTAATAATAGTTAAATATTTAGGTTTTGTTAAAGAAAGGAAGACGTTTTATGTATATATCTAGTTCGTAGGAAAAGCCGCATTCCTGGACTCTGTGCTGCTAAGTCTCGGTTTGCGCCTCGACTTAGCAATCTTCTCAGTCGTCCAGGAATGTTAGGCTTTTCTTACTCGGTAAACAATACAGGGTGTAGCGCGAAGAGTTTTAATTAGAAGTTTTTGGGGATGTAGTAATAAACGAAATGTAAAATTTTATAAGATTACACTATCGATAATGCTGACTTTACATATATTTTCGTGAATGATCTACTTCCGGTACACCAGAAGTACATACCAACTCGCTTATTTTAAATAGAACATGGTATTTTTTATTCTATTTTTCAATTCTCTATCAAATTTTGACTAAATTTCGTATACCATGTCCTATGCTAAAAATTAATAGTTTTTGAGATATTTAAATTTTTCTAGAAAAACACTGTCCCTAATAAATCATGATATTGCTGCAAACAAACATGCTACTGACTGAAATTTGAGAAGCCGTATTGTAAGACATCACTAAAGTGTCTCGTCCTTTGAAAAGTAATTATTTTATACAGGGTGTTTCAATTCCTATCTTCATTCTCATTTAATTGATACTAGCATTCCCTATACCTAAATCTAACCGGTTTTGGGATATTTTATTATTTTACTTAACAATAACGAAACTTAGTATTTCAACATTACTAAAGCGTAGGCCATGGCTGTCAAAAATGTGACAACTTAATAGGAAATTGTCTATATTTGCATTAGATATGTTTTTACACTTGTCTTCAAAAGTTCCTGTTTTATAGCAAGCAATGGCAAATTTAGCATTTGCAAATGACGATTTTTTTAATTTTATCATTATTTATAGCGAATATAACAGAATTATTAAGCGGACGTGGCGTATTTTTGCAGAAAGACACCCAGAAAAACCAAAAGTAGCTGATGATACCTACTAATGATTTCTAGAAAAAACGCAGTCCAAAATAAATCACAATACTCCTGTAATCAAAAGACTACTGATTCAAACTTTGTCACAGCGAATTATGACTTTACTAGCATGTGTCAGGCCTTAAAATATTTAATTTTTTATTCAAGGCATTTTACATGTACCACTGAAATCCAACAATTTGAAATAATTATAACTCGCTTATTTGAAATACATAACTCTGTATTTTATATGAGTTTTTCATTTCTATTTTTATTTCCATTTCCTACACCTAAATCTAACCAGTTTTGATTTATTTAACTATCAACTTAAAAAAATAATGTAATCTAATATTTCATTAAATTGGTTTGTTTTTATTAACTTTTGTCTTAAATTGACCAAATTGAGAGCAGTTTCTAAGCAATCTTTTTATGGTATCATTATCTTTGGTTTTCTGGGTACCTTTCTGTAAAAATACAACCCGTCCGCTTAATATTACACTCGCCGTAAATAATGATAAGATTTAAAACATCGTCATTTGTAAATGCTAAATTTGCCATTGCCTTGCTATAAAACATGAACTTTGGAGAACAGTGTGAAAACATAGTTGGCTGTTAAGTACAATAATAAAATATCTCAAAACCGGTTAGATTTAGGTATAGAGAATGCTCGGATCAATTAAATGAGAATGAAGATAGGAATTGAAATCTGATATAATATACAGGGTGTTGTACTTGAAATAAGCGAGTTATAATTGTTTGAATTTTTTGGAATTGAGTGGTATGTGGACAACGCCCTGTATAAAAAATTTAATATTTTAAAGAACGCTACACTTTATTGATGTCTTGCGATTTCCCATGTCAAATTTTAAGGCAGTAGCGTGTTTGTTTGTAGCAATATCGTGATTTATTTGTGACCGTGTTTTTCTAGAAAAATTTAAAAAAATTGAAATTTACTCGAAATTTGATAGAGAATGCAAGAATAAAATAAAAAGTGCCACGTCCTATTTAAAATTGGTTGGTATGTACTTCCGGTATACCGGAAGTAGATCATTCATAAAAATAATTATATTTAAAATCAGCATTATCGATAATGTAATCTGATAAAATTTTACATTTCGCCCATTACTACATCCTCAAAAACTATTCGCGCCACACCATACTATTACTAGCTTCGTCTGTAGAACAAATCTGATACTTTGAACATTTAAGTTTTTCATAAAGGTTGTTGCCTAAAATATTTATATTATTTATATGTTAAGCTTCTATAGTCCTTACAATTTGCAAGAAAGAATTATTTCTAGAAAACATTGCAACTGTCAAATTTTAGAAAGTGTAAAAATTTCATTAGCGATGCATCTAAGTTCCTCTCAGTAAAGTCTCTTACCCAAACTTATTTCGCCTACATTTAATAATTTTCATTAAATTTATACTTTCATACGGAGACGAGGCATTTATTGAATTACTGAGCCTTCTGGCTAGTATCTCTAACAAACGATACCAGCAGCAGCAGATGCTGATACGTTACGTATCAAGCCTTTTATAACCCGCGTTTACTGGCAATCACACAATTTCATTTCCAATTCTGATATTCCGAGCGAAATTATATTAATTTCGGGGCCATTTTATCAACGTCTCGATAATTACGCTCACTCTGCTTGACGGGCCCATCCGAATCAATAGCATGGTGCATGCACGAAATGATAAATTTCATTCCGGCCTGTCTGACGTGTACAAATGGTAGTAAAAGGGTACAAAGCGGACGACTGGAATATATTTTGTAACTAACAAATCATTCTTGATGCGGGTGCGAGGGCGGGCCGCGAGATGGCGGCTAAAAGGGTTAATTCGATTCGCAATAATTGCTAGAACACACATTAAGTGTAAAACGTGCCCGATTGTCGGCGTTACATCTTCCATCAAGGGAGACCGAAATTTAATGTATTGGATTTGAGGTAATTTTGCCGGCTAATTGCCTCACATAAATGCTTAGATATTTTAACTTCCCGTCGTTAAACTTTGAAATAAGTAAAGGTCTGAAAGTATACTTTGTCATGGTTGAGAATAAAAATGTTCACTATAGAAAGCAGAGCCAAGCTAATCTGCCTATTGGGCCCATAACTTATTTTATTATTCGTCAGTGATATCCCACGCTCACACGCTGTTTAGACTTCTTCGAGAGGCGATACTCTTGTCTGCCGGTGCCTGCAGGGCTTAGTCGACGGTATTGTCGATTGGTCACGCATGTGGCGAAATCCACCTCCAACAAACATCTCTGGGAGGAATAAGCGGCTTTCCTGATCTTAATACTCGTACTACCTTCAGGTAGCACTTTTCTGACACTGCTGTTAGGTTCCTACGCGTGAGGTCCGTCTTGTATCCGCTCCTCTGTTGAAAAAGTTCCTTGAACTTAGATCTCAAGTTATTTATTCACACCATGTTTCTCAGTCCTATTCTAACTTACGGCTTTTTGACATAGTCCAACGACGCCAAGTCTCAGACTCAGAACCTCGTCGTGCTTCAGTATCTATGTTTCGTATCCAATTTATAAATTCTTAGAGAGTTGGATATTCTAACTTTGAGTAATCACGCGAGGTCGTTGGCAAGATCCACCTTAGAGAGGGCTTATCGGTCTGAGAACGCACTCATCCAGCATCTTGGGGAGCTGGATCCTGGTAGGCCTCCACCGTTGGTTGGAATGCGGCGCATCATGGAAAAACAATAACAGTGCTAAGTTTTGACCCTGTCACTATTAAACAAAGAGTCTGCTAATAGTATCGAAAGTGTTCGAACATGTCATGAAGACACGACTACTATCGTTCGTCGAGAAGAACAAGCTCCTTACGGACGCTCAACATGGATATAGATCCGAAAGATCTACTCTAACAGCGGCAATCAGCGTCGTCGAAAACATTCTAAACGCCAGGGATGACGGCCAGAGCGCCAAACTAGTATTATATGACATAAGCAAGGCTGTCGATGCTGTATCTTATGCTATATTGTTGCATAAGCTCAATTTGTATGGCATCAGAGGCACTGCCTGGAAACTGATGCAATCTTACTTGCACGAACGACAACAGACAGTACTATGGAATAGTAGATACTCGACAACGCATTACGTGATCTATATTGGGCCCAATTATGTTCATCATATACTTGAACGATTTGCCAGATAATGTAGGAACTAATAACATCTTTCTGTATGCCGATGATACATCACTTTTGGTCACCGACAATGAGAACCAAATACAGCGAAAAGAGGTAGCAGCAACCGACACATTACTACTGGTAACAACTGGTTCAGGGGAAACAAGTTGAAGCTTAACGAAGACAAAACACAGATGCTTACTTTTTCGAAAGGAGGCACGGGTCAGACGGCTTGCTTTCTTGGCCTCTTCTTGGATGACACATTTAACTGGAACCATCACATAACTACGTTATGTAGTAAGTTGTGCTCTTACTTACCATCGCGGGGACGTATATTCTAGCGTGCTTAAAGTTCACCTACAACAGTTTCATGAGTTTTCAAAAGAACTCAAACTTCCACAACTACCCCACAAGAATCAAAGACGAGTTGGTGACTCCACTTCACAGGTTCTCATATTGCAGATGAGCATTATCAAAGACGAACAGGTGTCATTTTAGTCATAGTAGCCAATGTATTCACTCAACATTTACCAGAATTAATAGAGATTCGTTAAGATATTGATACATACCTTTTTGAAATCAAAATCAGAAATAGAAACAAAATATTGAGAAGAAATTAACCGTCGAACTTTTAATACAATAGTTATTGCACAGTTCCTGTACTAATCCTTTTTTACATCAAATATAGCTTCGAATTGCTTTAAAACCTTTTCTTCCGAAGAGCGATTAGCATCCGAGCTCTATAGCCCGTGTAACTTCGGGAAGGAAGCTGTTGATTCCGAGGCCGGACTAACAAGTAGCTAATAAATTCGGCGTAGAACTTTCCGAAACGGTTGATCAAGTTCTTAAAACCAATCAGGAATACTTTAGAGTGAAGTGCTTTCGAGAGGTTCGATTGCGGTTATAAGTAATAAAAGAAATCGTTGTCGCCTACTTTCGACTGAATTCTAGTCCTTGTTGTGTCGACCTGTCATCATAATTTCATTGTGAAAATGTTTGTTTAGTTAGGTAACGAGTGTTGAAGTTTTCTTTTCCAATTACATTATTGCCGTCTAGACATAGGCTATAAATAAGTAAAATAAATATACTCAGTTGATGAAGTCTTGTCTGATTGTTTGTAGGAGAAGTTTATACACGATATAATTAACAGATATTTTCTTGGAAAGGATCTCCTTAAAAATATTTAAAACTTTTTGTAACTTAGATGGCTTTTGTGTTAATGGAATAGAATCCTAGTTAGTTGGCCAGTTCCCGGCAATGAATTGGGTTTCCAATAATGTTATTACAGTGCAATATGTTCTCATATTACCATTACATTTCGTCGAATTTGTTTGTAAAAGTAGATACACACAGTGCTGAGAATATTACCTAATATATCAACATTGAAGTTCAATATAGCGCACCATTCGAATAGCAATTTATAATCTGCGTCGTTTCCTCAAAGGACTTGCAAACTAATAGTCATGTAATAAGCGCATGCATAAGCTCTACACATCCATAAATCAAACAAGCGAATATTAATGTTTGTCACAAGAATATTACAACGCCTTTCTCGATTCTACGTACTGTAGGAGTTGTAAACTATGCGTTATCGACATAATAAGTATACGCTGAATTAATCACGATAAGGATTTGGTAATTGTAGAGCTTCGGCAAATTAGATGGATCTTTGGAAAAATTGAATAATCGTACATACTTTGTAAGGAGCTGCAGCTCAAAAGTGCACTCTTGTACCTAGCTACTGTTTCAGTTTTGTAAAGTTTCATCAATATTTGCATAAATGTTAAGTGAAAGAAATAGTCCAATTATCAAAGTCCAAAGTTTATACCAGCTTAACCTTTACAGATTTTTTACAGACAAGAATGGCCTCCTGTTACGGATGCTTCGAAATTGGGTTTGAAACTTGTCCTTCTTCACATAGGAAACGTTTATCCATCCATTCCAGTTGGCTGCATCCATATAAAGGAACTTTATGAAAATATGACTCGTCTTCTCGACAAAATTAATTACAAAGTGTACAAATGGCATATCAGCACTGACCTTAAAGTTGTAGCAATTCTACTCGGTTTACAACGGGGGTACACAAAGCAATGCTGTTTCCTTTGTAAGTGGGACAGTCGATCGAGAAATTTCCACTATGTTGTTAAAGATTGGCCAGTTAGGGCTCAGTATATTCCTGGGACTAAAGAATATACTTCATACGGCACTAGTGGACCCTGATGTAATATGTCTACCGTTACTGCACATCAAATTAGATTTGATTTCGTCGAAGCAATGGATGCGGATGATCGTTGCCTAAATAAGCCTATTTAGGCTTTTAAATAGAAATTTGGTAACGGTATTGCACATGCCCCGTTATTTAATATCCATTGTACGCCATCAATCACTGCTCCTATAATGCAGTTCAATTTAGTTGTGCATATTAATAATCTTTTTAACTCTATGTAAGTAATTTGGTAGTTATTGTTGTATAGTTTAGTTGTAACAAACTGTAATTTGTTGTAGTACATAACCCTGATGAAATTTCTAATTAAAGCGAAATATTGGTCTATATGAAAATCGAGTTTAATTAATTAACCATAAGTCATATTCACCCGACATTTTTATTCCACTACGTGTTATTTTCTAACGACTGCCATTACCTGGAGATTTATCGTTTAGTAGTTGTCAGTTTGCGTTAGAGTACATGTCATTTTTTGAAAAGGTCTCGGTTTCATAGACTGGGTGTTTAGCATTACGCCAAGGGTTGTACAGGTATCTAGTACCTGATGTTTCGTATTCTGTACTATAAAAAAGACTTGAAATGCTTTTACTATAAAGAGGTGTTCTTACTTCTTTAGGGTTGTAACATGGATAAGTAGTGGAAATGTTTCAAAACGTCCACGAAAAGAGAGAGTCCGCTTTCTGGATAAACATTTTGAAGAAAAACTTATGGAGTGATATTTAGAACGTGAAGATGAGGTTAATGAAGGCGAGGAGATTGACGACTCGGATATGGATCCAGACTGTGTACTCAGTGATGAGGAAGAGACTACACAAGAAAGAGATGTAGGAAACAACAATGGAAGTATGAGTAGTGACTCAGAAGATGATCTTTGAAGCACTCAACAGGAAATTGAGTTGAAGAAAACAATATTGAATGCAATCAAGAAAGGAAGGAAGAAACGCAGTTTTTTATTGGAAAAAAAAGAAAGAGTTTAAATGGCTAAAAACGGTAAGTTCTACAATTCGAAAAACAGCAAAACATAATATTATACGACAATTATCTGGACTCACTCTAAAAGCTATCCAGTTGGAAAGTGTTGATAAAATCGAAATTTGGAAGTGTTTATTTGACACACAAATGATTAATAAAATTGTCCTTTATTATTAGTATTATTATTATCGGATAATGCTTACTACTACTACTACTTACTATCTTACCAACTTACTATCTGGCCATGAAAATATGAAGTCGCTCTTCGCAAAGAATTTGACCGGAGGCTTATCCTTAGAGCAACTATGTCCGTTAAGCGTTTCGAAGTCTTAGCGACTTGCCTCAGGTTTGATGATTCCACAACTTGTGAAGGGAGATAAAAGAATGACCGCTATTTCCGAAACATACAATTCGCTCATAGAAAACTCTCAAGAAATGTACTCGATTAGTAGTAATGTGGGTTTTGTAAGTATATGCCAAAAAAATCAGCGAAATATGGCATAAAAATTCAATGGTTAGCTGACTCTGCTATTTCTTACCTTTTTAGCGCCTATATTTACACAGGAAGAGACAGTGATGGAATTGGACTTTCCAAAGGAGAACGTAAACTGTCGAAACCCACACAATCAATTATACGCTTGTACAAATCACTTGAAGGATCGAACCTAAACGTTACGAGCGACAACTGGTTTAGTTTGTTAGAGTTAGTAGAAGCATTTAGAAAAAGATCTCTGACATACTTAGGTACTATGAAACAAAACAAGACAATTATACCACCAGAATTAAAAGCAAAAAAAATCCAGGCCAGTCGGGCCAACACTTTATGGATTCGCTCGCTTCGATATGCCGGTAACATTGCTGTGAATTGTGCCAAAAACTAATAAAGCAGTTGTGCTTATATCATCTATGCATGACAAGCTTGAAACAGATTCTGATAAAAATAGATTGTCTGTTACTATAATATAATAAAACAAAACGTGGTGGATACCTTCTGGACATGAAAAGTGCTTTGTATTCATCCATTAGGAGAACAAGAAGATGGCCATCAGCAGTATTTTATACTCTAGTAAATGTAAGCTGTGTCAACAGTTTCATACTATATTTGTGTTATTCTCAAAATCCTCCAATAAATAGAAACCATTTTATTAAAAGTTTGGCTATGCCATTCTTGGAATCGCATCTTCAAAGACGCTTAACGATTCAAAACCTTCCCAGAGATCTCAAATCACTAATACGCTAAATAATTCCTGAGGAACTGCAAAAGACGACTCACGAAGTTCCATGCGACAAACTTCTAACTTCCCACCACTAAGGAGAGGAAAACGTTCTGCAAATACATAAAATGTAATCATGCTATTTGTTTAGAGTGTAGCAGAAAAGTGTGCATTAGCAGTGCCACCAAAGAACTCTAACTTCTTTAAGCAAATTAAACTTTATATTTTGTAATAATGTTTAAATTTGTTTAAGGAAATAAACGTTAAATTTGTTTAGATTAAAATTTGCTACAAAAAGAATATAGTTTTCCTGAAAAATATCGAAATATATACATATATTTAGAACATTTTAACGACCAGTCTGTATGACTGGATATTTCTCATTACATACTATATAACTACTTTCCGGTTTAAGAGTTAAACGTCTACAGCATAGTACATAGTTACTAACGAAAAAATAAAAAAATTAAAATGTCTTGTCTAGTGTAATTTGTAGGAAACATTATTGTATATCTACCCTCTAAAGATAGTCCCAAATTTGTCGCTACGTAATCGGAATTGTATAAGAAGATAACGTCGAATTCTCAAATTTATAGTTACCAAACGTTCCCACAAAAACTTATCCACATAACAACGTAATTCACACCACATGTAATTTTACAGCATACAAGATTCTTGGCCGCATTAAGTCTGCGAACTTTTGTATACGTGGCAAACACACCGAACACGTTTCCCTAATTGTTTCGGGGTTGTTTTATGCGTCCGTTATATCCGAAAGTATTAAAACGGCTTACGTAAATCTCGTGGTGTTCGTGATTGTAAGCGTAGGACGCTGAACGGAAGCCAATGCAGTGTTGTGCAAACATGGTGACTTCAACCGGAGTATTCCGATGCATTCCGGAACTCCGGTAACGGAATAAATTGACTGGGAAAATAACAAAAAGAATAATACGGTGAAACGCCGCCTGTGCACATAGAAGTACGTGGAAATAGTTATATGTAGGAGAATTCGTGTTTCCGCAAAGAGCCTTTGTAGTTGCTGGTGTACATCGAATACGTATCTACTGCAACTTCGGGAAGGAAGATATAAAAATAAGAGGAAGATATATACAAGCTTTCCGTTTACGTTTGGAATATATACTACGCGATTTTCTTTGCATTTCCAAAGAATCTAATTTGCATCTTTATACCTTAATTTTTTACCTCTACGAATTTTGTCTAAGAGAGACGAGAATATCTAATGAGCTTCTGTTTAATAGTTGTCAAATTTTTTTTCCGAAAGGTGTAATTTATAAAAAATTAAACAAGCAAACAAAGCAATAAATGTTGAACAACTGTAGAAAAGAAAATTTGATTTTCTTCCGTTTTTATACGGATGGTGAAAATCTGAAAAATCGGAAATATCTCCAAAACCATTGAAACTAGACACAATAATATCCGTATAAAAACGGAAGAAAATCAAATTTTACATCCCTTTTATGTAAAAATAGCTATACCACTCCATTAAAAAAAATCAAGTTATTCATGATTTTAAAGTTGGGAAATTACTGATCACTATTTAATCACCCTGTAATATAAATGCAACAATTTTCTAATAAAAGCCCTCTCTCATGATTAAACGAAAACTGGAAACCGCATGTTTCTAACTTTCGCAGTTACCGAGATATTTCCAAACACCGAAGACGCTGCAGATGTCACTTTTTTCAAAAAACGTCACGTAATTCGGAAACGGTACAGCTTAGACTCAATGTAAGCTTAACAAAGTGCCTTTTAAATTTAATAAGGAATCAAAAAGTGCAATAATATCTAGGGTGTTCTATTTAAAATAATAAAGTTAGTATCTACTTACAGTAGACCGTTGCATCTTAGGCTGGACACTCTGTATATACTGATGCTAATTATTATAATAAGAACGTCCGGTAATATATAAAATATCGTAAGTAAGAAGTGGAAACGCTGTATAATAAAGCAAGAAAAAAAAGTTAGAATGGATGTTAATTAAACAAAAGAAAACTTTAAAGCTCATCTACTAAAAAATAAAGCGCCCAAACAGCACTACATGTATAGCCAACTATTAAAGTGACATATTCATACAATTTCACAAGGAATTTTCTGGGTGAAGAAACACTGAAATCGAGCCATCTTAACCGGTCATCTAGTTGAGAGGAACTAGGATTCCTACATGGAGAGAAATATAAGGAATATTACACTGACGTACAAAGAAATGAAAGCCAATGAATAGAGACAAGAAGGACATAGGTTAATTAAGCTGTACTGAATGATTCTTAGACAATGCATCTTTAGCTAGAAATCAAACATCGTTATGAACTACTGCCCTGATGAATAATTTCTCCGAAGAGACATGATGGGACAAAATTTCATCTTTAAAAACTGACAGCTGCTCACTACAGTAAATGAGACGTGCACTCAAGTTCTACAAACAATAGGGCAATGCACTGGTTCCTCTTCGCAAATCGGAACTACCACCCCATCACTCTGATCTCATACCCTCAGAACTAGCTGAACCCATCATCCTAAAAAAAACTGAAAGAAGAATTATTTGTACATAAAATCATTCAAAACGTACAGTTTGGCTTTAGGGAAAGGCCTTCCCACGGAGTTATAACTGGGTGACAGAAGCCATCGGCAATTCTCTCGAAGCTCGGGAGATTTCTAGACATTGAGAGGGTCTCTGAAATTGTCTGGCACTACGGCCTAATCTACAAGATGATCACAGCAGGCATTAATCCGGAAATAACTAGAGTCGTTTATTCCTACATTCATACGAACTTTCTCTAATAAACTAGAAATGTTGATCTCCACCCTGAAACCAATTGCGCCGGGCGTCCCTCAAGTCTCTTTTCTCGGTTCTGTTATTTATTGTTTACATGCAACCAAAAATCCCTCACGGACACTTGAACATTTACGCCGATGATACCGCGAAGAGATAATGTGTCGTCGCCTACAAGGTCAGATAGACTCCATTAGTGGTCAGTGCCAAACTTCCCTGTACCTGAGGCTGGTATACATATTCTTCCAGCGACCGATAACTAAGTACATACGACGCATTGTCTAGATCAAACTTGGCTAAGTCTCACTTGAAGAAGCTCGAAGTCCTACAAATCCGAATCCTAAGGATAATAGTTGATGCCTCTTGGTACGAGTGAAACGTCCAGCTCCGAGCCAACTTGGGAGTTTCATCCTTTGAAGAACATGTGACAGCTTTAGCCACCAAAATTATGGATAGGATCATTATATCTTCGAACCCGATGACCTCACAGATAACAGAACTGGATTTGGGCAAACCACCTCCCAAAGTGAAGATCAGGTGAGTCTTGGCAATAGCAGATCAATAAGATACTAAGAGGACTACCTCCAACCGGAACACGGAACGAAACAAATATGTTACAACCATTTTCTCATACATCCAGAGTCAGAAGAGCTCATAACTGAGACAAAAGAGCTCAGGAAACCCAATCCAACCCTAAAAAGAGCAAGCAGGATCACAGTTCACATCAAACTTAAGTACATGGTAGGTTCCAAATACTGAGAATTAAGTATTGTATTTCAAATTATATATTTTACTAAATGCAAATCATAATACCTGACTAAAACAAAATATCCTTTTATTGTTCTACCTATTACATTAATGACATTATATTTAATGAATTGTATTAAATTTATAACGTGCATAGTATACCCTCCAGGAATATAATCAGGTAATTATGAATTCAAAAGAGCAAACCGAGGGCAAATTACTACGTAAAGTAAGAAGTTAATGTTGATCTTATTATCTGCACGCAGTAGAAGACATTATCTTGAAAAGGGGGCGCTGTGAGCCGTATAAAATTATTTTATTACGATGTAACTAATCCCCTTTAATGCGACCCTCGTACATCTCGGAGACGTCTATGTTGTAGTACTGTATCGAAGCAAAAGCGAGCACACATATATCCATCTAGTTTTAATTACTTCATTCCGAGAATCTCTATTACTTCCCAGTTTATTGTGTTTCGAAATTAATTAGAATTCGACGGTAGTTATTATCAGGAGTCGTAGGAGTAATGGCGAAAAGTTTACATCCGGCGTAACATATTAAGCATATTATATGACCATTACTAACATACCAACCGCTTAATGCTTAACCTACATGTTCAGAAACTATTGCAACCATCCGTGAGCCTTAATGAAATGGCTTAAAATAAACTGGAATTGTTCGAAAAGGTTGAAATATTTGCCGTAGAAATAAAATCAGGTTCTCTGTAATCAGAATCCGTTGGATATTGTTAACTGTTATATGAAATTTATTTGCCTTGACTAATATTTTGGAACGGCGGCTTGCGGCAGACAAAATTATTGTTTATAGGAAATGTGATCTTATATGAGATCGTTGAACTAAGAAATGCGTTTTTAATCGCATGTCAACTCTACAAGCATACATAGGGCTGTAGGATGCCTACAGAACAAGCTTCGCAGGACTCGCATCATACTTCTAATTATCCTAATTTGAAAGACAAAGAGATAAGCCGCTTACGATGAGCCTCCAGAAAATCAGGCAGTATCTCAATCTGGATTCAATATACGCAAAATAAAACATTCTAATGGAGTCCAGGTTAACTCGATTTCGCAATTACCTAATGCCGTATAAGGCCGAAACCAATCTACCCTACAATTGTTGGCAATACTCTTTCTGTCTTTGACGAGAGTCCACTATCACTCCTGAGCTAGGTTATGGTGCAACCTACAATGATTAAAGCATCATCTTAATAGTGTTTACATAGCATAGACAAGCATAGCCAAGACAGTTCCCCGACAAAGTAACCGCAGAAGTCAACCAGCCAATTTGAAGTTAAAAAACATCCCTTAACTTTTATAAAGGAAGCACAATGAATCGTGCTTGGTTGGATCAGTTATGGAACGAGAAAAAGTCAATTTTATATTATTTTTCATCCATTAATCGTTAACGACTAATTTAAAGTGATTACACCATAAAAATCGCAAGAATTGACTAATCGCTTAATAGAACAATACAGTATGACTTACAGAACATTTGTGTACGCTGAAAAGTTAGTAACAGAAAATACGATAACTAGAAACTGTTCTACATTTGAGGGGAATGCTTCTTGACTATGTAACGTAAGCATAATATCCCGTCCTATGATATAATATAAGGCAGAATGTTGGGATACCTGAAACCAAAATGACAACGGCATGCTCGACGCATACCGACGGACAAATTAGGTACATTCATCTCTTCCGGCTGTCCCAATTGTGTTACCCACACGACACACATACAGTTCGGTATACCGCACGACATATGAATGGACTTTTATTTCTATCTCAAACGTTATTGTCGTAAAATGTAATGATTTCATTCTTAAATAGTTTTGTGCTAGTTCAAACATTGCATATTTACATTTAACATTACTACCTACATACTATATTAATATTTGATTGAAAGAAAGTCTTGATATTTCATTCGGGAAATTTGTGCCATTTTAGAAAATGAGATTTGTTTTCTTCTCATCCGGAAGGTGTACTTATAATTGTTACCAATGATGGCTCTTCCTTCATTCCTAACACTTATATTTATAATATGTGCATGTATGTATGTATGTATGTATGTATGTATGTGTTACGGGGTGATATCGCACTGCGACCTGAAAGGTCTATTGTGTCCCCCTTTTCTTGCTGTGAGGTAGAGGGTTTCTCGTCTTCATAGCTGGCTTGCTAGGCCTATCTGCTTTAGAAAATTTAGAATGTGGGATGGCTTGACTTTTGGCAGATCTCCCACTTCTATTTCATAAGATCCTAGGTGCCTGGCCCTTGAATTACGTAGTACACAGAGAGGATATGTATGGAAGTTTCGTCTTCTTCCTCGCAGAAACGGCATTCTGCTGTCTCTGCTAGCCCAATTGCTTCTATATGGCTTCGGGGCCGACAGTGACCTGATAGGATTCCTGTCAGCAAGCGAAGTTTGTCCTTGCTCAAGGTAATGAGTTCATTGAATCTGTTCTGGTTATAGGTTCCCAGAGTCGTTTTCGCTTGTCTCATTCCATGTTGATTAAACCAGTGCTTGGTTTTCCTTTGATCAACTTCTCTTATGTGCATGTATACTGCATGACATAGAAACTGCAACACCAAGAAGGGGTGCGAATTTTTTTACCAACCTTGGTAGAAACGTATAACTAGTCAAAGGCTATAATTGATTAAAATTTTGTTGCGATAGATCAAGTGGTCATGGCACATCTGACACTTCATTCAGTTTTCGCTGACATTAATGTGTGGTGTATTTATTGTCTGTTTCAAATTAATTTCAAAGGTTTTGTCTTATTATAACTTTGTTTAACGTGTTTAAACAGTTTTATTATTCCTAGAGTGCGGCAACGTGGAAATAAGCGAATTCGACAGAGGTCGAATTGTTGGTTTGCGAGAAGGTGGTTTTTCATACAGGGAAATTGCAAATCGCCTTAACCGGAACCAATCCACCATTATGCGCTGTTATCAAGGAGGGTCAGGAAAGACGCCAAAGAGGAACCGGAAGCCGAAGAAGAACTGGCGAGATACAGGACCGCCGCCTTCGCCTAATCGCGCCTAAGAGACAGATTCTCCAGTACCATATCAATTGCTGCCGTGTGGTTACGTAATCAAGGACGACCTGTAACCCTTCGAACCGTTTATCGTCGTATTAGGGGTTTCGGCTTACAATCTTATCGTCCACATCTTGTGTTACCACTTACGGCTTAACACCGACAGTAACGTTTGGAGTGGTGTAGATTGCGAATGCAGTGGATCGTGGAGTGGCATAAGGTGGTGTTCAGTGATGAATCTCGATTTTGTCTAGGGATGCATGATGGCCGTATGAGGGTCAGACGAAGACGTGGGGAACGTCGTGATATTCAGTTTTCCGTTGAAAGGCATGTGCATCGAGCAGCGGGTGTCATGGTATGGGGTGCTATAGCATATGGGAGTAGGTCTCAGTTGGTATTCATCCAAACCACCATGAACGCCCAGCGTTACATTGATGAGGTGGTAGAACCCCATATTCCTCCATATCTTCAAACGCTCGAAGACCCACTTTTCGAGCAGGATAATGCCCCTCCCCACGTAGCGAGATTTGCCATGGCCACCCAAATCCCCCGACCTCTCGCCAATAGAACATGTGTGGGACATTATGGGACGAAATCTTATGAATGTAGCCAATCCCCCGCAGACACTAATAGCTCTCCGGCATGAATTACAGGTTACTTGGGACACCATACCCCAAGAGGATATCGACCACCTAGTCGAATCAATGCCACGAAGAATGAGGGAGTGTGTAACTAATAGACACATTATTAATAAAAATTATGTTAAATTGTGTTAGTCTTTTGTTTTTTTCTTTGAAATTTTAATCAATTATTGCCTTTGATTAGTTATACGTTTCTACCAAGTTTGGTCAAAAAATTCGCACCCTTTCTTGGTGTTGCAGTTTCCATGTCATGCAGCATATGTGTATTTGGTAATACTTTGCACTTATCCGTAACTGGAGATATAATACTGGTGAACAGACGTTTTCTTTCTGCATCATATAAGTTATTCAGCAAAATATTCCAAGCATTACTGTTATATACGATAATGTTATGTTCTTTGCAGTCACCCCAAATTACAAAAAAACATTTTGCTAATAGAAAGCAAAGTGTAAATTTATAGACATGCTACTATTTTAGTGATTAAAATTAGAATAATCATAAACGTAACTTATCGCTTGTCTATTATCTAGTTATAAGTGCCACAACGTTCGTGTTACTTGTGTTGAAGAAGTATTTGAGTGGGAATGCGCCAATTTAGTCATAAATTATAGCTTGTGAGTTGGATTTTCTTACAAAGAAGTGGATATAGTAAATATCTATAACAAATTGCGTGTATGCATAATAACAAAGAGAATAACAATAAGAATAAATGAGTTAAATGGAAATATTTACCAAGAAGTAGCGTTTCTTAACAGGCAAGCTGTTTCACATATCTACAGGTCGACCAGAATGCTGTGGCAGAACAATATATCGCAACGCATGAGCAATTAGATCCGTCTTTTACATCAGCGCGCCAATCACAGCTGAGTGCTGCAACATCATACTTTTATCCAACCTCTCCGACATAAACGTAACTGCCACGGGATTCTTGTCGACCTGTAGATATGTGAAACAGCTAACCATTACCTTACGATCTGTCAGATAGTATTCATTTTGAAATGATTAGTGATGCTACCAACAAAACAGAGGAAATTCAACATGTGAAAGATGCACTCCAGAAGAACGGCTACAAACCACAGGAGATTCGGAGATTAGCCGGAGCCAAAAAGGAACAGAAGGATGACTCAGAACTAAAGCCAGCAGGATACGCACACCTGCCGTATATTGCTGGAGTCACGGACAGGTTGAAGAAAACCCTGGAGAAGAAGAACGTCAACGTCAGGTTCAGTACAGTCAAGAAAATAAAAGAACTGCTTCCATCCAACAAAGAATCCATACCGAGACTACAAGCTAAAGGCATCTACGAACTTCAATGCCAATGCGGGAAATCGTATATTGGACAAACCGGGCGCAGTATACAGTGCAGAGTGAAAGAGCGTCGCAGAGATGTCGAACAGGGAAATACTGGAAAATCTGCAGTAGCTGAACACTACCACACCGGAAGCAGTCACGTAAAGACTACAATGACGTGAAGATACTAGCCAAAAGCAATCACTACTACCCACGGATCGTGAGAGAATCCCTGGAAATAATGAAGAATCCGAACAACTTCAACCGAGAAGACGGATACAGATTGAGTAAGGTATGGAAGTTAGCGCTGGAGAGCCTGAAGGAGCAAGGACCAACGAGGACGCATCCGAAATCATCTAACACGAATCGAGGAGAAGCATCGGACACGGATCAGAGAACGATAACGGATACGGTTCAGCGGACTGGAACGGATACGCATCACTGGAGCGGAACAGGGGCTGGGTATATAACGAGGAGCAGAAGACATCAACATCAGTCTTTAGAGAACTTCTGAAGAAGCTGACCGTATGATCAGCGAAACGTCAAGTTTGTTACAACAACCACGGCAATACCCGAAAGATACATCTTTAAGTACTCATTTTAATTATTTATTGTATAAAATAGGGCATTTATGTATGTATAATGACCAGTAAGTATAATTACCAGTATGAATAATGACCAGCATTAATAATCACCAGTATGTATAATGACACATATGGATAACGGCCAGTATAACTTCCCATTCTGTATCGCTATACGTAACGTAAACGAAATTCGTTAGAAACACTTTCGTTAGGAATCTTGATAAAAACGGTATTCTGTACCTGCTTCGTAAAAGGTCTCCCCGGTAATGTAGGGATAAAGAAGGAGTCAATATATTTAGAATGTAGATGTTAGATGTATTTGAAAACAGAAACGAAATAATTTCATTTGGGGTGTTTCCTTTGTATATTCCCTCGCTAAAACTATAAAAATAAAATAATAATAATAACACTGAAATAATTGATCATTTATTGACGTTCTAAATGATTGATATTAGATTTATAGCTTTATGGAGTAAATAGAACCATTTATGAGAAATACATGTTAATTATATTAATGCCTGGAAGGCAGTTAATAATATTAGGAATTCAAAATTTATTATTATTTATACTACTATTATTTATACCGGCTATTATGTTGATTGTGCAGGATATTATAAAAAATTGTATCTACCTGAGTGTAGTATAAAACAGGAGAAGTATGTATAATGTATAGAATACAGCAGGCGATTGAAAATGTGTAACGAAACAGGTACAGAATAGGGGTGAAATAATGACCAGTATGACTAATGATCAATAAAATAATGGCCAGTATAAACCAGTAATAACCTATATAAATAATAACGAAATGACAAATGTTACAACATATTGATACTTGATGATGTCACTCATTTATTGAAAGCATAAAAATAGTAGAATTTTAGTCTCAGATTTGTCGAAAATCAGGATCCGCTATCATTTTTCGTTCTTGTAATTAAGCCCCGGAAAATTTGCCCAACCCTGTTGATATGTATACCTTAATATACATAATACTGGACCCTAATGTAATACTGGGCCCAATAGAATACCTTGAGGAAGAACGTTTACTTAATGTTAGCTCTGTAGATTTTATATCATTGATTTCAATGTTCCGATATGTTCTGTAAACAATTAAATACAATTTGTTACGGAATTAGAATGCTAAGAAATAACTTAATATTTTTGTAAAAATGTACTATGCACTTTTCTACTCCAGAATGAGGTACGGAATCTATCTCACCAGGACTTTATTTATTTCCACCTCTTCCTGCAAAATTGTCATAATCGATGTTTCTGATATCCTAACTTCCCTCATAATTACCAAAACATGAACTGTCTTGTCTTTCGTTCCACTCATCAATCATCATCCCATGTTAAAGATAAACAGAAATCAAATATTCTTCACCCTGCTAGTTTAGCTAATATACGAATGTCAATGTAAATTTCACGTCTACAAGCAAATCCACTTACCCTTACAAGGCCGACGTATGGGGGGAATCACGCTATAATTCCACGTTTCAATTAGTAAATATATGCAGACAATGAAGACATTAATACTTAAACTAACATAATCTATGACCTACACAAATTTATTCCACTGTCAAGTAGTAAATGCAGTCACATGCAGACCTACATTTTACGTATAACAGCATAGCGATGCGAGTCAGATATTAAGCAACATTCTTCTTGAGTGATTTACCACTGCATTAAGCCGCAACGTGCACACCCGAACGCCCTCTGTAAATCACGGTGTATTAGAAAGCAGCACACTGTATCACAGACGTAGGTACATTTCCACGTTACCCTATAGTGCGGTGTACCTTGGCTATTGCGAATCCGACATTGTTAGGTTTCAAGAGATGAAGCAGCAAAAGAGAAAGAAAACAAAAAAATGGAAAACGCGACCGCAATGTGTGCATGAGCGGAAAGGATGGATAGTCGTCCTTACAAAAGCACAGTTGTCTTGACTGAAGCTAGTCGGTACGAGCGAGATGGCGAATTTGACGGAATCGGAGGAATCGTTTAAAATTTCAAATGACTTCTGCTTCGTGGAAGTCGTATGCGCTGTGCACTTTGCTTGTTGGTGCTTTTCACGTCGTATATGTTACCGGTAGACCGATTATTCCTTGCGGTATACTTGTTATTGATGATATTCGATATATCTACCCGTTGGCGTATGGCAGTTGACGAGATGCTTCAGCTTGAAGAGATGTTGGGAAATTGATGTGGGACTTCTTTTACATGCATATATACATATATGTTTGAACATTGTATATCTCAAGTAAACAGATAACGGTTTTAAAATGAACTTTGCAAATAGAAACAGGATTACGACATAGCATTTGAGTAGTCCACTATGAAATTGCACTTCCTTTAGATTGTTACTGAAGAAGTCTATGAAAACAAAATTTGGTAAACAAGATTCCGGATTGCTAAATTTGAAACTTACTCTATGTGTTAAAGATTTTGGACAGTTGTGAGTTTTGATTTAAGGGCTTTCAAATACAGGCCTGCCTAGATGTTTTAAGAGCAAGATTTAGAAAAGGTAAATCAAAAGAACCAACTCGCAAAAGAAACCTGGCGTTTGTTTATGGTCCTATTTCTTTTTCAAAGTTCTTTGCGCAGTGACATCTATGAGTGAATAATTATATAATTGAGAGTGTGTCGCTGGGACTCTCAACGTAGAAAATATCGACAAAGTCAAAGAAATTTTTCGAAGCGACCACGGTGTGTCTCCGAGACTCATCAAAGAGTAAACTGGGATACCGAAAAGCACAGTCTACTGCATTTACACAC
>CM043015.1:190596036-190721109 GCA_023690525.1 Holotrichia oblita
GTGACGCCTTAATAACGTAACGAATCCGAGAAATGAATTTATTTTTTATTTTTTTAAATCTTGATTAAGTTTTGTTGTTTATTTTGACAAATGATTCGTCGTTAGTAACAATTAAAAATCGAATAATATAATAGCATTGATCATTTTTGTTATTGTAAAAATTATTCATTATTTACCTTAATCCTCAAAAAATCGATTTTATAGTCTTCAAAATCTCTGATTTTTGTAGTGTTATTGAATTTGTAGCATTATTGTTGGAGATAAAAAATAAAACAAAAAACGTATCTGCCGGGATTCGATGCCTAAACAATCCGTGCATTTGCGTTATTAAGCCATCGCGCGAACCATTGCGCCATGGACGCTTGAACTAAGTCACATATTAAAAGCCTTATTAGGAATTCACGAACAATAGATTTAAAAATAATAATTTTTGGCTTTATTAAAATGACTTTCGTTGTACTATGATTGTGGAGATGTTCATTGTCAACCCAGTTATATTATGCGGCCCTTAATTTTGAATGAAGTAGTATTAGGGAGATAATATTCACCGAAAACCGATTTTACATGTATTCTGCCTATGTCCCACTTGGCCGTGGAAACCCTGTATATACCTGACTGCAATTGCTACAGGGAATTAAGTAAACTACATTAGATCGGAATATATTAGGAACTGCATCCTTCATGTTAGAGAAAAAGGAGTTGTAGAAACCAAATCTGATGTTATCATGTCGTAACACTTTTGTGAGTTTAGGGGTTATTTCTAGAAATGAAGGGAATCTTACAGTAAATTGTTGGTGTGGGAAGTTCAGGGGGAGGGTGCAAGTGATGTGAAGTATTGAACTGGTTGTTAGGGATGAAGTGCTAAACAGGAGTTTGTTAACCAAGGACTTGGGGTACCCATTATTTGTGAACATCTTAAGAAAGAATGATCAGGTTGTTATTCCGAAAGGAAGGGTGACATATGGTAGTGACTCTGTTACGTTGTGTTGTCCCTCATTTTTAATTCGTACAAATTAAACATGTTAGAAAAGTAATCCACAGTCATCCTGGGTTTTATAGTAGTTTATATCAGATATTTTCTCTCACTGAGTTTAAAAAATGTAAGTAACAATTATAAACAGTTATTTTAACGTTATTGACCATGGTTTTATTCTTGTAGTTGTGCCCTGATGAAGCACTGAACATAGTGCGAAATATTGCCTATATTTGGTTCAATTTAAAATTTGGTTTTCATGAAAATTAAATCTTAGTTAAATAGGAATTTTTAGTTGCACGGAGATCTTAACAAAAAGATTTGCATTTTAATCTTTTTTTGTTAAGATTTCCGTGCAACTAAAATTCCGAATTAACTAAGATTTAATTTAATTATAACTTAACTTGATTTAACTAGGAACGGTGCAAACCGCCGTTAGTGATTTTGTTGCTTTCTAATTCTCGGACTAAATTCGTATGGAAGTTCAACTATTTTTCTAACAACGACTGCTTACCTCATTTCCGTTTTTTCAATTTGAACCTTGTAGCAGCATCCTCGCAAGAATTGTCGTCTAGTTCTTTCATGGTATAATGAACAACTGATGCCAGTTTCTTATTTAATAATCCATAAGTTATAAATGTTGTAAATTAGTTTGTTTGCTCACATCTCCCGTCTAAAAACCATGACTAATAATTACGTTTGTCAGCTCTGATAAAAATGATAATTATACTGTTATCTCCCGTTACCATTACTAGCAAATTTATTTTCTTTTCATAGAAGATTCATGAGATTCGTTCACCGTTATGAACACTTTTTTGTAAGAGAACTGCGAGGATTAGAAATCAAAACGCTTCTTAAATAATACCTTCAGAACAAGACGCGTTTAAGAGTCAGTTTTCGCGGCTTTACGATAAACCGTTTATGCTGTAGCGTGATCGTAAGTAGACAGTAGACAGAACAACGCCCTTTAGCTCTAGTGTTACGTATCTAAAGTTCGACGGCGACAATTTTGCTCTTAACTCGAATCTCTCCTATAAAAAACAAAGTTTTGTCTTAAAATTTTAAAAAATCGCCTAGCAGGTAACCTTATTATTATTATTTAATTGGGTCTCCTGATGTTTTATACGGGAAAGACTTTCGGTTGAACCGAAGAGTTTACCCCTGTGATGTATTTTTCATCCACTGGATACAATTCCGTAACAAATATTATCAGTGTTACACACAACGTTAGTAAATATGGCACGCTCTTTTTCATAAGATAAAATTTAAATTAAACACGCAAAACTTCCTCTTGCCTTTCTCGTTTGAGAAAAATACTTTTTTTTATCTGCTTTAATTAGCGGCCGCTCACAGTATCACAGGGAGTTTTTCATCAGCTCTTCTTCTTCGTCCTGTCGCTGTTTTAATTTTGAACAGACATCGAGAACGTGACAGCCATTTCTCTTACTTCTCCTCACTCACTTGTATTAGATTTAGGTGACGTTACGACGAATTTGGTTTAATTCTCGTTTTTCGACGCGAGTGGATTTTACAGTAACGGGTTAAACTTTTTGTCAGCCGTTCTAATAAATTGAAAAAATGTAATTAGGTGTAGTTGTCGTAACAACAAGAAATGATGTGGTACAGAAATTCATTTTCTAAAGAGGGCATGTTCGCGTTGATATATTGATTTAAATTATTACAGTGCTGTTTGTGTAATAACTTTAAATGTTTTATTAATTAATAGCTGTATTGTACGAGCCGGTCTTGAAGGTATTGATAGGAGATTATTAATAAGATAAACTTGTTAAATTTTTAGAAATGCTTTAGTAAGAAGTAAAAATGCTTCAGATGTAGATACCAAGGACAACGCAAGCTGTAAAGGAGAAGTTTGAAGTTTGAAGTTTTCTAAGATTAGTTACATTCTTAGGGAATTTTTTTCCAAATTTAGGAAAAAACAACACAACTCTTGAAGTGCTTAACAAGAGATGACATCAGATAGGAATGGAACAAAAAGTTTCAGGCGCGTTTTGACAACGTAAGAGGACATTGGCAAAATTGCCAACGCCAGTCAGCTTTGGCCCAAGACAAAGAACCTGTCAGATCGCCGATGCTAGGCTCCAGGAGATATGTTTTTACAATTTGACGTAATAACACTTGTAAGTAAAAGTTTATCTCTGGTAGAGCGCCCATACTCGCAGACTGTGAAAGAAAGCATTAGTATGATCAGTATTGTCTACTGGTGTCACAACCAAATAAGCCATCTCCTGACATATGAGGGTGGTATGACATTTTTCGGATTTCAACGTGAAGATGGCAGCACTCGTCAAGAACAGCCGGGTAATGTAATTACGCATTTTGGACGCGCAGTTGTTTAAATGACTTGCTGTGAGTGTTTCTGTAAAAATGGACAAAATCCAGTATCGACCTGTCATTACATATTTGTTTTTGAAAGGCAGGCATTTTGGGCAACAGAATTTAAACGTTGGCAGACGATGAGCGTTTGAGACGTGTAAAATTGTTTTCACCAGTTTGTGTAAAATCATTGAAATGTAAAGTGTCCTGTGTGAAGCAATAAAGTAATAAAAGACATAAAATTGTTTAATTGGCAATAAAGATAATAAGGAACGTTACACTGGCGACGCGGAATGGTAAAACATGGCAACAGTCGGGATTTTATTAGAATTTGATCTGAAAAAAAAACATGATTGGGACGTACTACATCTAAAACGGCTACAGCAATTTTTTATTGCAAATAGCATAACGGATGATGATAGAAATTCGGAAATACATGAAAGACAAGCTCATCAAATAATGGACAATTCAGTCGAAAATGACCTTGTTAAAATTGTATGATACAGATACAATAAATTGTAAGGTTAAAAATGTAAAAAGGCAAATACAGATAACATAAGCTGTAATGATGTAAAGGAAATGAAGCTAAGCGAAGTTGAATCAAATGCTGGTTATAAAAAGGAGAAGAGGAAGTGATTCGGTAAGCACACTTTCTGAATCATTTACGATTGACTTAATAGAATCCACCTAATCAATCCATTATACTTACAACAAAAATACAGTCAAAATAGTGGACTACGAAGGGGAAAGTGGCTCAAAAAGAAAAAGCTGTCTTTTTGGCTGGGAAAGTGATAGAGTTATCGTAATCGATTATCTTCAAACAGGAAAAACCATTATAGGAGGATACTACGCATCATTACTTTACAAGCTAAGATCAGCTTACACCAAAGATCCATTTTTATAGTGAAAGTCTCTTTAAAAAAAAAAGCTTACCCCGTGACCGGAGACGTACCATTTTTGTTTAGTAAACGGAGACACCCGCTCTCTGAGACCGTATACTAATTTCAAAATTTCATAGTTGTCATAGTTCAAATACTTGGTTTTAAGTAACTGAAATAATTTGTTAGATAACTAACTAAAGCAATCGCAGGAAAATCAAACTTATTTCGTGCATTGTTAAGTCATATACGAGAATTTTAAAAAGTACCTGCTATATGTGATTATTTATGTGCATCGTCTGCAAAGAAATAACCATAAACAGTTAATTTTAGTGCATAAACTATTTACTCTACTGTATTATATTAGTTTAAATATAACCAAATAATAAAATAATAACCAAAATGGAAAAACTGAGGGTATGTAAAATCTGACGATGAACTATCACATTTGCTAGAGCTAATTTATACAGTCCTGGCTGGTTTTTTACAAGAAAAACAAACGTATGCCGTTTTCCTTTATTTCTTAGAAGGACATATATGACATGTTTTTCTCACTTGTAGCTTTTCCGTTGGTTCTGGTACAACGTCTTCGGTAACACGAAGAACGCGATGTATGCAGAGATTCAATTGTCTGGTAATATTTGCATTGTATCTTCGCCGAATATGTGGTTCTACTAGCTGTTTTGCCAAAACTTTAATAACTCCTCTGTTTCAGGTACGATGCAAAGAAAGTTAGTGGAACTCCTCTGATACCATAAAGCGATAACTTATGTACCTAACAACAGATTATGGTCAACCGAGTCAAACGCCTTTGACAAATCACAACTGACACAAGCAACATACTTATTTGCATTCAAACTCCTTAAAACCCCCTCGATAATGTTTTGTAGTGCAGTTGTAGTAGACCTTCTATGTATGAAGCCGTGCTGACTATTAGATAGGAACTTATTTTGTACCAAGTAATCCAGCAACCTTGTTCGAACAATACTTTCCAACATTTTTGACAACGCTGAAAAAATCGAAATCGGTCTATAGTTTTCAACTAATTGCTTATCACATTTTTTATGTAATGGTAAGATTTTAGAGATTCTGAGCAAAAGTGGGTACTTTCCTTTTTCGATTAATGTGTTAAATATGTTCTCAAGTGGATGAGTGATGAAGTCCACTACCGAAGCTATGATTTTTAGAGGAATCTCATGACCAGTAGCCATAGTATTGTTGAGGTTGATAATTGTACGTTTTATTTCATTAACTGTTGTTGGAGATAAGAAAAAGAACCTGCTGAAGGAGTAATCAAATTTGAAAATTGACAGCTCGGAGTAGAAATGTTATTGGCACTGTTAGACCACACAGTATCTGCTACCGATACAAAATAGCTGTTGAAAAACTGCCATATCTCCCGAGGACTAGTTATTCTCTCACCCTTGTCATCTTTTAATTCAATTTTTGAAAATTTGAAAAATACCTTGTTTCTCAATTGATAATAATCCATGTCGATTTAATTATATTAGTTCAACTGGTAATAGACTTTTGTACATCAAGTTTTTTTGCTTTCTCTACAACTATTGTCAAAATAGCAGAATATTTTTTTGTAATAGGCAGCAAGGATAAGTTCGTTTGGAAACAATTTACAAAGTTGAAACAATTCTCGTTTAGTTTGAGATAATACCCCTCGAGATCCAGTGCTTTGATGGCCATAGTCTCCGCAAATCTTCATCACTGTCCATGTCGTTATACCACTCAGTCACTATTTGTTCAAACTCAGGGTCACCATATTTAACTGCTTTCGAAGATCCTGGCATCCATTGTTAACTATTCAACACTCTTAAATAATAATTGTTACACAAACGGAGACACACGATCTCGGAGACCGCCGACAAAATAGACAGTGCTATTTATAATATACAAAATAACCTAAATGTTAAAACGTTCTCCCACATGCAAAATGACAAACAAAATGACAGCTACATAAGTGCGCAGGGTGCTACGATGACAGTAACTATGGTAATTAAACTAAAATTTTAGCGTAAAGGTCTGTCAGATCGTGCGTCTCCGGTTACGGGTTACATTTCTAAAATAGTTGATGTCAATTTCCGATACTTTCGCAACAACAATATCTTTCAAAAACTTCTGCACATTTTCTTATCAATTTTTACTTCGCTTTACTATGTTATATAGAGACGCTGACTTATCACTAGTTCTACGTACAAGCTGTAATAATACATCGCGATATTATTTTATTACATCTATCAAAATTTATTACGTGCGCGTTAAAAGCAACGAAGTGGTCCATCGACCCGATATGAAGACATAAAATATTTCACACGCGAGGACTACACCGGACAAAAGTAGTTTCGTATCTTTAATAGTTCGTCATTATCCGGAGCGATAGGTGGCTGATTCCATCTGGCCTCTCCAATAACTCATCCCGTTCAAACACGTTCGCTAATCTTTATAGCTTCGCATTCAGATTTCAAACGTGTCGGTCCAAGTTACGGTCGCACATTTCGGTAACGAGCCGTAACAGAAGCGATTTAGTGTCCACCGTAAAATGTATCTAGTCCCCAATTGTTAGTACTGTAAAGCCACCGCTAACCGCTTTAGAGGGAATACATACCAGATGTTACGTTCACATCTGTTTGGATAATGTGCAGATAGGATTATAGTAATTAAAACCTGCGAGGTGCAAGATTTTCAATAGAACTATCATTTCGATACAATTTTGATTCATTCCACTTTATAATTCCGTCCTTTGCTCCTGATGAAGCCAGTTGTATTAGTGACGAAACGTTGAAATTAGTAGATTTTGTATTTTTTTGTACTTACATGCAACATTTAAAAACCAAAATATAATAAAGTCATCAAAATTTAGATCCTAGTCTCGTACAGTTAATATTACCATATTTTACTTTTTTTTTTTGAGAGCTTAAATTCTCTCGCCCTATTGCAAAACCTAGATACCTCCGACCGACCCTATCCTAAACGAAACCGGATATACATATAAACACATCGGGCTCTAGAGGAGCAAAACGATTCCTTTCGGCTTATTGTCCCCGGTTAAAACAATGGCACATAAAAACGACTCTAGGGAAAACATTATCATTGTAAGAAGAAAGTTTGAATAAGTAGAGTGGAAAACAAGTTCGCGAGTCAACTGCGAAAGTAGAGGCAGAGGGATGGGAGGAAGCGAGGACGGCGGCAGCATTGAGAATTCGGTAACGCTTCGGGCTCGAGAGAGAATATATATATATATATATATGGAGAAGTGTGAGAGAACGGCGGCGGACTATAGCAGGAGGATAGAGTTTAGATGAGGGGGAGTGATGCCGAATTGGATGATGGGAAAAGGGAAGGACGATGACGGTAGGTCCTGTGTCATTTGCGGAGATGGCTCGATAGTTTATGTTGGCGGAGATGAAAAGACTCCCATTACCGAATATCTCCAACGCACGATTTAACCTCGTGCTTCGGATACTCTGTGCTTACCGTGCAAGTTTCATTTTAGGACATGATTGCTTCTTTTTTTTAAATTGTTGGACAAATAAACTTGCTATGAATGTACTAAAAGAATATATTTTTATAGATAATACTGATCGGAACTTACATACTCATTGCTCCAATCGTTACTAAACTTTGGCAAAGAAATGTAGCAAGTCAAAAACAAAGTAAGTCGTCTTAATGAATCTATATATATTCCAAATTAAAGCAATTTGCAGCAATGTGATTGTCAATTCGTGATTAGTAAATTATTGCCGTGAAAATGACATTTACCGAACCCGAAAAATGTGTGTTGATTGCTTCCATCTTATACAACAGGTCTTGATGCCATACGGTATCAAAGGCTCTCTTTACGTCTAGAAATACCGCTCCCTATGGAATCGGTAAGCCTCAAGAGCTGAAAGTCTGCAGAATACTCTGCTTCGAATACGAATTGCTCACCGGGAAGAGCTTCTGCTATGTTAGACATGTTGGATAAAAGACTAATTCTTCAGCAAGATAGAATCCTTTCCGAGCTTGCAGATGACTACTACCACGGCACCCTTCCAAATGAAGGTATGGTGAATCAATGGTAGGCATTTGATAGCCTCTGTTATAATTCTCTTTCTGGCCTTAATAATTGGCAGCATCTCCCCGTTGTTCGTGGCCCTAAGTTGTTTGCCCATTACTGCAGGCAATATATACGAGTATAAAACTGCTCCATCTCTACATCGTTAACTGCGGCACCACCAGGATTACCCTCGAAAATAGTCACCAGATGGTTGGCATGTACTTCTACCTTTTCACTTCATTTGTAATCGGAACCGCTCGACCCGACTACTGGACCAACAGAATTTTTAACCCCTTTTCGTCCGAGTGCGTTTGAGATCTTCACAATGACTCAGTATTTAGAGATTCTAATTTATCCTGCCACACAGATTGTATACGATCGTCTAAAGCTTTCTTGAGATCCTTAGCACATCTGTTTGTTATTAAAATGTTGGTCGGACTCCTTGTAAATTGGGCCCTCATTTTGGTCCTTCATTTACGCTGTATCAACCCCCTCAGCTAGGACGGAAGAGCTGGACGTCCAATATGAGACCTTAGTGTTGTGGAGTCCGCGAATGTTTTTGAAGGATCGGAATAAAAGCAAAAATAATAGCAACTTTATTTCCATCACCTACGAAAGTAAATCATAAAATTTATATATTTTTTTTTAAACAATCATCGGAAAAAAGGACTGCGAGGTCTTAAATTGCTGTCCTATGTTGTTGTAAATGTACAGTTTTTGGTAAGTGAAACGTCGTTTAAAGCCTTCAAGTTTGTGAATGGAAGAAGTGAGTATAGATATTGTCGCGGTTGTTTATTTTTTATATTATATTTATATTTATTGTATATAGTTGATGTTTTTACTCTCTCTCAGAGGTCAGGTGAGATATAGACTCATTTTCACACACATCATTGAAACACGGTTTCACTTTTTTAAAATTTCAATTTTTTAAATTGGGCGCTTTGTTAACATTGACAACTAAATCTTTGGGTTGGCAACATTTACATATATGTACATCAAATTAAAGCTAAGTTCTCCACGTATGGGAAACGATTGATGGAAATTTCAATTATAAAAATTTTAATCAACATTTGTGGTTTTGGATATTAACAATCCTTAATATGTAGTTGAGCGTAAGTAATTCGAAATAGTTTAGTGAATTATTTAAGGATTAGAATTGGTTTGTTTTCTTCTTTTAAGATTATGTTGTACGAATTAATGAAACAAAATGAATCAACATTTTAAATGGATAAACCTAGATCTCTGGAACTTTGCTAATTGGTAAGTAAATGGCTATTTTTCTTCTAGTTAAACGACTAAGATTAAAATTAAATTAGGACTTTTAGTCTTATTTACTAAAAACAATTACTTAAGTAATTGCTTATCTGATTATTACTTATCTGATAGGTCAAGGTCGGATATTTGTCTCGGTCAGGTATGATATGGATAATTTGGGATCTTTGGATGATTTTCTGCGAAATCGTTCGCGAACTCGTTGCAGAAGGATATAGGTCCTCGGGAATGCCTCTGGACTTGGAGAGGAATTGGTCTTTGTTCTTATATTTATTTATTTAGGAAGTGAAACTTTATGGATCTTTTTAAATTTATCGTTTCCTACCAGAAGTTGGTGGTTGGATATTAATTTGGTATAGGACAGGATAATTTCGATGATATATTTTCGTAAAATTGTAATTTTAATAGTTGTTTATATTTGAGGAGAATTTTAACATAGGTTTTGCTGTTTTAGCATTTGAGACGCTTCTGTTTTAATATTTTTTCCTTAGAACAAAATTTTCGATTTTCATCGCCGACTATTATTAGGTGACAAGATCCGCAATTGGTGTAATTAATTTGGGCGTTTGGATGAGAATCTTGGGCTAGATGTTATAATTTTAAAAGCAATTCGACTCTATTAAGAAGATGTAACGTGAGTATTGAAATGCTTAAGGATGGTTTTTACATTTTATAGATCGTAAAATTTTGAAATGTCAGTTAGGTCAACTGTGAGAATTTAGTACAATTAGTCTAACAGGGTTCTCAACTTAGATACTAATTTTTATAATTTACAAAAATTTAATAATTAATTTATCTCTTATACGTCCTATTGGAATAAATATCACTACAATATGGAGGCCTTTCTATCACAAGGACCTTTCGGCAGTGACCCTTTGGTTTTTACATTTTAGAAGGACGTATTTGTGTACAATAGTCTCAGAGCTACATAAGCGCGTTGTGAGCAAACATGAATGCGTACCTAAAATTTTAAATCACACTCTAATACCACACCCAAGATATTGACACTATTTTTGATATCGATAAGCTCACCATCCACAGAAATATCGATATTAAAACGTACAACATCATCACATCTGTCCCTCTTCAATCCAAAAAGGATTAACTCAGCTTTCTCCTGGTTTAAATATAGTGAATGGCACTTGGCAAATGCGCCAAGTCTAACCAGATCTGCATTGAAACATCCACACGTTGTGCCATATTCGGATGCATCAAATCAATATTAACGGGTCAACAGACGCAGTAGTTAGGTTAGTCAATTCTCCGGAGAGACGGTGACATTTTTTCAGAAAGTTGAAATCCGAATCGACTTACCATTCGCTGTTGGGAGCAAAGTGATTAACAGCGCGGCATTATAAAAGGCGATATGATGCTGTCACAAAGCCATTTCAACACAATTTACGCACACAAAACGACACCTCGAGAGTTGCATGATAGCCAACATGGCGAATTTTGGACTAATCAGGTAAAAATCTGCAATTCTGCAACATAATTAGTTGCATGTTAGAAGTGTGCCTCTGTTCTGTGACCTAGCCATATATTTATCAGTATTTGACATATTAAATGTCAATTTCTTCATATAAAAACCGTAACATTAAGGAAGCATGACCTACAATTAGGTAGTTTACTGTTCTCTACCTATTTTTATTTTAGTGCATAATTGATGAAGAGCCCAAGCCAGTACACAAATTTAATTTTGCAAAATTCTTTTGCCTTTCTAAACGAAACCGGTCACGACCAAACTAATTCTCAAATGTATGTATACTGCTAATTTATTCAAGTGGAAAATAATTTAATTTTCATTCTAATTCTACAAAGTATTCATAGTTTCCCAGAGAGGTCGAACTACACTATGTCACCACTACCCTACTCCTTAATACGACACGAAGTGCTTGCTCCTACTAACCCTTACATAGACCCGTACTTGGCCGAGTAATTTTTAGAACAAATTACTTATAAGTGTACTCCAACCCTTCGTATAATTAGGTGTCTGCTTAAAGAAAACATCCTTCCACTAATAAATTCCGTACATTTTAGTCCTCGATCTCTCGAAACTGCGCAGGATAAGTGCTTTAACAAAACCGTTGTACGCGGGGCTTTCCGCAATGAAAACAAGGTCTTTCGTTAGATACTGGCGGCGGGTCCTCCACGTTTATCTTCAAATCGTAACAACCGTGCAGGTTACATTAGTTATGTAAATACGTAGGATTTTCAGAAGGCTTAACGCTACAGAGGGCCGAGAGCCAATATTAAGAGAAAATATACACATCGCTGAACACGAAATAACTTGTCGCCGAGAGATGTTCCAGCTTGTCCGTATAAATACGTTATTTACGTTGAATATCTTTTATACTAGTTCGAAACGATAATCTTTTCGCAGAATTATTAATCTAGACAAAATGTTGAGAAAATCTGCTTATATTAAGCTTCGTATACGTAAAATGAAAGGATCTAGAATTTATGTAGCCCTAATAGGGTGTTCATAACTTACAGCTATTGAAAGACCTTTCCAAAATGAGACTGTAATTAATAATTTACTCTCATGTGTTGATAGGATATGAAGAGAATCAGTAATAAGTCTATCACTATGTCATATCACACTGAAATTAGTAAACTGAATAAAAAGTAATGTCCAAATTAAATGATACAAAGTTTTCAATTGCATACTTGAGCTAAAATCAAGTCTAGACATAAAAACTAACACATTTTTAACCGCTTTCAACCGTAACGAGACAGCCGATGCACCCTAACCGAGGACAATTACATCCGAATAAGCGAAGCACAGGGAGAGCTCTCGGAAACTTCGAGCGGCCCTAAGTTCTAATTGCTAACCAGGAAGAGATTTTTATCCGACAGGCCAACACAGAAATGGGTAACACTCGGAAACACACCGTGCTGTCACTAATTGTTCCAGTCGAGGTGTTATTATAATTAAGCAAAGCTCCAGAATTACTCGTTTAACGAAAATAATTGGCGGACTGATGTCGTTTTCCAGGTGACGGATTCCGTAAACGCACAATTTCCGGAGAAAGTATTCTCTGGTAAATCTGGGGACGGAATCGAGTAAATGTGAGATCTTTTCACATTTATTTTACGCGTTTTAGAGCTATTGTAGGATAGTAATGTAGAAGTATCCAAAAGGATAAGAGTTATTCAAGCGACATTAGCCAATAGTAAGTTTTAATGGCTTACTTTGACAAGAATATTTTTAGTTTTAATCTATTTTGCCCTCTGACTGATTGTGAAACAAAACTTCCTAAAATGAATAGATTTTGTTTACAGATTAAGTCGCTATCACTTTTCCAGTCGAAAAACAGTGTTTGCTTCTTCTGGCGCCGATTTACCATTCGCACTCCACTAATTTGACTGTATTTTTATTTCGGCCATATAATGGTGTATTCAAGATTCATCTATAGTAATATTAATCGGACCAAAAACCCTGATTTATTGCGTCTAAACTGTGCCAAAAGAGCATTGGAACTGTTCATTCGACCATGTTTCGAGTCTAAGCTTTCTCGTATCTAAACCTTGATTCAATATGTGACAAATACGTTGTCTCAACATGTTCATAACCCCTGCTATCCCTCCCAATTTATTGTTGAAGTTTAGCGATGTTGACGTCAGTTTTTGGATGTCCCGAACGCTCATCATCTCCCAAGCTTGTACGAGGGATATATTGGTTTAATACAACTGTAAACATTAAAATTATTCGTATAGCAATCTATTTTTTGTCAAGCTCTGACAATTCTGTTCAAGGACAAGGGAAAAACATGGCAAAAAAACGTCATCAAGAGCTTAAAATTAATAAAATTCAGGCGTGAATTAAATTATTATAAATAACACTTAAATTATCAATATCACTTCTAAAATTTACCGCGCGTTAATCTTCTTTAATGTATATCATTTTGAAGTCTTATTAACGAAAACATAATATTATAATGCTCTGGAGTAAATTGGTATTTAATTAATTGTTGTTTTATTGACCTACTGGAAATACCTCAGGAATTGAAAGATTAGATATTAGATATTAGATATTAGATATTAGATATTAGATATTAGATATTAGATATTAGATATTAGATATTAGATATTAGATATTAGATATTAGATATTAGATATTAGATATTAGATATTAGATATTAGATATTAGATATTAGATATTAGATATTAGATATTAGATATTAGATATTAGATATTAGATATTAGATATTAGATATTAGATATTAGATATTAGATATTAGATATTAGATATTAGATATTAGATATTAGATATTAGATATTAGATATTAGATATTAGATATTAGATATTAGATATTAGATATTAGATATTAGATATTAGATATTAGATATTAGATATTAGATATTAGATATTAGATATTAGATATTAGATATTAGATATTAGATATTAGATATTAGATATTAGATATTAGATATTAGATATTAGCAGCGTTTTTTTGAACTGGCGGTTGGTGTGGTCGCAATTGAGATTATAGGAATATCGTTACAGATGTAAATACACTGCTACAGATACCAGAAGAGTGTAACTGCAAACAGACATGTACATTTTGATTCTGTTTAGTTTTAGATAATTTGGTTTTATCTAAAAATGTTGGTTAGTGGCTTAATAATATACGCTAGATGCATACAGGGTGACTGGTATGTATACCTACATACTGAAAGACCTATTAGTAGAGATCATTTGCATTTGAAAAATAGCTAACTAACGCACGGCTTTTTATAGATGTTTTGCAATTTTCTCTGAATCACTTCAGAAATACTTTTCGATAGTCTTCTGTCAATAAGGATAATTAACGATCGTTGATGGATTAATTTCGACAGGTCCGGTCAAAAAGTGTGTTATACAGGGTCACCATAAAGTTGTTAATTTTAATTACCACCTACTTTTTATTTCTTCTTAAAATGCCCCTAACTGGCTGGTTTTCCTGCTTCTGTGAGTGTAATTTAATTGTGTGCTTTTGTTACAACATTTGTTTGTATTTGTGTACAAAATAAATGATATAAAATTTATTAATTATCTTAAAACATACATATGATTGAAATTATTGTGGTGCATTTAACATCTTTCTGTCCTTGTCGTTGGCTGGACTTATAATAAGACATCTGCTGACCAGCACCGCTCTTCTATGTCAGACGGGTACTGGTTCAAAACATGATATCAACTCGTACATATGCGAAGAAAATACCGATGGTGCCAACTTGAAGAGTTTCGCATCTTCTAGTTATCATTGGATAGTGTTGAATTAAATTTAATTGAATGAAGTTTAAACAAATACTTCGCATGTGTGCAATCATGTTAACGTTACGTACTTTTATAAAATTGAATGAAATTGAATAAAAGAAATACACAGATCAGATAGCTAGTTATAGTTTCATAAATATAAAATTAATTTAGTACTTTTTTGTTTTTCTAGATTATCTACAGCTGGATGATCATCTGTCAAGTGAAAATTTGAGTTATAAACATTGAATAAATTTGGAATAAGATTACAATATACAGCGTTAGTAAAAAGTCCCGGAACGGTCGAATAACTTTGTTATTTGAAAATTATGATTTCTGAAATTTGGTATGGAGGTATAGTTAATATAAATGCATTTTATGCAATACAGTTTATATTTTTTTCATTTCCGGTTTAATCGGCAATACGTCCAACTTTTTTTTTTAAACGGAACGCCCAGATTTTTTTAACACTTTTGAATGCAAAATAAAAAACTACGTTCAGGAAGTATTAAGATGTTTATTTTTATAAAAAAATTAAAAAAAGGTGTCCTAATACAGAAAAAACAAGGTACCTTTGAAAAACGTTGTTGTTTAGTGTTTGCATTCTTTTTGCCGTCACATTTGACAATTTTAAAAGCGTTTTAACTTTTTTTTAATCAGAACGAATTGAGATATTAATGATGCGTGGGTACGGTGATCGTAAACGTTCTTTTGAAGAGGTTAGTATTTTGTTTAATACTGTTTATCCGGATCGTCACATTAGTAAAAGTACGGCATGCCGAACAATTCAAAAGTTTGAAGTCTTTCGTCAGCTGAAGGATTTACCTAGAAGGGGACGTCCATTAACAGCAACAGATGAAGAAACTAGTTTGAATGTGTTACTTGCAGTGGAAGAAAATCATCACGTGTCCACAACAGAATTAGGTCAAATTCATGAGATCTCTCAAAAATCTGCTTATAAGATTCTTAAATCAGCAAGAATGAAAGCCTATAAAATGTATCCCGTCCATGAGTTAACTGAAGATGATCCAGATCGTAGACTACATTTTTGCGAAACAATGACGGAATTGATCGAGCAGCAGCCTAATGTTTTAGATCACATCATTTTTTCAGACGAGGCTACGTTTTGTCTCAACGGCACTGTGAACAGACATAATTGTCGCTACTGGTCAATTGAAAATCCGCATTGGATTGAACAAGTCCATACACAGCGTCCTTAAAAGGTAAATGTCTGGGCTGGTCTTGTTGGAAACAACATCATAGGACCATTTTTTATAAGAGGAAATTTAACTGGCAACGTCTACTTAAATTTATTGCGAAATGAGGTTGTTCCAGCACTTACGGCCCTCTTTCCAAATGCAAACATAGGTGATCACCCTAATGCACATTTTTGGTTTTAACAAGATGGAGCTCCTCCCATTTTGCCCATAATGTCCGCGATTATTTGAATGAAATTTTTCCGGAACGTTGGATCGGACGTAGAGGAGCAATCGAATGGCCAGCACGTTCGCCAGATCTCTCGCCATTAGATTTTTTCTTTTGGGGTCACTTGAAATGTCAAGTGTACAAAAATCTTCCCCATAATCTTGAACAATTGGAAGAGAGGATAGTTCAAGAAGCCAATCGCATCACTCCAGAACAAATACAAAATTCAATAAGAAATTTTACTGACTGTTTACATTTTTGTCAAATTGTAAATGGAGAGCAATTTGAACAATTTACAATAATCGCAACCTGAATAGACAGGGATCTTGATTTTTCTGTATTAGGACACGTTTTTAATTTTTTAACTGTTTTCTTGTGAATAAAAATAAACATCTTAATACTTCCTGAACGTAGTTTTTTATTTTGCATTCAAAAGTGTTAAAAAAAGTCTGGGCGTTCCGTTTACAAAAAAAAAAAGTTGGACGTATTGCCGATTAAACCGGAAGTGAAAAAAATATAAACTGTATTGCATAAAATGCATTTATATTAACTATACCTCCATAACAAATTTCAGAAATGATAATTTTCAAATAACAAAGTTATTCGACCGTTCCGGGACTTTTTACTAACGCTGTATACAGTCACGGAAAATTATACATTGGTGCATTAAATTGAGTAACATAAAATAACATTTCTTGATATATCTTGTACTAGTCTTCCTTATTTCGTTAAGATATAGTTTAAAATAAAATAATTTAAAAAATCACGTCCCGTTACAACATTAACATCGTTTAATAGCGTCAGATTATCTGATTTATCAGGAATGGTTTTTGTGTGTCAAACTCAGGTCTTAATAAAACTCTGTTGGTAGATAGAACGTGTTAAGACTTAACAATATTTGTGCGGAGATTCATTATCAACGTGAGAAAGACTCATTTGCACCTGGTCACACCTGACCAAACGATAAATTAAACTCCTTTCCGAAAATGTTTGTAAGGGATCAGTACTTTATTCAATATTCTTCAGGCGTATAGTTCGGATTAATACACATATATTCTCAATTTTCCATGCCCCAGTGCTGTTTTAACTACTATTACATATTTCGTAAACACCACTCTACGCCTTAAAAAGTCGTTCTTGTATTACAAAAAATATTTCTCATTTAAAACATTATGCATACAATACGACTAGATCTCCTATACCCGGCTTCGATCCAATTCTATCTTTCGAAATCTTTCAATACTTTCTCTACTACTTCTTCTTCAATTTCATTACTTTCGAATTCAAATCCATCGGGTTTTCCCCAGCCCCGACTTCAATAGCGTATTTTCTCTCCTCTATAAGGCGTCGTTCCTCGTTCACTAGAACGATAACGTATTTTTCAGAATCCTCAGGGGAGAGTAATACCGTTACCCAGTTTCAAGGTATTAATTGTAGGGTTGACGGTATTGTTATCGGGCGGGCCGCATCGTTCTTCCCATGACAAAACCTCCGGTAGCGTACTTGTCGTCCGCAGAAGCGTTGTTGTATCTAGTATATCTACGCGGACGTCCAATTGTATTCTTCCGACGTGATTGTAGGGATCGGGAAATTTGTAGTGAAAAGTTGTCTGAGACGCCATTTCCACTATGTCGGGTTTATTTATGTCCGTTGGAAGAAGACACTAATAACGAGAAGAAGAGATAGTGCACAGTTCCTATACTCTGAATAGTAACGGCTGCAGCATGTAATAATTTATATTACATTGACAAAGAAAAGAACAATAGCAATTCCACAGATAATAAATTCACCTGACCTGAACTCTGTTGGAAATTATCAGCTGGGATTTAAAGGGAAGAATGTAATACATAACATGACGTTGAGATATAACTCATTTTTTATTTAGTTGTTTTACAGTTTTTGTTTTAAATTATTGGGTATTGCAAATTATGATTAGATGTTTGGCAACATTTTAGTTTGGTAATTCAACCGCTTTCAGTTGTATTTTATTTCGGTTGTATTTATAGTTTATTTTTAAGTACTGTTTCTCAAGATTAAACTATTTCTCTCGATAATATGTCTCCCTTACTTATTATAATGCATTAATATAAATAAATGTGTCCTACTAAAGCCAACATTTATAAAAAATTGTGGCATTGAGACATAAAAACCTAGTTATGCCCAAATATAGAGAAGAATAGAATAAAAACTAATTCTAAGGTTATTAAAAATAGTTATTAGAATTTAAAAGCTAACTGGACGATAATCTTCCTCAGAATATAGTCAACCATGATGAAACCAACCATATCTACTTGAAAAGCCTGCAGTTGTTTCAAAAAAAGATTCGATCGAATAATTGATATATCAAAGACAACCATTTAAATTACAGCATCGCCAACCAGAAAACTATTTCCAGCTTCTGTGGTTCACAAAACCACAAAATCCATCAACAATTTCATTTGCTACAGAGATATTTCGGGAATGGTTTTGACAAATACGAATACTGTATTTTCGGTAAAAACATGATCTGAACAAAGTTATAGGTGATAATCTATCAATTCGTAGCATGTTAGATGTTATAAAATTTCGTGGGCAACAGAATATTAAATTTGTGCTACTCCCGTCGAACTCCATGCGCCAGCCACTTGATGTCTCCTTATTGAGCAATTGAAAGAGGTTGGCGAAATTAAATGAAGAATAAAAAGAGTTATGCAGTTTTTCAAAAAGACTTTCGGTGCTAAAGAAAGGGAAATGTTTTCAGGTTTAGAGCCACAGCTATTTTTCCACTTAATACAACTGACGTGCTACAGAAAATGCCAGATGAGCTTGATGCTATCACTGTATTAAAAACATGGATGAACTTGTGAATGATATTACAAATGACGTAAATAATTCATCACTTATGTATGCGGATGATTTAAAGTTATATCGTGTGATTAGTTACTATCACACATTGAATCGAGTAAACGGCAGGTTCGTACGTACGCAAGAAAATTTCTATTTGTTGCAAGTAAATTAAATTCTTTGAAATTCAAATAAATACGTATATTTTTAAACCAAGTAATTTATTACCTATCGAAAGTATTATATTTTCTTCATTTAAGAATCCCATTCTTGTAGCAAGTACTTAAACGATTTGAAGGCAAAAATGTTGTTCTTGGATAAAATAAATACTTACTTGCTTCAAGGATTACACATCTTGTCGCAAGAGGATTGATATTAAATGCGAGGAGGAGAAGGAGGGTGATATTTATAGTTCGTGCTTCAGGCTGTGTCGATGCTTGGGCACGCGATTTTGACACATTTGTAGTGACATTTACTTTAAAATCGTGTGCTCGCATCGGCACAGCCTCAAGCACGAACTATAAATATGACCCTAAATTATTTAAGACAAGACATTTATTGTATTCAATATACTAATTACACATATGATATGTATGTACAATACATATATATAATATACATGTACACTTAAGTTAACCTAGTAATGATATAGTATTTGCTACATATTTAGCAATAAAAATATAAATTATTTATTACGTTAATTAGAAGAGAATTTACTTTTCAAAATTTTATCTTTAGGTTGGAAGTACAATTAGTGTTACAATAATGTAATTACTGGGTTTAATATTGTCTGTATAATACATTCTTGTAGCTAGACATTGAAGACAAAATCAAGATTTTTCTGCTCTTTAGTCTAATGTTTAGTAAAAATATATTACTATTTTAATTTCGCTCCACGATAAGATGATTTGAACATACTGTATTTTTTCAGTTATATTTTAATTACATATTATGAAAGCCTCTTGAAGCACAAAAAAAAATCGAATTTAACACTATGCCAATTAGAGTTTGAATTTTTAAATCATAAAAACATCTTTAGAAACACCTTTTTTTATAAAATAAATTTAATATAAATACATTTTATTTAGTTCCAACAGGCTTAGATAACATAATGAGACTTTTGCCTAATTAACTAAAAATATATTTCTAAATATTTATTGAAATATTAAGCATACTAACACTTGCAGAAGAGATCTTTGATAAACAATACTGCATATATCTTAAGAGTAAACAGATTAAAATGAGAATCTAACCTAAAATTAACCAGTAGTATCAATAGTTACGTATAATTCAATAAACCACTGTTTGCTACAACTTCTACCAAGATAATAAAATTCGTGGTGTGTATTACCACTTTATTAAAAAGGAACAAATGTTTGACACATTCACGTAACTTTCGCACAGCAAAACAATAAAGTTGACGGTTGCCCACTTGGCGTTTACTGATATTCGCAACACCACATCCCCTACACTTCAAATGAGGTCTTCATTCAAGAAAATATTTTCTTTATTATAATAGATTTTTAAGAAAATCATTTATTTTACTCAAGTGAACGTACCTAATTTTTTGATTTTAATATATTTTCTATTGGCAAGTAAGTATTTATTTGTTTCAAGTAAATATATTCAAAGAAGTCTACATCTTTGGCCCAAGAATACGAGTGATGATGACTGTTTTATCGATCTTAATAAAATTGTTAATTCGACGTTAATTAAGCCGTTGAAGTTAAATTATACTAACAAGGGAGCACCGGCGGGTGTTAATTACGTTAATAACGGGGGACGGGATACCCCCCATTTTTTTTAATTTTTCTTTTTCTTATTCATTCAAAGAAGGCCGATTTTACATAGAATACGATGGTGTATAACAAGTTTAGAAAATTAATAATTGTAAAAATAGAAAAATAATAACAAAGCTAAGAAATCAATAAACTTGTCTATTGATATAAATCAAATGAACTATAACAAAAATATGTTTTTTCTTAACATAATTTCCAGCATAGTACATGGTCTCAAGGTAGATATCTTCACACCCTTCTACCCCGTCCCCTGTTATTAACTTTTTGGGAATACGGACGACGCCATCCTTAGGGCCATGCAATATGCTGCAAATTATGTTAAGAAGAAAATTTAATATTTGTTATAATTTATGAAATATTTGCAATAATTGAAAAATCGTCCAAACTTTGGAGGGGACTGTACCCCAAAATCGTGCGGATACGCCGATAAAAAAAATACGTGTCTGTTATTTTAAGGTACTCTTTCGATCTGTAAAGTTTCATCGAAATCGGAGGGGCACACCCGCCGGTGTTCCCTTATAAGTGCAAGCTTTTGCGACAGTGTATTTCAACTATACTTTGGATGGTATGTATGTTAACAGATACATACAATGAGAGACTTAGGAGTTATATTTGATGAGAAGTTTGAGTCAAGTTTCACATTGTGCTTAAAATGCTGGGATTTATAATCAGAAATACCCGTGAGTTCACAAGTCTTGACGCTATTATATCGTTGTATATTGCTTATGTTAGGAGTCACCTTGAGTATTGTTCCTATGGTCCCCAACTTATAATATACATACTTAACATAACATAACATATGTTATGGAATAAATTGGTATTTAATTATTTATTGTTTTATTGACCTCTAAGTGGAAATAAATCAGGAATTAAAAGATAAGTACATAAAGGTCAAAAAATACATATATTAAATATACATACTGACAGTCTTGAATATATTCGACGTAAATTTTTAAAGTTCATTTACTTTAAGAAGCATGGTACTGTTCACGGTTATGATCACACTTTGCTGCAGTCTGAATTTGGTGTAAACGCTCTTATAAATCGTAGAAAGATATTTCAGTTGTTATTTTTATTTAAATTATGTAACTCTATTATTGAATGTGGTGATCTATTGGTACTCTTATCTTTTCGTGTACCCAGATTAAACGCTAGAGATCCAACGTTATTTTCCTATAAGGCACCCAGAACCAACAATTTTCTACATGCACCAATATTAGATATGTGTAGATTGTTCAGTGATGATCTTCGAAACTAATAGTGTTATCAAGAAAAGGATTAGACAAAAGTTTAACCATATGAAGGGGCTCACTCGATGGCACTACTGTTGTCACTATAAAGAAAGACACAGAAGTCATAGCAGGGCCAACTCTTTTTCTTTAAATAGCATATCTTATTTTTTCTATCAAATTCTACAAGAGCAGTAATTTGTGAATAGAAAAATAGTAAACCTAGGAATTCCATATAATATCCGCCTCTTTGTGCTGCTGGATTCTCCAAAATTTGACAAAATCTTGAGCATAGTCGTCTGAGTTTTGTTGGATTTTTCCACGATCCGTTTCACATGAGCTCCGAATGTCAAATTACGATCTAGTGTTATCCTAAGGTATCTCAGTTGCTTCGTCCGGACTGTGAAGCTCCTCAAACTTGACTTTGGAGCTTGAATAAACCTTCAGATATTTTTGGAGGCGATTAATCAATTTTGGGACACTACTGCGACATCGCTGGTTTTATTTTTAGGAAAATAAACATATAATGTCAATCAGACACTTGACAAAATATAATAAAAGTGCAATCAATGAACCTGTTGATGACATTGAACAAACATTTTTAATATTTCACTTATCCGGTGGAAACTTGGCGTTGGTGGAGACTATACTCTAGACTAAGTTATAAATAATCTTTAGACAGTCTTCGAAATCGAATGATAAATATATTATGTACCTGTCATAATACCGATATATTTTAAATGAAACTGTCGTTTAAAAACACTTCACAAAGTAAATAAATAACTTGTATATCTTTGATATTTTGCAATGTTTTTGTTGAGACACAATGTATGTTTTAAAATTGGTTGGCACAATTTCAGTTCAGAAAGAAAACGTACAGATAAAAGATGGATTTCATGTTATTAAAGTTCTATAATAAGTACAAATAGAAAGACTATTAAAGTTGAATGCCCACCACAATATATCAAACCTGCATATCTTAGAATTTCAAATGCATCTCTGCCAAAGAATGGTGATTCTTTACACTTCTCGATTGCAGTAAACGAATCCGAAAGCGGCATTCTTCTCACATATACCAGGCCGAAATGGTAACTTGGAACTTAAGAAGCCATTAGTCTTTAAACATTTACCACCGTACAGCGTGCACGGAATCCATACTGATGAAGCGCCAAAACAACTGCGGAGGACTATTCATACTGCTACAGAAGCGGGTAGCATTTGTAAGCTCGACGTGTACCAAATGAAACCGGTACGGCAGAGATCTTTTGTGAAGATGGGGTGCCGTCTTTTGTGTTGCGGAGTAGCAAAGCGAACGTATGCGGTTTCTGCGCTGTGACAAAGACAATAGACGATAACGGATCAGTTGTTAAATCTGCATACTGCACGGGGCGCCGTCTGCAACTATTCATCAGCAGTCAGAGTGCTGTCACGTTCATTTATCTACTTTGAGGAATCCTCTTTGGAGTCGACAGTTGGATGATGGAACGTTTTGGAAACTGATTCGTCACGACGGGTTTACTTGGGTGGCTCTAAGCAAACACATCTTAAGAATTATCTTACTAAAATATACCTAGCAAAAAATATATTGCATTATAAACTTGATTCAAACAATTTTTACAGATTTTCTGTTATAAACGTTTCGTAAATAATTAGAGATACCTACATAATAACCCAAGAAATTGCGAAAACACTTAAAAGTTCATTAATCGGACTTGAAATATAATTACTAATTTACACATTAAATTTAACTGAATTGGCAACTGAGTTCTTAAACGCGATTATCCAACGGCCACCCTATATTTCCTTATCAGATCAGTATACCTCTATTTTTTACTTTACTAATTAACCAGAGTACCAGGACGCTGCTAATGAGTAAATTTAGCTCTTACACTCTCGAAATTGGAAACCCTCGTTTCTAACGAAGGTTGAAGAGAAAATGATTCGCTTTAATTAATTTTATAGGCGGAAATTAATTAAAAATCAGTTACAATCAAGCCCATCCCACGTAAGTGGGTACCTGATGCTCAATTATCTCAATAAACAGCTTTTAATCCCGGAAGAACGGGTTAAATTACTTTCTAAGTAAGGGACCGTCGTTATTTCACAATAAGGGCGACATATACCTAGCTATACATACATGAGTGTAGAAGTTCTAAACTAATTACAGTTAGTAACGTTTCTTCTCATAGTTATTATGTTACATATATGATTGAACCACCCTTTTATTACTTTAATTGAAGCTTTCATTTATAAGTAAATTATTTTTTTCTTATACGAAATAACATAACATTTTTAAAAAAGTATAAAAGAGTGTTTAATTTTTTTTTGGAATTTTTTATTGGAATGTGGAATCACATTTATTCTAAAAATTTAAACCAAAATCAGAAAATTTTAATAATCCTGTCATATATAATATTTCTTGTATAAAGTGTTCTAAAGTTTAATAAACTAAATATCGTATCCATAAGAAAAACAAATGCTTCTTGGCATTTAAGACACGGAAAAAACTTTAGACCTATGGTCAGTGCACAGACAAAATTATCTTTTGTCTAATAGTATGCCTGGAAAATTATAACAGTTAGAATAGTGGTCTCTTAAAAAAAGATAGTAAACATGTCATTGGGCAAAAGTGCCTAATTTGTAAAATCTTTTTTATATATCATGAAATTTACTAAAAAGAATTCCAGAGAGAGTTCTCAGTTCCATTCATCCGCCAGAACCGTTAGGGAATGGTTGGCTATCGAAAATATTCAAGTTTGACGGTGGTCTGCAAAGAGTCCAGACTTGAACCCAATTGAGAATGTTTGGGGATATATTGTCAAAAAGCTATATAGAAATAATTTTAGACCGATGAATGGAAACGAGCTTTGGCAAGCTGTTCAACGTGCTTGGCAAGATTCTACTAGAAACACAAGAAACTTAATTCAAATAAAGAGGGGTCGTCTACAATTGGTATTAGATCATATGGTGCTTCAATCAAATACTGATATAACTGTATACTTATTTAACATTAAATTTCTTCAGTATCTTGGCATACAATTGCTATTGACCTTCAAAGGTATCCGGACACGACTAAGCGGCAAATTGTCAGCATGTCACAGGTATGAGAATACAAAATGCAATAATTCCACTTTGGCAACACCGTACATCTATCTCGTATCACTATCTTCGTCATTCGAACGCATGCATGTATTTCACCATTGCATGTAATGCTATTTACAATACCTTGTATTTGGGTTGTCCAACCTCAGTCAAGTAGATGAAATTATTCTTTTCTTATAGAAGCAGATGAAAATGATAAGAAAAATATTTCATTTATAATGTAATTAATGTAAATAAACTATTTTTATGCTTTCAATAAATCAGTGACGTCATCAAATATTAAAATGTAGTGACATTTGTTATTTTTGTTAATATTTGTCCATGCTATTATTCATACTGGTCAGTATTCATACAGGTCATCATACACACTGGCCTATAAATAAAAATAATTGTGATATAGAACAACTATTTCACTCAGTTAACGCTACAGAAGATTGAATTCCTTAATTCTAATATTTTAATTTATGCTGGGTCTACGTACATCCACGCTAACAACTTGAACAACCAGAGCCTATTGAGAGGAGGGGGTGGTGGGAGTTAAAATTAAATGTATCCATTTTAGCATTGTTAACTTTTTATATGTCAGGAACGTTTGTGGCTATGTCAATTACTTTACGGAATCATCGAACTTCTTCGTAAGTGTTATTAAAACGTTGCTGGTTGCTTATTTAGCTACTTATAATATGTTTTTAAATATAAACGTGTAGAATGTGTTAAAGAAACCACTTTACAATTTGGACTTTTTCATTAATTGTGTATTCCATTAGGATAAAGTTTGATAGTTGGGTAAAGTATTTGACATAACCACTGACATTCCTGTCACATAAGCAGTTGACAATAACAAAATTGATACATTTAATACCTTCCACTACCTTCTCCTATCAATAGGCTTTCGTAGTTCAAGTTGTTATCCTGTATATGCGTTTATATAACAATAATACAATGCTATAATATATACAGTATACAATAATAATGTTTTTGTAAGAGAGCTGGCCCTGGGGTTCTTTGGACTAAAGTCTTAAGCGCAAGGTATTTCTTTATCTAGTCGTATCTGGATACCTTTGAAGGTCACTGTACATAATGCAGTATTGCATTGACAGAAACAATGCCGATTGCTATGATTCTAGATATTTCTAGTGGCACTATCTATTATTTTTGCAAAAAACATTTTCATGGGGTTTAAGTGTTCTAAAAATTGCCGAAAATCTATCAATAACTGTATCCAATAACTGTATCCAGAACATTAAATTTATTTTATCTAATTCTCGCACAGTTCCAAGGTTAACTTATTATTTTTCTCTCTTTTCGGTGACTGTATTATATTTCTACAACCCCAGTATTATTTAGTACTTGGAGAATATCGCTTTAGCTTCCCTGTAGAAGCGAGCGGAAATAATTCTCTCGAGAAAATTTTCGAGATAACGATAATAATCCATTATTTTACGGCCTATTTACGCTGACAAAATCCATTTAGTATCGTTCTCGGATGCGGCAGGCCTCTTTTGCCATCCAAACCAACATTCGGCAAGGCAAAGAAAGGATATGTTAGGCAGAAAAAGCTTTCTAACCGATAATAACTCGTATAGAAGTTAGGAGAACCCGACGAATATGTATGTAATTTATATTGAAACTTTGTTAAAGTAATAAATGCTATTTTCTATTATATGAAGTTCTCCGAAATAATATTTACAGGTTTGTATACAAATCCTTTGAAATCCTGATTATTCGATGAAAAACATACCGGTTTATCGATCAAATTGTAAACTAATGTAAGAGCGTTGTACGACATACGTTGTAAGCCTGACGATGTCTATTGCTGGTCGATTAATGTTGATAATTAGACCACCTGGTTAATCTTCCCCAAACATCGGGCAATTCCAGTTGTGGATCTGTAGTATATGTCCTGTGTAGAAGGTCCCTCCGCAGAATAACCAGGCATGTCAACTTCTTGTAAATTTCTTTTAATTTTAGATGTCTAGAAACCATACTTAAGCACCATCCAAGATCCGAGAGCTACTAATGACTGTTGAAAGAAATCTTGAAAGTTTTGAGTTCGACTTGCACCCTTTCGGATACCACACCACCCGCAAACCACCATGCAGACCATGATGGGGCGTAGTTCAGTGCGGGGCATTGTGCATAACAGAAGTGAAATTCTCAGCCCTCTATGTGAGCAACAAGTTGCCCTGGTGTTATCGACACGTAATCTTATCATGGAACGTTTTTGCAAAATCTTCTGCATCAGCAGAAATAATTCACCGCTGAAAACGCCCTCGATGTCCAGGAAAGGAACTAGTGCAATTTCTTTGATGCTAACAGCAATTTCTACTTGTCGCGCAAGCTCATGAAGATTTTCCTGTCCGGCATATTGCTTTTTGTATAGAGGCAGTCAAAGCTGAATCCCTGACATGCTTATGCGTTCTTCTTCTTAAACGTTTTAAGAAACACTAAACCAAGTATTGGTTCACCATCCACCATTTTCCGTATTGTTTATTAAATTATTCGGCGTCCATACCTAATTGTAAGATTGTCCTTAGTAGGGCACATAAAACAGAGGATAGTGGTTTCAGATCCCTGTTGGATCCATACCAGGGAGATGCCGTCTATGCCAACCCCTCCCGGAAAGGTTTAAGAGATTCAACAACCCATCGAAGCTTAGACTTTTCCTTGCAAAGTCTTAATTTTGCAGTGTCCTTCTTTTCCAAGAACTTTGCAAATTTGGATTTGGAAGCATTCAGGAACTTCGTCCAGTTTCAGGTACAACTTTTGCAGGATCCTCGAATCGCTTTCCTTTAGACACAATTGCGTTTCCATGATGGTGGCTTCTTCTGGGGACCGCTTCTAAGAAAACCAGCTTTCTGGTTTATCATAGCTTTTATCGGCTTACTGCCTCAACAGTAATGTGGTTTGTTGCTTCGTATGAGCTTATAATAGCAGAATGCATGCTTTTGGATAGGATCTCGGTATTGATGGTACATACCTGAAGGATTTTGAGTCAAGTAAATCATCATTTAATATTTAATAGCCAAACAGAATATGGAGTGAAAACAATTAAGTTAAATATAGGATTGCTCATCAATAAATAGCTTATGTGTTTCAAAAGTGCATATTTTCTAAATATATGATCATTTAGTTAAATCACGCACGTTGTATCTTCCCTTATACTCACTACCTATTTCTTATTTATCGCGAATCGCCCTCAAACAAATAGGTTTCATAATACATCTATCACACTTACGTAGACACGATCCCCCATACGATTTAAATTTTAAATACAGCGAAATCGGGTAAGCTTAATGGCACACTAAAGGAGCGTAAAAAAGACAAAAGAGGGACTAAATTTGCATGATCCCTATCGGTCTACCGTCGTATATCAAGCAACAAACAAGCTAGAAGCTGACTAGACGTGAATGCACGTTTTAAGTTTGAAAAATGCAGATCGTCTCCGATGTAGCATCTGCACTTTAATAGTATCAGCCTGTCAACTCGAATTACTCCCATCATCGTTAAAAGAAACACAAGCTGTATAGTATACGAACCAAAAAGGCATAACATTGGAGCGCAAGAGAAACGTGTATTGTCAACTTTAATGTTCAATATAATTGTATAAATATACTTCACAATTTAACTCATATTTGTATTAAATCCATTAAAGTTTCTCATCAATTAGAGTATTAGCGCTTGTCGTTTCGATGAACGGTCTAGAATAGAACAATGGTAACGGATGTACATATGTATGTACAGGCAGGAATATACGCCTAGACGAACAAGTGAAACGCCATCTGTTCACTACACTTTGGTGCTGGATGATTACTGTTGAGATTAAGATGAGTTATAAGGTAGTGTGAGCCCTAAATCAAATTCAGTAGTATTTCACGTGACTGCGTGCGTTTGAACCTTCCATCTGTGCGATATTCGGGAATATACACAAGTTTATTAAAGTCTGTCGGTAAAGGTAATTACAGTAATAGTTAGTGTCGGAGACCTCTTACTCAGAACTCTCTTAGAGTTTGCGAGGTAGAGTTAGAATTATTAGGATCAAACAGTAGCTTGGTTATAAAGCTGGGAATTAAAAATGGTCAGGTGTGTATTAAAGATGTGAATACAGGGATAAGATCGATGGATTAAACTAGTTTTATTATTATTATATTTAATCAATAAGAAGTACATTTGATTTTGTTCTTATTTTCTATATTTTGGAATTAGTAATTTTGAAAGAGATTGTATATCCTTTAGGGTATTAAAGATCATGCTTCACATCGGAAGAATTAGTACCTTTCTTAGCTTCTATCGAATCCTAACTCCTGGTCTTGAATCGTCTAACAAAAGACGATTCAAGTTGTCAGCAAAACAAAGCACTCTTGTAAGTGTCTGACAATTCAACGTTGCCGCCTTATAAGGGCCCCCTTCCCTGATAGAAAGTTGGTCAATCGTGTTGACAGTTCGGAGCTTATTGATGGTTGAGTCTTCTTTCGTTGCCGGACCAGCTGTGTTGCCAGAGAAGACTTCCTCCCCGTAGCCCTGTTTGAAAGTAACATTGTCTTCCAAAACGTTTGTGTACAATATAATAATAAGAATAAGAAACTTAATATAATGAACATAAATATTGAAGGCGATGAAACCAATAAGTATGAAAGAGTTAGACATATCAATAGTTATTTTATTCACGCATGTAAAGATATGGAAAACAATTTACAGGACTATTGTCGCATTTTACGAAATCCTGCTACTTTGTCTCTCAATCCTACTACTGTTTCTGAGGTGCATAACATAATTTTGGAAATGAAAAATATTAACCCAGTTCGTTTCCAAAATCGATGGATCTATCCGAACCCAATTCAGTCTTTAACTTTGATAAAAGTGGTCGCTATTTTGTGATCTGGTTGTATCTATATGATAAAAGCTATAGGCAAAATCGTCCATCTCAGTGATCTTTACCGTCACACCAAGACATCCATCACAATATCAAAATCGTTCTCAGTCATGTCACACCAAGACTCCATCACAATATCATGGTTTCAGTCATGGACTCTAATGCTCCAGTCAAGCCAAATTCAAGAGTCATCATTTGATTTATTCTTTACCTGAACCAGGAGATAACGAATAAAATTTGTAGCCCTACATAGATAACGAAGCTGTTCACTTGGTAGGGTGCCCTTTGACATTTCTAAACTTCTGGAAAGTTCGGGAACAATTCCATATTTCTATTACGATTCTTTTTTATTTCTAATCAGCTCCTATTCCCTTGCCAAGTTGTGATAAGGCTCTTCAGTTCATCTCTCTACTATTGACATATTTATGATTTTGACGCAGTCGCTTACCGCTTGCTTCAGTTCCAATACTACCATCGGTGGATGGTGCTGCTTTCATAATTCTTGTCTTTAGACCCTCTTGTAAATTTCTTCATGTCGAAATCTTCCTTTAGATATTTCTTTGGAATGAAGTTGAAAAATCAACAAACTGATGTTTTCATGTTTGTACCTAACACAATACAACAAAACTAATTGACTAGTCACCCCAGTAGTTTCATAAAACTGTATGGCAAATCATGCATATGTACGAATCTACTACGAATGTTTCCAATTTTGCTTTCTATTGTGTTGCTGCACAAGTTAATTATTGAAATCCCTTTGACAACCTTAAATATAGTCCTTGTTGAAATCATTATATCTACTGCTGCTGGAATTGGTTGTCCGACCATGGTGCCTGACTGCCTCTTTGACTATATGTTAAGCCATCTTCAAGGAAGCTTTTACAATTGATTTGCTTGATTCTGGTATGGCAATATAGGACACACTTCACGAGTTTTTCATTGTGTTTTCTCTTCTGAAACAGTCCACATTTCTTGTCTTTCTAACTCGGTAGCAATTGAAAGGAGGTAAGAAAGAATTGTTCTCTAGTTACGAGGGAGCGTTTTTATATTCGAGGAATGAGCGGGTTGTAGGGGGGTGATTAGTCGCATCGTGAGCGTGGCCTGTACAGCGACTCATAATTAGTATAAATACGAAGTTTCATTGTTATTAGACAGTTAGTCTTTGAGCTATCGTCAACCAAGTAACATAATCAGGAATGAAAAGTGAAATATGGAAAAAATCGAATATCTTGCCGTTATAAAGTTTCTTACCAGGCAAGGAAAATCAGTCGCGACCATAATGAATGAGATGTCATTGGTTTACGGCGACTCTTGTCCAGGAAAAGCCATGGTGTACAAGTGGCATAGTTTATTTAAACAAGACGACCCGTGGCCGGGCAGGAGAATTGAGGTGACCACGCCAGCACTTATCAAAAAAGTTGAAAAAATTGTACTCGAAGATGCTCGACTAAAGAAGAAATAACTCGCAGAAATGGTTGGAGTATCCGATACAACAATTTTTAAAATTGTACACGATCATCTCGACATTTCCAGGGTCAACGCAAGATGGGTGCCGAGAATGTTAACGCCGCCGCAAAAACAACAGCGCGTAGAGTGTTCGCGTGCATTTTTGGACCTCTGTAATGAAGACAAGGATGGTGTATTGAGTCTAATTGTTGGAGACGAAACTTGGGTTCATCATTATGAACCTGAGTCCAAACAAGACTCCATGCAATGGCATAAAAGGGGCACAGCACCTCCCAAGAAATTTAAAGTGTCACGATCAGCTGGGAAACTCATGGCAACGGTATTTTGGGACTCGGAAGGAATATTGTTGATTGATTATAAAGATAAAGGTGTTTCTATAACCGAAAAATATTACGCTTCAATATTAGAGCGACTAAAAGAAGCCATTAAAGAGAAAAGACGGGGAAAATTGACGAAAGGTGTGCTGCTTTTGCACGACAACGCGCCCGTCCACAAGAGCCGCGTTGCGTTAGCTGCCCTGCATAAGGTGGGCTTCGAAATTGTGAATCACCCACCCTACAGCCCAGACCTGGCCCCGAGTGATTATTACCTGTTTCCGAAAATGAAAAAAGAGCTGCGGAGTAAAAAATTTACTGCCGATGATGAAGTCAAGGAGGCAGTTTCGGCGTATTTTGCAGATAAAGAGAAATCATTTTTTTATGAGGGTATAAATAAATTAATTGAAAGATGTGAAAAATGTATCCGTCTTGCAGGTGAATATATTGAAAAAGAAAAATAATTTGGTTTTTTTATTTCCACCCCTTATCCCCCATCCGCGAATATAAAAACGCTCCCTCGTAATAGTCAGTCTAACTATACCAGCTCTGTATCTCTTTTTTTAATGACAAAAATCAGAAATCATGTGAACTGGTACATACAGTCTTACAAGCAAGAAGTTTCCAGAAAGCTAGTGGATATTCTAGACCGCTAAAGAACTCGATTAGTTAAATAAAGTTTCGTACTAATTATCCATGGGAAGCTAGCTTGATAAAAGAGTTCCTTTGAATTATAAAATTATTATTTTGTATTTGTTCAAAATATTGACTTTAATGTAATTAGACTGGTTGTATTTTATTAGCAAGATTTACTGCCATGCACTAATTTGCATAAGTTTAATTTCATTTCGTATCTATCTAGTTCTTCAAGTTTCCGCTGTAAAAATAATTTTATATCTTTATATTTTATGTCATGTATGTACATACATCGGTATATCTACATCTACACACTTTCGAATTGTACGCGAATCTCGTACGATTGTGAAAATTTTTAAAGCGTCTGGGTCTATATTACACTCACACTAAATCCACTGCGACTATTTTACAACAGATTTTATTGTTTTGAGAATGTAATCATATCAACGACTGTAGAGTTCCATTGCAATAGTTTCAGCATACTACTAGCGCACGAAATTCATGAATATTTTCCAACTAATAAACACCGACCGGAATTCCAAACTGCCGACTCTGTTCCACTGCACTGCCGTCATACAAAGCAGATAAAATGTTTCAGTCTAGGTTTTTCACATTTACAGTTACTATTACGCAAAGCATACCGAGTTTGGCAAAGTATAACTGTGAATTGTCGGGAAAATTTCCTGTTGTTGGAAAATTATTGTTGGCAGAATAAGTAGCGGGACAATTTGAATGTAACCAGTAACGTCATGTTAATAGTTTTGACGTGCCTAGCTAGAAAACTACTGAATTTAGTTTATTTTCGCGTTAAATGCTGTTAAAAATAAAAAAAGCTGCACCCAGTACCTGTTGATTATGTCCTATTATATGTATACATATACTGTGTAACCTCTCATAACGAGTAATTCGCATAACGAGCACAGTAAATTTGAAAAAAGTCTCACATAGCGAGCGATGTTTCGCATAGCGCGTGAGCAGAACAGGGGAAGCCCCGAATTGTGTGCATGTTACATCAGTCTAATGATGAACTCGCAACAGATAACAACCGCCGCATCGCAATAGTGAAATATTGCTTGGCTTAACGAGTGTTTCAGATTACGAGTAAGATTTTTGAACGCATTATGCTCGTTAGCGAGGCTCCACTGTGTCTTCCTTATAAACCGAACTTAATTGTGCCGCAAATTAATAATTTTTAATTAAGTTCTTGGATACCCTATCCGTGACCAGAATTTTTTCTATTCAATATTTGAGCACAGAGAACCGTTTTGTAATTTTTTCTGCCTGTGTTATTATAGGTATAACAATGTTTTAACATAATTTTAATTTCAAATTTTCTGTAACACAAGTATTTCTTGCATTCTACTTAAGATTACTTTGAAATTTGTTTGTCTTTATAACACGCATTCAGTTCTTGTTACTATTTCTGTTGCTATATCTTGCTGTCTGGTATAAATTATGTATAGTTAAAGCCTAATTGCTTACATAAATGCATTGCATAGTATATGCAGCTTTTTTATAATTGTTAGAATCGTATTTGCAGATCAGAAAGCAATGTTTTGTAGATCAAGAGTCAGAACCCAATATAATTGGCAACACATCATGCAGTTATGTTTGCTGACAGATACGACTTATATTTGATCCAGAAATAATGACGTTGAGAGGTTTCGAAGATTGGTTTGAGCTTAATATTCAGAAAATGCAACTGATTTGTTTCGAATAATTTCGAAGAGTCCTAACAACTCTGGACTACCAGGGAGGGTGAGGGGCAGCTATAAACAAAGACAAACATTTTGACACCATTACGTTACTCTTATTGAAAATGCAGGTTGAATGACAAATCCGTGTGCAGGGCCCTCTGGGGAAAAACTTTGTACTAATTAACAGTTCTCCTATACAGCTGTGTTTACTTCATTTGTGTTTGTGCAGGAGCTCGGTTAGTTAGCGATTGTATCGAATTATAAAATTTATTCGAAAATTGACAGTTCCAAAAAAAATTGTGTTAATATTCAGTTCTGTATTAAATTAGATGCTAACCTGCATATAGTAGTGGATGCCCGGCAACATTATCTCCCAATGGTATTATTATTTCAAACAAAATTTACTGAAACCGCCATGTAGACGAAAGAAGAACGATTTCCAAATCTGGTTAATCCGAGATTATTAAAAGCCATCACCGACTGCTTGGTGAAATGTCTTAGTAAAATGGATGCCCAAATTGCTGTCTAATGAGCGAAATAAAAGAGTTGATGGTGCTCAATCAATTTTAGACGAATATGATGCCCAATAGGATACTTTATTGGACAATCAATCTTGCTAACTGTCGATGAAACTTAAGTTTACTACGAACCATCATAGAGCCGAAATTTAGCTTCCGAGTGACAATTTCTTGGTCAGCCATCGCCAGAAGTCGAGCGGATCAAAATAATATTCACAAAGATCATGGCTAGCGTGTTCTGGAATAAAGCTGACATGATTGGCTCAATTACTACTTTTGAAACGCACTGGACAACTTCCAATACCGCAGTCAAAGAAATCAACTTTGCCTGTGTTTTCATTGTAGGATCTACCATCAACAGATTCTTTTATTCTAATGTATTTTAAATCGATAGATGATAGTAACAGCATAGAACTAATATCCATCCACTTAGCAATTGCTGTTTGAATCGTATTTAACCATTTATTAATAAAAACCATGGCCTGCTTATTTTACCTAATTATGAGTTTGAAACGTTCTTTACCCTGTAACAGTTTGTCTTGTATTAAGTGATTTTCATTACACTTATATCCATTCTAAATTCAGGTCGATATAAAAGCAGATTATCATCGAAGCCAAGATCGTTTTCAGGCGAGGAACTCTTTTGCAACAAACCCCAAAATACAAACTCGTATTCTACATGAAAAACGGACGTGTTGAGTATAGCTATCGGTTTACCGTTCACTTAGACTCCGGTTAGCTTTCTAGCATTGTCTCATGCCATACACATAGACCGCAAGCGTACATATTGAAACCGTTTTGCTCTCGTGTGGATTTAATAAACCGAAACAGAAGCTGAATGTAAATGTATATGACGGTAACGCGATATGCGCAAATCCGACCGTACAGCCAACACCACTAACTCACACAGGACACTTTCGGATACGGCAGCTTGAAAAAAGAAACCGACCCGACAAGAAGAAAGACCGTGTGCATGCTGGAGAGGACGAGCAACACACAGGAGCGCGCGCGTATAAATATTTGGGGTTTCCCCGGTGACAGGCTGAAACACCTAATATTTTTTGTCATAATTCAGGAACGGGGAGTTTCGGTACAACGTGGGTCGAGATTAAGTGTAAGTGCTTTTATATTAAATCGGCTGTTGTACGCGCGTTGTTGTATTAAGTGGGGCATGTTGTGCGACCGTTTTCGGGAGAATATTTTTACCGGGCGCGATTTGGTAGACCTTTTTTGCGCCGCAAATTTCGTCAATTTAGCCGTAATTTATGAAGTGACATTTTTTTGCCTGGCGAAAAAAATGCGATGCCATTATATGCGTACGCGGTCTAGCGGAAAGTAAAATTAACAAATTTACGTCATAATTTTATACCAGACATGGCCTTTTAATAGTCCCATCATTTCAAATTATGTCGGAAAGATAATAACCAATGAAGCTGAATAGTTTGTCTTTGTAATGTTAGGTATTCAGTCGATTATAAATCTGAAGTAGCAGTTCCAGCAAACTTGATTATCTTAATCTTTCGTTAACTCCTGTACTACGACGGCGAGCAACACATACAATCTTGTTCAGCAAGTTTTTTCAGGACAACGAACCTTCTTTTTGCATTATTACTATGCTCAATAATAAATTACTTTAACGAGGAAACTTCGTTCTCCTGACGTGATTGGCCCCACTTGCCCCGTCCCTTTTAATCCAACAATATGTGGTATCCTCCATATTTCCCTCCAATGTTCGTCTCCACATTAAAACTATGCATTTACTTAATTGCACCGGATTGTAGTCTATTTTTTGCTTAACAATATCATCCTCAGCACTAATAAATTGTTTGGTAAACTATGTGATTAATCAGATTTTGAAAACTCACCTGAAAGGTTTGAAAAATCGAGAAAAACTTCAAACAACTACTTCACTGACAAACTACGAGGTGACTGCCAGTGCTTCTACAGGCGTACCACAGAAGCACAGTAAGAAGTTGTAGCGATCATCACTATATTGCAGCATCTCTCAAGCTCTACAAGTTATGTTCCCACATCACCAAGATGCTTCCGTATTTGTATTTGTACCATCCCCTCTAACGATTAAAGAGAAGGTTAAATAATCCACCAATCAAGTAATAAAATTGAACATGTTCTGCACACATTTAACACACATACATAGGTTAAAATTTACTTTCGAAAGAGAAAATCAAAATCCTATACATTTTTTAAATGTAAAGATAATACATGATAACACGCACATAAGAACAAACTTTTATTTGCATCATGCGAGACCACAGGCTTTGAAATAGCATTATTTCAAGCATTATTTTTTATTTTATGTAGTTTCATATCTTCGGGAATGTTAGGTGGAGTATTGTTTGTTCGTTTTATTCTTCAGCTACTCGACGTAATAATGGTTTAAAGTATGTACATATACGATTTATGCGTAGGAATTAATGATAGTCGCAACTAGATGAATATATGCTAATTTTAAAGCAGCATGTCCTCCTATTTAGATGAAAAAAGCATCGGTTTTATTAGTTTGTTGAAGAATTTCGTTAATAACATTTTAATTGTTCAATTTAGATGTAGATATCTGTATAGTTTTTGGTAGGAGGTTTAATGTGCTTTCACATAGGATGGATAAATACAGGGTGTTTCATTTAACTTAAAAGAGTTATTGATGGTTGAAAAGATATAAAGTATAAATTGGTTTGCTTAATGTCATGTAGCCAATATCAAAATACTCTACCGGTTTATTGAAAGCACGCTTTGTCAAAATAACTCCTTACAAATGTAAATCGTCTAAGTCATACAGTTTTCCTGTTTTTAATTTTTTCGCGAAGGCCGACATTTTCATAAAAATCAAATTTTCTCGAAATTGCCAGTAGATAGGTAGAGGGAATTATTAACAAAATTATCCTAATTATGACGTAGATCCGAAAATGGTATACAATATAGGGTGTTCCATTAAAAATAACCTAACTTTGATATGCTGTACTTTTTTGAATCATTCTGTATACTTGCAAATAATTTTAAAATGTGCTCCTTATCGTCCTACATATTTGACTAAAATTTGAAGCTCAAGAGACCGAGAGAATAGTCGTGATTCACCCTGTATATAATAATAATTATTATTTGAGAATGTGATTAAAATTCGATATATCAATGAATTCTTTGTTTTTTAGATATTTTTGTTGATAGGCATGGCCAATTTATATTACTAGTATTTTGACACATATTAAATGTCAATTTCTTCCACTGAAAAAGTCTTATTAACGAAAACATAATATTATATGTATGTTCTGAAATAAATTGGTATTTAATTAATTGTTGTTTTATTGACCTACAAGTGGAAATATTTCAGGAATTGAAAGATAATTTTAGATAAGATTTAAACAGATCGATTTGCTACTAACTTAAGTTCGGTTGCAATAGATCAAAGGCTTACGGCTATATAATAAATTATGATAATGTTTTGCTTGATGCCGAATGTAAAAATTTAAATAGGCATTTAGGAATAATAATATTTATTGTCTGTATGTGGACATTGTCAAAGATTACAAAAGTAGGTACATATGTCTATATTTAATCTAAATAATCTCTACTAATCTACATACAAGTAAAATAAAACCCAAAGCAATACTGTATTTACTATATTAAAAGAATTTACCAGGAAAGACAGAACCAAAATGCATTCAATGATTTAAGTATTACTCCGCATTTAGTACGCGTTCAAAAGCAAATACTTTTTTAACTCTGTTTTAAATTGATTTTCATATTGAATACTTTTTAAACTATCTGACAGCTTGTTGTACATCACAGTAGCCATATACGTTGGGGAGAGTTCGAAGCGCTTTGTCCGATGAAGTGGTACAGTTAGATCGTTGCAGTTTCGTTTTGTCATGTTACTGTATATATCGCGATTTTTAATAAAACTTTCTTCATTAAATTTATAAAACATCAACACCTCGTAAAAATATATATGGAACCCAAGGAAAGTATGTTAAGCTGCTTAAATAGGGGCGACATGACGTCGTAGCCGTTACTCCCATCATGTCACGAATTATTTTCTTCTGGAGTATCAGCAACCTCTTCGCCGCAGTTGCAGATCTACAAAAGACTATACGAGAGCGGAGACGCTTCTAAATGTACGCAAAGTAGAATTGTCTAAGTCGCTGCGAGCTTAGATTATATCTTAGACATCTAACACCGAACACTGCCGAAGACAGCCTACCATCAAGCGCCGTGCAATGTTGTTCAAACTTTAGGAATGGGTCAACTACTAAGCCCAGAAATTTGACACCGTCATTCTCTGGTATGGACTCCAATTGAATATATAATCTGTCATAATTGTTATGGGAGAGCGACCTAAAGCCTTACACTGTAGTTTTGTTTATATTTAATTTGATCCCGTTATTGCTGCACCATTTTCCTATATTATCATTGCTATTACCTAAAATTGGCACATCAGCAATAGACACTTCAGAAAAAATACAACTACTAAAAATACAACTATTGTACCAAGACGCAAGAAGGCAAAACAGAACTGAGGTCATTAACATACAGCAAGAACAAGACTGGACCCAAAATTGATCCCCGAGGAATGCCACACGAAATATCTATCGTAGAGGAGTTATAGGTTCTACGTATACGATTCATTTCACCCACAACACTTATTCTTGTTTTTCTGTTAGCCCCAGTATGAGGCAAATAAATCATAGGCAACACCCCTGACACCCAGTGATTTGAGTTTAGCGAGGGGTAATGAGTGATCAAGGACGTCAAAGGTGATAAATCGAAGAAGATGGCGGAAACCATGTTCTTTTGCTCCAAGGTTTAATGTACACAATTCAAAGCATGGTGTATTGAGTCACATGTATACATGCCTGGCACAAATCCAAATTGTGAAGGAGATATTAAGTTATGTGTTGAGAAAATTTATTAGGAATTTTCTGTTACAGGAGCTTGGAGTTGAGGAGTTGCTTGGAGGAGTTGACAGGAACTTTTGGTACATAATTACACAAAGACAATTGATTTTAAGCTTAAAAATTGTAAAATTTATTGCAAATGTTCTTTCTGTCGGTTTCTGCAAAACTAACAACGCACTTTAGATGATATCTAAGCAAACAGTAGTGTGTCAGTAAACTTATTCGAACCATTATACGAGTACATGTTATTAATTTATCAGCAACTTTATTCAATGGTTATGGCATTTCAACCTTCTCGCATACCTGCAATTGTTTTTTATTCTCCTATGTAGTTAATTGCTCAGGTTGCCATTCTTCTGCTTTGATATCACTTTCCATGTATCCACTTAACACAGCTTTTGCATCTTTTTTCGGCATGATACCGTTCATTTATGTATTTGATCTTATTTTGATAATATCTAGTTCTTCCTTTTTTGTGTTCAGTTTGTGTTGATTTAATTTTGAAGTAAAAATGTGACAAACTGAGGCATATTATTTACTTTCTAACAATGGAAATAAATTACTTCAGTCATTAGCGAAACACACCTCCATTGTGGCCCACTCCAAACTAAACCATCTTCCAGATACTCAAAGAAATGTTTTGTCATTATGACACGAAATATATCACTTACTGTCCTATATTAAACGCTTTCAGTCAACGTAGAAACGTTTTATAAAATCGTGGCGGTTCACTTACATTCACTCTCACTTGTCCCTTCCTTTTACATCATTTTTGTCCTGCGCCTCGGTTTATTCTCACCGAAGCACCCTAACATCGTCATTTCTCTTGCTTAAGGGCGTATATATTTTTTCCGTGGATGTTATGCCGTGCGCATCCGCCTCAATGAATGTGTATATACGACGTCTGCAATTTAAATTAAGCTACTGCTATCGTAGGCTCTACTGTCTTCTTTCGCCCTCTCGTTTTAAATTATGGCGCCCCGGTAATAGGAATAAGTGTCACGACTGTCGCACGGGGATTTTTAAGGTAATTTAATCAGACTGAGCGCCCTCGAAACTTACTACAAATTGATAGAGAACTAAGTCGAATCGATCGACATCTACCGGCTGATTTTATTAGTAAAGATGTAAATTATTCTTGCAGAATAATAAGTAGACTAAAAATTAGAATTTTCGAATTAGGCGCTGATTTTAATAAGATAATTAAATGTTTCCGTTTTGTTGCGTTTATAATTTTTTGCAGCTTGTACTTTTGCGTATTAAATTTTACGTCCACAAAATTCTTCCCTATTTTATTCAATAGCTTAAGGTTAATACAAGTCGCAGTTGTACGTTTCTCGAAATAAATAATACAAAAGATCATAATAATTATTATTAACCTCAAGAAATTAGCGCACAATTCCTTCTATTAACACTAAATCGTGCCATTTTCAACGAGTTTCTTGATTGCCTTTGTGTCTGCAAAAACGTTTCGCCATCTTCTCGGAATTGTTTCATTTAGAAATTGAACGTCATCTTGCGGTAACCTTTTGCGATTCTTGTCTCCTTCGCCTTATAATAATAACATTATTGCAGTATATTTGTCCTTTGCTCTGTGAAAAGCTAAATCCACTTTACGTTATTGCTATATCACGTAAAGCAATAAGCACGTAACCTCGTTCTTTGTTTTGTTTGATTTCAAAGTCTCGGAGTCTTACGAGTAATTGTTGTTGGTGGTGTCTTATGCTTCTCTTAATTGTCTGAGAAATAAAATTTTATTGATACTTTCTGTTACATATTAGTAAAGTATTTTTAGACATATCCGATTCGATTACGAAAACATGAGTTCGGTCTTCCAAATAGGCGCCAATGTCTGCTTTCAATTGGTTGTATTTTGTTTTAATTTTAAGATCCAATTAAAAAACATTACATCTATCGCCAAAGGCTTAAACTTAAAAGAAAATTGTTCCAAGATATCACAGCATTGTTAAGGTCCAAAGATGATCGCTAAAGTAACAACAGACTTGCTGTATTGATAATGAAACCAACAAAATTGACTGTCAAAGTGTTAATAAAAGAAACAGTTCCAGTTAAAATTAAATCACCACCGTAGGTGTTCCAACATTTGACGACATGATTGTAATCTTCTAGTTCTGCTTAGCAATCCAAAATATGTAGTGTGGGGTATAGATCTTTGTTGTACCAAAGGTAAAAATATGGGTCATTAGTTGATAACTTTTTTAATTCTGATATTAATGAACTTGTCACTTTGGTGTCAATTCTTAACCTCTTGCGTCCTACTGGTTAGTCCATCTTAAGGCTGGAGGCAAAATGGCGTTGCAGCTACCGAATTGTCATAATATTTTATCAAAATTTGTGTCATTGTTTGTTATATCTCGAATTCACTTTTCATTAAAAAATGAAACAAATATTTTAAATGCTACGTTTAAAAGTAGCAGCTTTCTTGTATTATTTTGTCCTACTAATCAGTCATTGTTACTGCCAAAAATGAGTGATTCTAAATCTCAATACCACATTAACTGGTTTGAGATATGTATATCGATTAGTGCAACATTACACTTTTAAATTTGCCGCTCATTTGGAGGCAAAATGGATACTAGTTCGCGTTCTTTCTTTTATCTAGTGACTTTAGTCCACCTAACCTTATAACGCCATCTGTTTGCAAAAAAATCACTCCGCTTTACTTGATGATATAATGGGTTGGGTGCTGTACTGCTGGAACAAATGTCATCGAAATTTGAAAATGGCCTGTAAGTATTACTTAAATTAAATTAATAAATCTGAAGGCTCAATTGACGATTCTATTTTTGCTGCTTCCCACAAAAAAGTAAAAAAATGTGGTGGTTGTATCCAATGACCACCCAGGACTACACACAAGTTTTTTTATGTTTCTTCCTACTTCCAGAAAAAGCAAGTGGTCGTTTGTAGAGCTCGAAGCTATGGACGAAGACGAAGTAAACGCAATTTTTGTTGGAATTCAGTCTGATGCAGAATCTGTGGCAGAGGACTACTTGTTTCGAGATGAAGATGAAGTAGACGGCTTCTTTGGTACAACAGCTGCTATTGTAACAATATGTATCTCTTAAGATGTTGAATCTGATAACAACTCCTGTACACACACACATACATTCTTATCGATTATGTGGTCGAAGAGTAATTCCTACCAGGTACCTCCTATTTTTGATAAACCCACTGGGGTAAATATGGATGAAAGTGTTGAGCTTTCTGTTGATGTTTTTTGTGCTTTTTCCCGGAAGAATTACTTGACTTGATGGTATTCTATGCCAACATACGAAGATAAATGCAAAAAAAGGAAATAAAGCTTTCCAGTCAACTACACGCGAGGAAATGAAAATATTTTTTGGGGTGAATTTGTTGATGGGTGTGCAAAAATTCCTCCTGAAGAAGTAGTCAGGGATTCTTACATTTCTAAAATTATTTCTCCCAATAGGTTCTATTGTCTGCTAAGCAATTTGTATTATGCAGACAATGCTCTACAGCCGAAAAAAGGAGAACTAAGCTGCTGATGAAAACATGATCAGATACAAAGTCACATCGTAGATGAAGCAGTATATTCCGGAAAAACCCATGAAGCCTGGCTACAAAGTTTGAGTGCCGACTGATGATTCCGGATGTGCATACGAGTTTCAGATATACAATACTATAATACAATAATACTGGAAAAATAGTCGATCTATTAGAAAAGGATTTGAGTAGACGAGTTGTCAAAGATCTAACAAACGAGTTAAAACGTAAAAACCACAGAATTTTGTTGACAACTATTTTACTAGCGTTCCGTTACTATAGGATTTGAAATAATATCAAATATGCGGCTGTGGAACTCTAAAAAACGGAGGAAAAAGATTACCAGATGATTTTGTGTATGATAAAAGACTAAAGAGCGTTGGCCATATCCTACACGGCATTTTGGGCATGAAAAGGCTTTCGGCGCGATGGGTAACGCGTTTGCTCACACCGGAGCAAAAACGAAATCAGGTGATCGTTTCGGAGGAGTGTCTGGCCAGGATTCAACACAATCCAAGGGATTTCTTCATGTGTTTCGTAACCGCGGATGAGACTTTGATCAACCACTACATACTACAGACCAAGGAACAGTCGAAGCAGTGGACTACTCCGCTCCGAAGAAGGCAAAGACCGTTCAATCGGTCGGAAAGATCATGGCGATCATTTTTTGACTTGTATTTTCTAAGTTTAAAATAAATATTTAAAAAATTAGTTGTTACGGACGCAGAGGGTCTCTATAATTAACATTATTATTTTAGGTATTATCTTTGCGATATACAAAGAATTGTAACTTTTTTTGACCTTGCCAATATTCTTTTTGGACTCTTATCGTAAAAATAGACATTATTATTATGACTATATTTTTGACATAAATTCGGATATGTTCATAATAATAAATAATAATTCGATTAAATCGTAATCAGCTACATGTTAGTTAATATCGCTTAACGCTTTACGTACCACATTAAACTTTATCGCACAATAAAAGAAAGAGATCGGAACTCGTACGAGGCGGAGAGGACCCGCAAAGTTTGAGTGTTTCCAAATCCGGGCCATCAATGTTGAATCAAGTTTCATAACGGGGACCCAGTACAAGCGTTCCGGTCGCATCCTAACACAATGACCGGCATCGACGGACTTGCCACTCGCATAGTACCAGAACCGAGTAGGCATTTCTAGATAATGGGTCGGTAAAGCTCCATAAACCGGCATTACAGCGGACGCCCGACAATGGATACGAACATTTAGTCCGCCGTTGGACACACATCTGCGCTAGTAATAGGACGGCCTGCTCTCGGTTTTCCAAGATTGTTTATGTTAGCTGCACTACAGCACTATCGCCATGTTCGGCTGAAATATTTCTCGTACTATATTATTTTTAAAACCGTGGAAAGTTCCTTGACCTCCTGGATAATGGCCGCTTTTAAAATGTTTAAGCTTTGTAGATGTTTCTTCGAAAATTCTCTGGATATGAGAAGTCCAGCACTATGTAATGACATATTCTATCTGAGTACTATATGCTGTGTGCTATGGTATGCTCACTCACTGTAAACTCAAATACAGCTTTTAAATAAAATTATTAATGAACTCGAAACTGTAAACAATCTACAGAAAGAAATAAATGAAATCTTAGAAAAGTCCTTGAAATCGGTAACGTCAAGTGAATTTTGTCCGAATAGGGAGCAAGCACTATTATTATTCTGAAGCATTAAAAACAGCTCCGACAACAAATGTTTTAATTGTACGGCCAATAAATAAAATCAAAACTTCCGACGATACCTGTCAAGACATAAACGATGTAATCGACCCGGTTGGTATTAATTGCAGCGATGCTCATAATTTAGAGATTCTGAAAGGTAATTACGAGACAGAAACACCGCGAAAAGTTTACTCTAAAATAATTATCTTTAATGTTAGACGATTTGGTGGACAGAACGGTTTGCAAGGTTGCAAAGTGCGTGAATCTTTTCATATTCGTAGATGCGACAAATGCTGTAAATATGGTCATTTTGCCAAAAAATTGTACATTTTCTACAATATGTCCTAAATGTACAGGTAATCACTCACTTAAGGATTGTAACTTAGACTTTGTGAAATGCCCCAATTGTGTTTTTAGTAATGAACAATTTAAAACTAAATATGACACTACCCCTACTGTTTTTGATAATTGTTGTTCATATGTCAAGAAAATTAGGGATAACATTAGATGTAATACTGTATATCAGAGTAAATAGCAATCAAGGAATGTGCATGTTGATTTTGTTAACTTCTTGTTTTTACTCAATATACGTAGTTTAAGTTGTAAGATTAATGAATTGGAGATTTTGCTAAATAGTTTTAACAGCTTAATTTGTATGTTTATTGAAACATGGTTAAGTACACAATGAACAAACTAATTGGATAAACTTTAATAATTATGAATTAGTTAGTAAGTTTTCTAGACGGCAAGGTAATGGTGGTGGTAGTTGCATCTTTTTTAGAAAAGGCCTGAATGCTGCGAATCTCGACCTAACTTACTTGTCAGATCACCGCTTCATACACATTAACATTTGGCATGACGAAATATCGTCCAAACATGTCAGTTATCGTATGCAACAACGTTTTCTTAATAGTAGCAACAAACAAAAAGTTGAGCACCTTATAAGTAATGAATACTGGACAGATGTATATAATTCAGACCGACACAAAATGTTCGGCTTTCATTAATATTATGTAGTATCATTAAATAACTCGTTTCCCTTACAGGAAATTACTGTGAATAATGATATTAAAAAATCTAGTGTCAACCGACAGGATCTATTCATTTTACAGAAAACTTTTCCACAGTTAAGGAATTCATACATTGAAGCAAATAAACAGCATAAGAAGCTAATTAATACGGCCAAAATCTCGTTCAATAGCAACTATATTAATCGCTCTACCAACAAATCTTCTGCTATGTGGAAGGTAATTGGTTGGTGTTTGGTTGCTAGGAAATTCAATAATTTTTTTCAGTCTGCTCCCGTGGATATACTAATTCCTCCTGGTACTTTAGAAAGCAGAATCATACCCAATTCCAGTTCAATATTCCTTTTTCCCTTTACACCTGTAGAAGTCAACAATATTATTTTGCGTTTAAGATATACAAAATCAAGCAGTGTTGATGGTATACTGGTATCTACTATAAAAGAATGTGCGGCATATATGACTGATATTTTGACACATCTGGTGAACTGTTCATTTTTCGAAGGAATCTTTCCAGAGGTCTTGAAACAGTCTGAAATAGTTCCTGTTTACAAGAAAGCACACTCAAAATGCGTGAACAACTACAGGCCAATAGCGTTAACGTCTGCATTTTCGAAAATTTTAGAATATTGTATGTTGGACAGGCTTAATTCTTTCCTGAATAAGCACAACATTGTAATATACAATCAACACGGCTTTCGTAAAAACGGATCTACATCTACAGCTCTGGTTGGATTCTGTAACATCGTATTACAAAATATTGAAAGCTGCAAGTCTGTAGTAGGAATATTTTGTGACTTACAGAAAGCTTTTGATTGCGTTCAACATAGTAAACTCATAAATAAACTACAACTTTACGGTATTAGAGGTACTGCAGCAGAATGGTTCGCATCTTACCTCAAAGGCCGAATGCAACTAGTCAAATTAAGATTTCTCAATCGTTCCAATGAGTTGGAAGTTATTAAATAATGTTGGCTCCTTATTGATAATGGTGTATTTCAAGGATCAGTTCTGGAATCAATATTATTTTCACTTTACATTAACGATATTGTACAATTTCAATCTGATGTATATCTTTGAATATATATCGATGATATTAGCCTGCTTATTATCCCGAAAGGAAACCAGGGAGAAGTTGAAAAGTTTGCTAATGATTTACTAGGTGTGTTAGATAATTGGTTTTTCTGAAAACAAATTATCTCTGAGTTTGGAGAAAACTAAATGCACAGTTTTTCGTGCATGACAGAAAAGTATACCACCATACCACATCCAAATGAATATCCAAACGCTATCATTCATTGACTCTCACAAGTTTTTAGGATTGAGCCTGCAGTCTACTTTAGTTTGGAGTGAACATTGTGGAAATTTGGCAAAATTTATACATCGTAAATACTACGCTTTCAAGTGTCTACGATTATAAATAACTGAGGCGTGTTTACATTTCTTGTACTATGCAGAAATATACTCCCGACTACGGGATGGCATATTACTCTGGGATGCATCCGCTGGTGCACAGCAAGTATTTCTTTCGCAAAAAGCAGCTATTAGAAGTATGTTTGGTATGTAGTTTACAGAATCCGGTATTTAAGAAACTGAAAATACTGCCATTGCCTTGCATTTATATAATAGAAGCATGTTGTTATATTTTTAACAATATTAATAATCTAGCAACTAACGCAACTATGCATGAATATAACACTAGAATTAAGGATCATAAACATTTACCACTTTGCACTATGACGTTGACTAGCATTAGTGTTCACAACTTAGATATTCGTATTTTTAATCATCTGCCTAACTGTATTAAAAATATAAACACATACATATTATTTCGGAAAGAAATTCGGAATCTATTACTAAACTATTTATTTTATACTATAGACGACTACGGTTTCTAATTTTCATTGCTTATGACTTGTTAAATACATTATTATTTAATCAATAAACATTTATTATTATTATTGTGTTGACAGAATACGTTTTGAATTTATACAGTAAATGATGTCCGAAGGAAACGGATTTCTAGAATCTTGGAGCATGTTGAAGACACCTAATTTGATGAGATCGACCCTCTTTCCCGTCTCGAAATGAACCTTGTGAAAGTGATGAGATAAAATGTGAAGTTAGATACAAATTTTCACAACCAGGTACTTGGTTTAATTGGGAAATAAAAATTATGTCAAATAGTTTGAGAGCTTAAGAAAGAGGTTTATTATGTTACTTATAGTACAAGAAAAAGTTATCGGGAAATACTGACCATATGACAATTTTTAAATATCACTGTGCAGCCTGTTTAGTCTCCTTACAGTTGAAAACAAATTCATCTGGTTCGAAGGGAGAGAAGTTTATTGATCACTCTTCTTTTTGTCTCGTGCTTCCAGGAGAGGTTAAATAGGAGCATGCGAACATGTATCTGCTATGCTCAGTGAAGTATTGTTGGAGGTGTTGGTTTATATTTATGCAAAACACAAATCTTACAAGAGCAACTAGTTTCCCTCTATGAAGGAATGCACTTACATACAACCTACATTGAATCTCTCTCAATTTAATCCATTTTTTAAATTTGTTTCTCTCCTTGATTATTCTTAAGCGTTTACCGGGGATTTACACAAGTTTTTCAGTTAAGAACAAAGTCCAACGTAAAAGTTCTATGCGACAGGATTACACTCCTGACGCAGACATAATACCGTCGTTTTTTACCCAAGAGAAACGACTTAGGTTACAGAAAGAACAAGAAGAAGCTACCAACTCTCCTACATCACGGGCATTCCCCAGACTGTTTTATTTCTTTTTTCTTCTTTTCTACTCCTCCCGGTTGGAGGATGTTGCGCGCGTGCACACGCACACTACTCACGCTCTTATTGCCGACGTCGATGCCCGTAAGTTGTCTAGAGAAGACGCGCTCCGGACTTACATACATCGACGGCCAACTTAGAAGCAGGGCACGTATAAATAGTGTGAGGACCGACGTGGTGTGCGAGTCTCCTCCATGCAATTTATTTATGAAACTTAAGTGAAAAACGACTTACCGGCTCGTAAAAGAAGGACATTTACGAAATAAATGCGTCCAATTTATGAGAATAACGCGAAGTTTACAAGTATTGAATTCCGTTGGAGATAAATGTCGGCAGTTGGCTGTCGTGCGAGATTTCCGTTAGAGTAATAAACATATTTCTCCGGAGTTTTATGGTAGCCAGAAGAAGTGAGATGAAATAAAGTTGTTTCAATGAATCATATCTACTGGAATACGAGAGAAATAATAAAGTTGGCTTCTACAATTGTATTGGATTATTCTATTTTCATTATGTCATTTCTACCAATTCATAAAAATTATTCTAAGAATAAAGTCTTAAGATGTTCTTTTTTTGCCACTGAGAATTTTACGGATGGATGAATGTAAATTCAAAGTATAAGATATACAGGACAAGAAAAAGAAGCATGACGAAAAGGAAAAATGAAAAAACAACTGCGTGGAAAGTAATTTGCTAGAGACGGTATTATTCTGCGTGAACTCCCCTTGTTTCTGGAATTAAAGGAATCTTATTATTATGCTATTGTAAGCCAACGAGAGAAATTAACTTATACAGTGTGTCCCACGATAAGCTTACGCGCAAAGTATTTTTCCGCAAATCATTCCAGACAACATTTTTTTAAAGTCAACATTTCCTAACTGTTAGGAAATATTCATTTCCTTACTGTAAGCAAATGATATTTCGTTACAGTTGTTAGTGTTCTACATAAATGATTGAAAACACTTTGTTTATAAGGAATTAATTTATATTTCGAAAACCTCAATGCAATGCAGAATACATTTTGAAATTATTTTGTTAGATTAACATTACTAGAACTATGGGAAACATTTTGGACAACATGCGAAGTAGTAGCGTTATTTTGTTGAATATTTTGTACTGTGATAATTTCATTTGCCACCTCAACCTTATTCTTAAAATATTCTTCGATATACCCTTCAGCAATGTTGGATGATTTCCATCCGCCATGCCTCTTATATATTAGCACCAGAGTCAACTAATATTGTTGCAGAAGACCGACGAAACCAGTAACCAGTATATTCTGTCGTATTTACCAAGTTCAAATAAGTAGCAACTATTCTAGGCATTTTTCTAAATTGATGTATTCTTACCACTTGTCTACAACCCTTTCCGCTTTGATATTTAAAGAAAAATCGCTCACTGTTCATATTTTCTAGTCTTAACGAAACATACTTCCGATAAATATTCAAGTACAACTGATTAACTACAAATGATCTTGGTTTGTTGGTCGCCGAATCAGAAATGCTAATTAAGAGCTTAGATTCAAGCTCTTCTACATCGTGTAGAGTCATTCGGATCAACTCATCCATTCTAGAAGCCCCAGAAATACTAAATGTTAAAGCCACCTAAAAAATAAATAAATGTGTAATCTAAATAAAAATTAAAACTTTGTATATTACCTTAATTATTAAATAATATTTATCTGGAGCTTCCTGGATAAATTGTTCGTTAAAATCTTAGTTATCTTTACCTTATAACCTTGAGCTTGCCGTTTCAATAAAGAACGAAGTTTTGAATATGTAGATATATTTACATTTTGTTTAATTGGAAGGGTTGACTTCAACTTTGAATAATTGGACCGTAATGTTGAAGATTTCATCTTTAAACAAAGGTCTAGAAAGTATGCCATTAGAACATTTTCCGAGAAAGAACTCGTGTTTTTACTCTTGCGATAGTCCATAAAACGTTTATATGCATATTCGTACTTTTCTCTTGATTTCTTTGGCAATAATTCTAACGAAGCAGTATTCACTGCCTCAACCAGCTCTGAAGGAGTCACAGATTTGGAAAATTGATCGTAACTGTTATATGTACATATATCTGTAGTTATGCCAACACAATGTTTATAGTTATGTCAACATCATATATATTGATCATGTCAATGTAATGTTCTTAATAAAAATTTCTTATACAATAGTTGTTGTATAAAACATGGCGTCAGGTGTGTCAGATAAATATTAAAATCAGCTTGTTAGTAATATACCGACGACGTAATGGATGAGTGACAATTTGAAGCTGATAACCAGAACAATTAAAGCAGCTGCATGCACAAGTTACAAATCTAACAGGAATGGTGGAACATCGCCAGGAAATACAAATTATAATATTTCGTGGCCAAAACCATTTCAAATAGATTCGGGTGATCTATGGGAGAGTTTTCAGTTATTTAAAGGAAATTGGAATACTTATACGTTAGCCACAGCAATGGATAAATGGTCTACAAACCGTAGGTCACAAAAGGTAAACATTTTATTATCAAGTATTGGTGATGCTGTTAAGTTTAAATTCAATAATTTTGGATTAACGGATGAAGACAAAGTTAATTGCGAAAAATTGTTGAACAAAATTAGTGACAAAATTTTATGTAGAAAACATCCATTATATGAGCGATGGTTATCTGCTTCTTCTTAATAAAATACTCGATCAATGTCAATTTGACAAAATATCGGTTGACAATATGAAGAATGTTATGTTAAGAGATAGAATTATGTTTGGTATTAAGAATCAAGAGTTAAAAAAGAAATCCTTGTAAGAAGATCCAGAGAAACTTTCATTAGATGATGTCATACATAATTGCAGGGTAAATGAAGCAACTGAGAATAGATTTCAGAATATAAATCGAGAAAAAAAAGTGAAAAAGACGCAGAAAGATCTAAGAGTATTAAAATAGAAGAAACAAAGAACTGTGAAACGCCCACAGCGTATTTTTAGGCCGCCTAACAAATATGAAGACTGTATCTGTTCGTAATTTCAATTGCATTTGTTATCATATACAATATTCTTTATTTATTTTTGTTAATAATAGTTAAATATTTAGGTTTTGTTAAAGAAAGGAAGACGTTTTATGTATATATCTAGTTCGTAGGAAAAGCCGCATTCCTGGACTCTGTGCTGCTAAGTCTCGATTTGCGCCTCGACTTAGCAATCTTCTCAGTCGTCCAGGAATGTTAGGCTTTTCTTACTCGGTAAACAATACAGGGTGTAGCGCGAAGAGTTTTAATTAGAAGTTTTTGGGGATGTAGTAATAAACGAAATGTAAAATTTTATAAGATTACACTATCGATAATGCTGACTTTACATATATTTTCGTGAATGATCTACTTCCGGTACACCGGAAGTACATACCAACTCGCTTATTTTAAATAGAACATGGTATTTTTTATTCTATTTTTCAATTCTCTATAAAATTTTGACTAAATTTCGTATACCATGTCCTATACTAAAAATTAATAGTTTTTGAGATATTTAAATTTTTCTAGAAAAACACTGTCCCTAATAAATCATGATATTGCTGCAAACAAACATGCTACTGACTTAAAATTTGAGAAGGCGTATTGTAAGACATCACTAAAGTGTCTCGTCCTTTGAGAAGTAATTTTTTTATACAGGGTGTTTCAATTCCTATCATTCTCATTTAATTGATACTAGCATTCCCTATACCTAAATCTAACCGGTTTTGGGATATTTTATTATTTTACTTAACAATAACGAAACTTAGTATTTCAACATTACTAAAGCGTAGGCAATGGCTGTCAAAAATGTAACAACTTAATAGGAAATTGTCTATATTTGCATTAGATATGTTTTTACACTTGTCTTCAAAAGTTCATGTTTTATAGTAAGCAATGGCAAATTTAGCATTTGCAAATGACGATTTTTTAAATTTTATCATTATTTATAGCGAATATAACAGAATTATTAAGCGGATGTGGCGTATTTTTGCAGAAAGACACCCAGAAAAACCAAAAGTAGCTGATGATACCTACTAATGATTTCTAGAAAAAAACGCAGTTCAAAATAAATCACAATACTCCTGTAATCAAAAGACTACTGATTCAAACTTTGTCACAGCGAATTATGACTTTACTAGCATGTGTCAGGCCTTAAAATATTTAATTTTTTATTCAAGGCATTTTACATGTACCACTGAAATCCAACAATTTGAAATAATTATAACTCGCTTATTTGAAATACATAACTCTGTATTTTATATGAGTTTTTCATTTCTATTTTTATTTCCATTTCCTACACCTAAATCTAACCAGTTTTGATTTATTTAACTATCAACTTAAAAAAATAATGTCATCTAATATTTCATTAAATTGGTTTGTTTTTATTAACTTTTTTTAAACTGAGAGCAGTTTCTAAGCAATCTTTTTATGGTATCATTACCTTACAACCCGTCCGCTTAATATTACACTCGCCGTAAATAATGATAAGATTTAAAACATCGTCATTTGTAAATGCTAAATTTGCCATTGCCTTGCTATAAAACATGAACTTTGAAGAACAGTGTGAAAACATAGTTGGCTGTTAAGTACAATAATAAAATATCTCAAAACCGGTTAGATTTAGGTATAGAGAATGCTGGTATCAATTAAATGAGAATGAAGATAGGAATTGAAATCTGATATAATATACAGGGTGTTGTACTTGAAATAAGCGAGTTATAATTGTTTGAATTTTTTGGAATTGAGTGGTATGTGGAAAACGCCCTGTATAAAAAATTTAATATTTTAAAGAACGCTACACTTTATTGATGTCTTGCGATTTCCCATGTCAAATTTTAAGGCAGTAGCGTGTTTGTTTGTAGGAATATCGTGATTTATTTGTGACCGTGTTTTTCTAGAAAAATTTAAAAAAATTGAAATTTACTCGAAATTTGATAGAGAATGCAAGAATAAAATGAAAAGTGCCACGTCCTATTTAAAATAAGCGAGTTGGTATGTACTTCCGGTATACCGGAAGTAGATCATTCATAAAAATAATTATATTTAAAATCAGCATTATCGATAATGTAATCTGATAAAATTTTACATTTCGCCCATTACTACATCCTCAAAAACTATTCGCGCCACACCATACTATTACTAGCTTCGTCTGTAGAACAAATCTGATACTTTGAACATTTAAGTTTTTCATAAAGGTTGTTGCCTAAAACATTTATATTATTTATATGTTAAGCTTCTATAGTCCTTACCATTTGCAAGAAAGAATTATTTCTAGAAAACATTGCAGCTGTCAAATTTTAGAAAGTGTAAAAATTTCATTAGCGATGCATCTAAGTTCCTCTCAGTAAAGTCTCTTACCCAAACTTATTTCGCCTACATTTAATAATTTTCATTAAATTTATACTTTCATACGGAGACGAGGCATTTATTGAATTACTGAGCCTTCTGGCTAGTATCTCTAACAAACGATACCAGCAGCAGCAGATGCTGATACGTTACGTATCAAGCCTTTATAACCCGCGTTTACTGGCAATCACACAATTTCATTTCCAATTCTGATATTCCGAGCGAAATTATATTAATTTCGGGGCCATTTTATCAACGTCTCGATAATTACGCTCACTCTGCTTGACGGGCCCATCCGAATCAATAGCATGGTGCATGCACGAAATGATAAATTTCATTCCGGCCTGTCTGACGTGTACAAATGGTAGTAAAAGGGTACAAAGCGGACGACTGGAATATATTTTGTAACTAACAAATCATTCTTGATGCGGGTGCGAGGGCGGGCCGCGAGATGGCGGCTAAAAGGGTTAATTCGATTCGCAATAATTGCTAGAACACACATTAAGTGTAAAACGTGCCCGATTGTCGGCGTTACATCTTCCATCAAGGGAGACCGAAATTTAATGTATTGGATTTGAGGTAATTTTGCCGGCTAATTGCCTCACATAAATGCTTAGATATTTTAACTTCCCGTCGTTAAACTTTGAAATAAGTAAAGGTCTGAAAGTATACTTTGTCATGGTTCATTGAGAATAAAAATGTTCACTATAGAAAGCAGAGCCAAGCTAATCTGCCTATTGGGCCCATAACTTATTTTATTATTCGTCAGTGATATCCCACGCTCACACGCTGTTTAGACTTCTTCGAGAGGCGATACTCTTGTCTTGGTCGACGGTATTGTCGATTGGTCACGCATGTGGCGAAATCCACCTCCAACAAACATCTCTGGGGGGAATAAGCGGCTTTCCTGATCTTAATACTCGTACTACCTTCAGGTAGCACTTTTCTGACACTGCTGTTAGGTTCCTACGCGTGAGGTCCGTCTTGTATCCGCTCCTCTGTTGAAAAAGTTCCTTGAACTTAGATCTCAAGTTATTTATTCACACCATGTTTCTCAGTCCTATTCTAACTTACGGCTTTTTGACATAGTCCAACGACGCCAAGTCTCAGACTCAGAACCTCGTCGTGCTTCAGTATCTATGTTTCGTATCCAATTTATAAATTCTTAGAGAGTTGGATATTCTAATTTTGAGTAATCACGCGAGGTCGCTGGCAAGATCCACCTTAGAGAGGGCTTATCGGTCTGAGAACGCACTCATCCAGCATCTTGGGGAGCTGGATCCTGGTAGGCCTCCACCGTTGGTTGGAATGCGGCGCATCATGGAAAAACAATAACAGTGCTAAGTTTTGACCCTGTCACTATTAAACAAAGAGTCTGCTAATAGTATCGAAAGTGTTCGAACATGTCATGAAGACACGACTACTATCGTTCGTCGAGAAGAACAAGCTCCTTACGGACGCTCAACATGGATATAGATCCGAAAGATCTACTCTAACAGCGGCAATCAGCGTCGTCGAAAACATTCTAAACGCCAGGGATGACGGCCAGAGCGCCAAACTAGTATTATATGACATAAGCAAGGCTGTCGATGCTGTATCTTATGCTATATTGTTGCATAAGCTCAATTTGTATGGCATCAGAGGCACTGCCTGGAAACTGATGCAATCTTACTTGCACGAACGACAACAGACAGTACTATGGAATAGTAGATACTCGACAACGCATTACGTGATCTATATTGGGCCCAATTATGTTCATCATATACTTGAACGATTTGCCAGATAATGTAGGAACTAATAACATCTTTCTGTATGCCGATGATACATCACTTTTGGTCACCGACAATGAGAACCAAATACAGCGAAAAGAGGTAGCAGCAACCGACACATTACTACTGGTAACAACTGGTTCAGGGGAAACAAGTTGAAGCTTAACGAAGACAAAACACAGATGCTTACTTTTTCGAAAGGAGGCACGGGTCAGACGGCTTGCTTTCTTGGCCTCTTCTTGGATGACACATTTAACTGGAACCATCACATAACTACGTTATGTAGTAAGTTGTGCTCTTACTTACCATCGCGGGGACGTATATTCTAGCGTGCTTAAAGTTCACCTACAACAGTTTCATGAGTTTTCAAAAGAACTCAAACTTCCACAACTACCCCACAAGAATCAAAGACGAGTTGGTGACTCCACTTCACAGGTTCTCATATTGCAGATGAGCATTATCAAAGACGAACAGGTGTCATTTTAGTCATAGTAGCCAATGTATTCACTCAACATTTACCAGAATTAATAGAGATTCGTTAAGATATTGATACATACCTTTTTGAAATCAAAATCAGAAATAGAAACAAAATATTGAGAAGAAATTAACCGTCGAACTTTTAATACAATAGTTATTGCACAGTTCCTGTACTAATCCTTTTTTACATCAAATATAGCTTCGAATTGCTTTAAAACCTTTTCTTCCGAAGAGCGATTAGCATCCGAGCTCTATAGCCCGTGTAACTTCGGGAAGGAAGCTGTTGATTCCGAGGCCGGACTAACAAGTAGCTAATAAATTCGGCGTAGAACTTTCCGAAACGGTTGATCAAGTTCTTAAAACCAATCAGGAATACTTTAGAGTGAAGTGCTTTCGAGAGGTTCGATTGCGGTTATAAGTAATAAAAGAAATCGTTGTCGCCTACTTTCGACTGAATTCTAGTCCTTGTTGTGTCGACCTGTCATCATAATTTCATTGTGAAAATGTTTGTTTAGTTAGGTAACGAGTGTTGAAGTTTTCTTTTCCAATTACATTATTGCCGTCTAGACATAGGCTATAAATAAGTAAAATAAATATACTCAGTTGATGAAGTCTTGTCTGATTGTTTGTAGGAGAAGTTTATACACGATATAATTAACAGATATTTTCTTGGAAAGGATCTCCTTAAAAATATTTAAAACTTTTTGTAACTTAGATGGCTTTTGTGTTAATGGAATAGAATCCTAGTTAGTTGGCCAGTTCCCGGCAATGAATTGGGTTTCCAATAATGTTATTACAGTGCAATATGTTCTCATATTACCATTACATTTCGTCGAATTTGTTTGTAAAAGTAGATACACACAGTGCTGAGAATATTACCTAATATATCAACATTGAAGTTCAATATAGCGCACCATTCGAATAGCAATTTATAATCTGCGTCGTTTCCTCAAAGGACTTGCAAACTAATAGTCATGTAATAAGCGCATGCATAAGCTCTACACATCCATAAATCAAACAAGCGAATATTAATGTTTGTCACAAGAATATTACAACGCCTTTCTCGATTCTACGTACTGTAGGAGTTGTAAACTATGCGTTATCGACATAATAAGTATACGCTGAATTAATCACGATAAGGATTTGGTAATTGTAGAGCTTCGGCAAATTAGATGGATCTTTGGAAAAATTGAATAATCGTACATACTTTGTAAGGAGCTGCAGCTCAAAAGTGCACTCTTGTACCTAGCTACTGTTTCAGTTTTGTAAAGTTTCATCAATATTTGCATAAATGTTAAGTGAAAGAAATAGTCCAATTATCAAAGTCCAAAGTTTATACCAGCTTAACCTTTACAGATTTTTTACAGACAAGAATGGCCTCCTGTTACGGATGCTTCGAAATTGGGTTTGAAACTTGTCCTTCTTCACATAGGAAACGTTTATCCATCCATTCCAGTTGGCTGCATCCATATAAAGGAACTTTATGAAAATATGACTCGTCTTCTCGACAAAATTAATTACAAAGTGTACAAATGGCATATCAGCACTGACCTTAAAGTTGTAGCAATTCTACTCGGTTTACAACGGGGGTACACAAAGCAATGCTGTTTCCTTTGTAAGTGGGACAGTCGATCGAGAAATTTCCACTATGTTGTTAAAGATTGGCCAGTTAGGGCTCAGTATATTCCTGGGACTAAAGAATATACTTCATACGGCACTAGTGGACCCTGATGTAATATGTCTACCGTTACTGCACATCAAATTAGATTTGATTTCGTCGAAGCAATGGATGCGGATGATCGTTGCCTAAATAAGCCTATTTAGGCTTTTAAATAGAAATTTGGTAACGGTATTGCACATGCCCCGTTATTTAATATCCATTGTACGCCATCAATCACTGCTCCTATAATGCAGTTCAATTTAGTTGTGCATATTAATAATCTTTTTAACTCTATGTAAGTAATTTGGTAGTTATTGTTGTATAGTTTAGTTGTAACAAACTGTAATTTGTTGTAGTACATAACCCTGATGAAACTTCTAATTAAAGCGAAATATTGGTCTATATGAAAATCGAGTTTAATTAATTAACCATAGGTCGTATTCACCCGACATTTTTATTCCACTACGTGTTATTTTCTAACGACTGCCATTACCTGGAGATTTATCGTTTAGTAGTTGTCAGTTTGCGTTAGAGTACATGTCATTTTTTGAAAAGGTCTCGGTTTCATAGACTGGGTGTTTAGCATTACGCCAAGGGTTGTACAGGTATCTAGTACCTGATGTTTCGTATTCTGTACTATAAAAAAGACTTGAAATGCTTTTACTATAAAGAGGTGTTCTTACTTGTTTAGGGTTGTAACATGGATAAGTAGTGGAAATGTTTCAAAACGTCCACGAAAAGAGAGAGTCCGCTTTCTGGATAAACATTTTGAAGAAAAACTTATGAAGTGATATTTAGAACGTGAAGATGAGGTTAATGAAGGCGAGGAGATTGACGACTCGGATATGGATCCAGACTGTGTACTCAGTGATGAGGAAGAGACTACAAAATTAATGAATTTACAAGAAAGAGATGTAGGAAACAACAATGGAAGTATGAGTAGTGACTCAGAAGATGATCTTTGAAGCACTCAACAGGAAATTGAGTTGAAGAAAACAATATTGAATGCAATCAAGAAAGGAAGGAAGAAACGCAGTTTTTTATTGGAAAAAAGAAAGAGTTTAAATGGCTAAAAACGGTAAGTTCTACAATTCGAAAAACAGCAAAACATAATATTATACGACAATTATCTGGACTCACTCTAAAAGCTATCCAGTTGGAAAGTGTTGATAAAATCGAAATTTGGAAGTGTTTATTTGACACACAAATGATTAATAAAATTGTCCTTTATTTTATTATTATTATTATTATTATCGGATAATGCTTACTACTACTACTACTTACTATCTTACCAACTTACTATCTGGCCATGAAAATATGAAGTCGCTCTTCGCAAAGAATTTGACCGGAGGCTTATCCTTAGAGCAACTATGTCCGTTAAGCGTTTCGAAGTCTTAGCGACTTGCATATTTATTACTCAGGTTTGATGATTCCACAACTCGTGAAGGAGATAAAAGAATGACCGCTATTTCCGAAACATACAATTCGCTCATAGAAAACTCTCAAGAAATGTACTCGATTAGTAGTAATGTGGGTTTTGTAAGTATATGCCAAAAAAATCAGCGAAATATGGCATAAAAATTCAATGGTTAGCTGACTCTGCTATTTCTTACCTTTTTAGCGCCTATATTTACACAGGAAGAGACAGTGATGGAATTGGACTTTCCAAAAAAGAACGTAAACTGTCGAAACCCACACAATCAATTATACGCTTGTACAAATCACTTGAAGGATCGAACCTAAACGTTACGAGCGACAACTGGTTTAGTTTGTTAGAGTTAGTAGAAGCATTTAGAAAAAGATCTCTGACATACTTAGGTACTATGAAACAAAACAAGACAATTATACCACCAGAATTAAAAGCAAAAAAAATCCAGGCCAGTCGGGTCAACACTTTATGGATTCGCTCGCTTCGATATGCCGGTAACATTGCTGTGAATTGTGCCAAAAACTAATAAAGCAGTTGTGCTTATATCATCTATGCATGACAAGCTTGAAACAGATTCTGATAAAAATAGATTGTCTGTTACTATAATATAATAAAACAAAACGTGGTGGATACCTTCTGGACATGAAAAGTGCTTTGTATTCATCCATTAGGAGAACAAGAAGATGGCCATCAGCAGTATTTTATACTCTAGTAAATGTAAGCTGTGTCAACAGTTTCATACTATATTTGTGTTATTCTCAAAATCCTCCAATAAATAGAAACCATTTTATTAAAAGTTTGGCTATGCCATTCTTGGAATCGCATCTTCAAAGACGCTTAACGATTCAAAACCTTCCCAGAGATCTCAAATCACTAATACGCTAAATAATTCCTGAGGAACTGCAAAAGACGACTCACGAAGTTCCATGTGACAAACTTCTAACTTCCCACCACTAAGGAGAGGAAAACGTTCTGCAAATACATAAAATGTAATCATGCTATTTGTTTAGAGTGTAGCAGAAAAGTGTGCATTGGCAGTGCCAAAAGAACTCTAACTTCTTTTAAACTTTATATTTTGCAAATTAAAATTTGCTTATATATTTTGTAATAATGTTTAAATTTGTTTAAGCCAAGAAATAAACGTTAAATTTGTTTAGATTAAAATTTGCTACAAAAAGAATATAGTTTTCACTGAAAATAAAAATATCGAAATATTATACATATATTTAGAACATTTTAACGACCAGTCTGTATGACTGGATATTTCTCATTACATACTATATAACTACTTTCCGGTTTAAGAGTTAAACGTCTACAGCATAGTACATAGTTACTAACGAAAAAATAAAAAAATTAAAATGTCTTGTCTAGTGTAATTTGTAGGAAACATTATTGTATATCTACCCTCTAAAGATAGTCCCAAATTTGTCGCTACGTAATCGGAATTGTATAAGAAGATAACGTCGAATTCTCAAATTTATAGTTACCAAACGTTCCCACAAAAACTTATCCACATAACAACGTAATTCACACCACATGTAATTTTACAGCATACAAGATTCTTGGCCGCATTAAGCCTGCGAACTTTTGTATACGTGGCAAACACACCGAACACGTTTCCCTAATTGTTTCGGGGGTTGTTTTATGCGTCCGTTATATCCGAAAGTATTAAAACGGCTTACGTAAATCTCGTGGTGTTCGTGATTGTAAGCGGAGGACGCTGAACGGAAACCAATGCAGTGTTGTGCAAACATGGTGACTTCAACCGGAGTATTCCGATGCATTCCGGAACTCCGGTAACGGAATAAATTGACTGGGAAAATAACAAAAAGAATAATACGGTGAAACGCCGCCTGTGCACATAGAAGTACGTGGAAATAGTTATATGTAGGAGAATTCGTGTTTCCGCAAAGAGCCTTTGTAGTTGCTGGTGTACATCGAATACGTATCTACTGCAACTTCGGGAAGGAAGATATAAAAATAAGCGGAAGATATATACAAGCTTTCCGTTTACGTTTGGAATATATACTACGCGATTTTCTTTGCATTTCCAAAGAATCTAATTTGCATCTTTATACCTTAATTTTTTACCTCTACGAATTTTGTCTAAGAGAGACGAGAATATCTAATGAGCTTCTGTTTAATAGTTGTCAAAATTTTTTTTCCGAAAGGTGTAATTTATAAAAAATTAAACAAGCAAACAAAGCAATAAATGTTGAACAACTGTAGAAAAGAAAATTTGATTTTCTTCCGTTTTTATACGGATGGTGAAAATCTGAAAAATCGGAAATATCTCCAAAACCATTGAAACTAGACACAATAATATCCGTATAAAAACGGAAGAAAATCAAATTTTACATCCCTTTTATGTAAAAATAGCTATACCACTCCATTAAAAAAAATCAAGTTATTCATGATTTTAAAGTTGGGAAATTACTGATCACTATTTAATCACCCTGTAATATAAATGCAACAATTTTCTAATAAAAGCCCCTCTCTCATGATTAAACGAAAACTGGAAACCGCATGTTTCTAACTTTCGCAGTTACCGAGATATTTCCAAACACCGAAGACGCTGCAGATGTCACTTTTTTCAAAAAACGTCACGTAATTCGGAAACGGTACAGCTTAGACTCAATGTAAGCTTAACAAAGTGCCTTTTAAATTTAATAAGGAATCAAAAAGTGCAATAATATCTAGGGTGTTCTATTTAAAATAATAAAGTTAGTATCTACTTACAGTAGAACCGGAAGTCCGCCATTACTGAAACTAATTAGACCGTTGCATCTTAGGCTGGACACTCTGTATATACTGATGCTAATTATTATAATAAGAACGTCCGGTAATATATAAAATATCGGAAGTAAAAAGTGGAAACGCTGTATAATAAAGCAAGAAAAAAAGTTAGAATGGATGTTAATTAAACAAAAGAAAACTTTAAAGCTCATCTACTAAAAAATAAAGCGCCCAAACAGAGCACTACATGTATAGCCAACTATTAAAGTGACATATTCATACAATTTCACAAGGAATTTTCTGGGTGAAGAAACACTGAAATCGAGCCATCTTAACCGGTCATTTAGTTGAGAGGAACTCGGATTCCTACATGGAGAGAAATATAAGGAATATTACACTGACGTACAAAGAAATGAAAGCCAATGAATAGAGACAAGAAGGACATAGGTTAATTAAGCTGTACTGAATGATTCTTAGACAATGCATCTTTAGCTAGAAATCAAACATCGTTATGAACTACTGCCCTGATGAATAATTTCTCCGAAGAGACATGATGGGACAAAATTTCATCTTTAAAAACTGACAGCTGCTCACTACAGTAAATGAGACGTGCACTCAAGTTCTACAAACAATAGGGCAATGCACTGGTTCCTCTTCGCAAATCGGAACTACCACCCCATCACTCTGATCTCATACCCCTCAGAACTAGCTGAACCCATCATCCTAAAAAAAACTGAAAGAAGAATTATTTGTACATAAAATCATTCAAAACGTACAGTTTGGCTTTAGGGAAAGGCCTTCCCACGGAGTTATAACTGGGTGACAGAAGCCATCGGCAATTCTCTCGAAGCTCGGGAGATTTCTAGACATTGAGAGGGTCTCTGAAATTGTCTGGCACTACGGCCTAATCTACAAGATGATCACAGCAGGCATTAATCCGGAAATAACTAGAGTCGTTTATTCCTACATTCATACGAACTTTCTCTAATAAACTAGAAATGTTGATCTCCACCCTGAAACCAATTGCGCCGGGCGTCCCTCAAGTCTCTTTTCTCGGTTCTATGTTATTTATTGTTTACATGCAACCAAAAATCCCTCACGTACACTTGGACATTTACGCCGATGATACCGCGAAGAGATAATGTGTCGTCGTCTACAAGGTCAGATAGACTCCATTAGTGGTCAGTGCCAAACTTCCCTGTACCTGAGGCTTAAAATCTTGGTATACATATTCTTCCAGCGACCGATAACTAAGTACATACGACGCATTGTCTAGATCAAACTTGGCTAAGTCTCACTTGAAGAAGCTCGAAGTCCTACAAAACCGAATCCTAAGGATAATAGTTGATGCCTCTTGGTACGAGTGAAACGTCCAGCTCCGAGCCAACTTGGGAGTTTCATCCTTTGAAGAACATGTGACAGCTTTAGCCACCAAAATTATGGATAGGACCATCATATCTTCGAACCCAATGACCTCACAGATAACAGAACTGGATTTGGGCAAACCACCTCCCAAAGTGAAGATCAGGTGAGTCTTGGCAATAGCAGATCAATAAGATACTAAGAGGACTACCTCCAACCGGAACACGGAACGAAACAAATATGTTACAACCATTTTCTCATACATCCAGAGCCAGAAGAGCTCATAACTGAGACAAAAGAGCTCAGGAAACCCAATCCAACCCTAAAAAGAGCAAGCAGGATCACAGTTCACATCAAACTTAAGTACATGGTAGGTTCCAAATACTGAGAATTAAGTATTGTATTTCAAATTATATATTTTACTAAATGCAAATCATAATACCTGATTAAAACAAAATATCCTTTTATTGTTCTACCTATTACATTAAGGACATTATATTTAATGCATTGTATTAAATTTATAACGTGCATAGTATACTCTCCAGGAATATAATCAGGTAATTATGAATTCAAAAGAGCAAACCGAGGGCAAATTACTACGTAAAGTAAGAAGTTAATGTTGATCTTATTATCTGCACGCAGTAGAAGACATTATCTTGAAAAGGGGGCGCTGTGAGCCGTATAAAATTATTTTATTACGATGTAACTAATCCCCTTTAATGCGACCCTCGTACATCTCGGAGACGTCTATGTTGTAGTACTGTATCGAAGCAAAAGCGAGCACACATATATCCATCTAGTTTTAATTACTTCATTCCGAGAATCTCTATTACTTCCCAGTTTATTGTGTTTCGAAATTAATTAGAATTCGACGGTAGTTATTATCAGGAGTCGTAGGAGTAATGGCGAAAAGTTTACATCCGGCGTAACATATTAAGCATATTATATGACCATTACTAACATACCAACCGCTTAATGCTTAACCTACATGTTCAGAAACTATTGCAACCATCCGTGAGCCTTAATGAAATGGCTTAAAATAAACTGGAATTGTTCGAAAAGGTTGAAATATTTGCCGTAGAAATAAAATCAGGTTCTCTGTAATCAGAATCCGTTGGATATTGTTAACTGTTATATGAAATTTATTTGCCTTGACTAATATTTTGAAACGGCGGCAGACAAAATTATTGTTTATAGGAAATGTGATCTTATATGAGATCGTTGAACTAAGAAATGCGTTTTTAATCGCATGTCAACTCTACAAGCATACATAGGGCTGTAGGATGCCTACAGAACAAGCTTCGCAGGACTCGCATCATACTTCTAATTATCCTAATTTGAAAGACAAAGAGATAAGCCGCTTACGATGAGCCTCCAGAAAATCAGGCCGTATCTCAATCTGGATTCAATATACGCAAAATAAAACATTCTAATGGAGTCCAGGTTAACTCGATTTCGCAATTACCTAATGCCGTATAAGGCCGAAACCAATCTACCCTACAATTGTTGGCAATACTCTTTCTGTCTTTGACGAGAGTCCACTATCACTCCTGAGCTAGGTTATGGTGCAACCTACAATGATTAAAGCATCATCTTAATAGTGTTTACATAGCATAGACAAGCATAGCCAAGACAGTTCCCCGACAAAGTAACCGCAGAAGTCAACCAGCCAATTTGAAGTTAAAAAAACATCCCTTAACTTTTATAAAGGAAGCACAATGAATCGTGCTTGGTTGGATCAGTTATGGAACGAGAAAAAAGTCAATTTTATATTATTTTTCATCCATTAATCGTTAACGACTAATTTAAAGTGATTACACCATAAAAATCGCAAGAATTGACTAATCGCTTAATAGAACAATACAGTATGACTTACAGAACATTTGTGTACGCTGAAAAGTTAGTAACAGAAAATACGATAACTAGAAACTGTTCTACATTTGAGGGGAATGCTTCTTGACTATGTAACGTAAGCATAATATCCCGTCCTATGATATAATATAAGGCAGAATGTTGGGATACCTGAATCCAAAATGACAACGGCATGCTCGACGCATACCGACGGACAAATTAGGTACATTCATCTCTTCCGGCTGTCCCAATTGTGTTACCCACACGACACACATACAGTTCGGTATACCGCACGACATATGAATGGACTTTTATTTCTATCTCAAACGTTATTGTCGTAAAATGTAATGATTTCATTCTTAAATAGTTTTGTGCTAGTTCAAACATTGCATATTTACATTTAACATTACTACCTACATACTATATTAATATTTGATTGAAAGAAAGTCTTGATATTTCATTCGGGAAATTTGTGCCATTTTAGAAAATGAGATTTGTTTTCTTCTCATCCGGAAGGTGTACTTATAATTGTTACCAATGACGGCTCTTCCTTCATTCCTAACACTTATATTTATAATATGTGCATGTATGTATGTATGTATGTGTTACGGGGTGATATCGCACTGCGACCTGAAAGGTCTATTGTGTCCCCCTTTTCTTGCTGTGAGGTAGAGGGTTTCTCGTCTTCATAGCTGGCTTGCTAGGCCTATCTGCTTTAGAAAATTTAGAATGTGGGATGGCTTGACTTTTGGCAGATCTCCCACTTCTATTTCATAAGATCCTAGGTGCCTGGCCCTTGAATTACGTAGTACGCAGAGAGGATATGTATGGAAGTTTCGTCTTCTTCCTCGCAGAAACGGCATTCTGCTGTCTCTGCTAGCCCAATTGCTTCTATATGGCTTCGGAGCCGACAGTGACCTGATAGGATTCCTGTCAGCAAGCGAAGTTTGTCCTTGCTCAAGGTAATGAGTTCATTGAATCTGTTCTGGTTATAGGTTCCCAGAGTCGTTTTCGCTTGTCTCATTCCATGTTGATTAAACCAGTGCTTGGTTTTCCTTTGATCAACTTCTCTTATGTGCATGTATACTGCATGACATAGAAACTGCAACACCAAGAAGGGGTGCGAATTTTTTTACCAACCTTGGTAGAAACGTATAACTAGTCAAAGGCTATAATTGATTAAAATTTTGTTGCGATAGATCAAGTGGTCATGGCACATCTGACACTTCATTCAGTTTTCGCTGACATTAATGTGTGGTGTATTTATTGTCTGTTTCAAATTAATTTCAAAGGTTTTGTCTTATTATAACTTTGTTTAACGTGTTTAAACAGTTTTATTATTCCTAGAGTGCGGCAACGTGGAAATAAGCGAATTCGACAGAGGTCGAATTGTTGGTTTGCGAGAAGGTGGTTTTTCATACAGGGAAATTGCAAATCGCCTTAACCGGAACCAATCCACCATTATGCGCTGTTATCAAGGAGGGTCAGGAAAGACGCCAAAGAGGAACCGGAAGCCGAAGAAGAACTGACGAGATACAGGACCGCCGCCTTCGCCTAATCGCGCCTAAGAGACAGGTTCTCCAGTACCATATCAATTTCTGCCGTGTGGTTACGTAATCAAGGACGTCCTGTAACCCTTCGAACCGTTTATCGTCGTATTAGGGGTTTCGGCTTACAATCTTATCGTCCACATCTTGTGTTACCACTTACGGCTTAACACCGACAGTAACGTTTGGAGTGGTGTAGATTGCGAATGCAGTGGATCGTGGAGTGGCATAAGGTGGTGTTCAGTGATGAATCTCGATTTTGTCTAGGGATGCATGATGGCCGTATGAGGGTCAGACGAAGACGTGGGGAACGTCGTGATATTCAGTTTTCCGTTGAAAGGCATGTGCATCGAGCAGCGGGTGTCATGGTATGGGGTGCTATAGCATATGGGAGTAGGTCTCAGTTGGTATTCATCCAAACCACCATGAACGCCCAGCGTTACATTGATGAGGTGGTAGAACCCCATATTCCTCCATATCTTCAAACGCTCGAAGACCCACTTTTCGAGCAGGATAATGCCCCTCCCCACGTAGCGAGATTTGCCATGGCCACCCAAATCCCCCGACCTCTCGCCAATAGAACATGTGTGGGACATTATGGGACGAAAACTTATGAATTTAGCCAATCCCCCGCAGACACTAATAGCTCTCCGGCATGAATTACAGGTTACTTGGGACACCATACCCCAAGAGGATATCGACCACCTAGTCGAATCAATGCCACGAAGAATGAGGGAGTGTGTAACTAATAGACACATTATTAATAAAAATTATGTTAAATTGTGTTAGTCTTTTGTTTTTTTCTTTGAAATTTTAATCAATTATTGCCTTTGACTAGTTATACGTTTCTACCAAGTTTGGTCAAAAAATTCGCACCCTTTCTTGGTGTTGCAGTTTCCATGTCATGCAGCATATGTGTATTTGGTAATACTTTGCACTTATCCGTAACTGGAGATATAATACTGGTGAACAGACGTTTTCTTTCTGCATCATATAAGTTATTCAGCAAAATATTCCAAGCATTACTGTTATATACGATAATGTTATGTTCTTTGCAGTCACCCCAAATTACAAAAAAAAACATTTTGCTAATAGAAAGCAAAGTGTAAATTTATAGACATGCTACTATTTTAGTGATTAAAATTAGAATAATCATAAACGTAACTTATCGCTTGTCTATTATCTAGTTATAAGTGCCACAACGTTCGTGTTACTTGTGTTGAAGAAGTATTTGAGTGGGAATGCGCCAATTTAGTCATAAATTATAGCTTGTGAGTTGGATTTTCTTACAAAGAAGTGGATATAGTAAATATCTATAACAAATTGCGTGTATGCATAATAACAAAGAGAATAACAATAAGAGTAAATGAGTTAAATGGAAATATTTACCAAGAAGTAGCGTTTCTTAACAGGCAAGCTGTTTCACATATCTACAGGTCGACCAGAATGCTGTGGCAGAACAATATATCGCAACGCATGAGCAATTAGATCCGTCTTTTACATCAGCGCGCCAATCACAGCTGAGTGCTGCAACATCATACTTTTATCCAACCTCTCCGACATAAACGTAACTGCCACGGGATTCTTGTCGACCTGTAGATATGTGAAACAGCTAACCATTACCTTACGATCTGTCAGATAGTATTCATTTTGAAATGATTAGTGATGCTACCAACAAAACAGAGGAAATTCAACATGTGAAAGATGCACTCCAGAAGAACGGCTACAAACCCCAGGAGATTCGGAGATTAGCCGGAGCCAAAAAGAAACAAAAGGATGACTCAGAACTAAAGCCAGCAGGATACGCACACCTGCCATATATTGCTGGAGTCACGGACAGGCTGAAGAAAACCCTGGAGAAGAAGAACGTCAACGTCAGGTTCAGTACAGTCAAGAAAATAAAAGAACTGCTTCCATCCAACAAAGAATCCATACCGAGACTACAAGCTAAAGGCATCTACGAACTTCAATGCCAATGCGGGAAATCGTATATTGGACAAACCGGGCGCAGTATACAGTGCAGAGTGTAAGAGCGTCGCAGAGATGTCGAACAGGGAAATACTGGAAAATCTGCAGTAGCTGAACACTACCACACCGGAAGCAGTCACGTAATCGACTACAATGACGTGAAGATACTAGCCAAAAGCAATCACTACTACCCACGGATAGTGAGAGAATCCCTGGAAATAATGAAGAATCCGAACAACTTCAACCGAGAAGACGGATACAGATTGAGTAAGGTATGGAAGTTAGCGCTGGAGAGCCCGAAGGAGCAAGGACCAACGAGGACGCATCCGAAATCATCTAACACGAATCGAGGAGAAGCATCGGACACGGATCAGAGAACGATAACGGATACGGTTCAGCGGACTGGAACGGATACGCATCACTGGAGCGGAACAGGGGCTGGGTATATAACGAGGAGCAGAAGACATCATCAGTCTTTAGAGAACTTCTGAAGAAGCTGACCGTATGATCAGCGAAACGTCAAGTTTGTTACAACAACCACGGCAATACCCGAAAGATACATCTTTAAGTACTCATTTTAATTATTTATTGTATAAAATAGGGCATTTATGTATGTATAATGACCAGTAAGTATAATTACCAGTATGAATAATGACCAGCATTAATAATCACCAGTATGAATAATGACCAGTATGTATAATGGCACATATGGATAACGGCCAGTATAACTTCCCATTCTGTATCGCTATACGTAACGTAAACGAAATTCGTTAGCAACACTTTCGTTACGGATATCTGAACGAATCTTGATAAAAACGGTATTCTGTACCTGCTTCGTAAAAGGCCTCCCCGGTAATGTAGGGATAAAGAAGGAGTCAATATATTTAGAATGTAGATGTTAGATGTATTTGAAAACAGAAACGAAATAATTTTATTTGGGGTGTTTCCTTTGTATATTCCCTCGCTAAAATTATAAAAATAAAATAATAATAATAACACTGAAATAATTGATCGTTTATTGACGTTCTAAATGATTGATATTAGATTTATAGCTTTATGGAGTAAATAGAACCATTTATGAGAAATACATGTTAATTATATTAATGCCTGGAAGGCAGTTAATAATATTAGGAATTCAAAATTTATTATTATTTATACTACTATTATTTATACCGGCTATTATGTTGATTGTGCAGGATATTATAAAAAATTGTATCTACCTGAGTGTAGTATAAAACAGGAGAAGTATGTATAATGTATAGAATACAGCAGGCGATCGAAAATGTGTAACGAAACAGGTACAGAATAGGGGTGTAAATAATGACCAGTATGACTAATGATCAATAAAATAATGGCCAGTATAAACCAGTAATAACCTATATAAATAATAACGAAATGACAAATGTTACAACATATTGATACTTGATGATGTCACTCATTTATTGAAAGCATAAAAATAGTAGAATTTTAGTCTCAGATTTGTCGAAAATCAGGATCCGCTATCATTTTTCGTTCTTGTAATTAAGCCCCGGAAAATTTGCCCAACCCTGTTGATATGTATACCTTAATATACATAATACTGGACGCTAATGTAATACTGGGCCCAATAGAATACCTTGAGGAAGAACGTTTACTTAATGTTAGCTCTGTAGATTTTATATCATTGATTTCAATGTTCCGATATGTTCTGTAAACAATTAAATACAATTTGTTACGGAATTAGAATGCTAAGAAATAACTTAATATTTTTGTAAAAATGTACTATGCACTTTTCTACTCCAGAATGAGGTACGGAATCTATCTCACCAGGACTTTATTTATTTCCACCTCTTCCTGCAAAATTGTCATAATCGATGTTTCTGATATCCTAACTTCCCTCATAATTACCAAAACATGAACTGTCTTGTCTTTCGTTCCACTCATCAATCATCATCCCATGTTAAAGATAAACAGAAATCAAATATTCTTCACCCTGCTAGTTTAGCTAATATACGAATGTCAATGTAAATTTCACGTCTACAAGCAAATCCACTTACCCTTACAAGGCCGACGTATGGGGGGAATCACGCTATAATTCCACGTTTCAATTAGTAAATATATGCAGACAATGAAGACATTAATACTTAAACTAACATAATCTATGACCTACACAAATTTATTCCACTGTCAAGTAGTAAATGCAGTCACATGCAGACCTACATTTTACGTATAACAGCATAGCGATGCGAGTCAGATATTAAGCAACATTCTTCTTGAGTGATTTACCACTGCATTAAGCCGCAACGTGCACACCCGAACGCCCTCTGTAAATCACGGTGTATTAGAAGCAGCACACTGTATCACAGACGTAGGTACATTTCTACGTTACCCTATAGTGCGGTGTACCTTGGCTATTGCGAATCCGACATTGTTAGGTTTCAAGAGATGAAGCAGCAAAAGAGAAAGAAAACAAAAAAAATGGAAACGCGACCGCAATGTGCATGAGCGGAAAGGATGGATAGTCGTCCTTACAAAGCACAGTTGTCTTGACTGAAGCTAGTCGGTACGAGCGAGATGGCGAATTTGACGGAATCGGAGGGAATCGTTTAAAATTTCAAATGACTTCTGCTTCGTGGAAGTCGTATGCGCTGTGCACTTTGCTTGTTGGTGCTTTTCACGTCGTATATGTTACCGGTAGACCGATTATTCCTTGCGGTATATACTTGTTATTGATGATATTCGATATATCTACCCGTTGGCGTATGGCAGTTGAGATGCTTCAGCTTGAAGAGATGTTGGGAAATTGATGTGGGACTTCTTTACATGCATATATACATATATGTTTGAACATTGTATATCTCAAGTAAACAGGATAACGGTTTTAAAATGAACTTTGCAAATAGAAACAGGATTACGACATAGCATTTGAGTAGTCCACTATGAAATTGCACTTCCTTTAGATTGTTACTGAAGAAGTCTATGAAAACAAAATTTGGTAAACAAGATTCCGGATTGCTAAATTTGAAACTTACTCTATGTGTTAAAGATTTTGGACAGTTGTGAGTTTTGATTTAAGGGCTTTCAAATACAGGCCTGCCTAGATGTTTTAAGAGCAAGATTTAGAAAAGGTAAATCAAAAGAACCAACTCGCAAAAGAAACCTGGCGTTTGTTTATGGTCCTATTTCTTTTTCAAAGTTCTTTGCGCAGTGACATCTATGAGTGAATAATTATATAATTGAGAGTGTGTCGCTGGGACTCTCAACGTAGAAAATATCGACAAAGTCAAAGAAATTTTTCGAAGCGACCACGGTGTGTCTCCGAGACTCATCAAAGAGTAAACTGGGATACCGAAAAGCACAGTCTACTGCATTTACACACTCTGTCAGACGACCGAAAAGATTGGAGAGCTCAGCATTGTAACTGGTAATGAAACGTGGTGTTTTCAAGGCGAACCTAAAGTAAAACGTCAGGTTGCGGCATGGAAGTCACCAGAAAAGCGAAAAGAAAAAAATTACGATTTCAGAAGAGCAAAATCAAGAAAATGCTGACCGTTTTCTTTGATTTAAAGGGAACTGTTCGCAATGAATTCGCCTCAAACTGTCGTCAGAGGGTGAACACGGAATATGCAACGATTCTGGGCCGAAATTCGACGAGTTCGACCGGAATATCAAGAGTTAGATAGATGGTTTTGTTGCACGACAATGCACCATTACAAACAGCCATCATGGTTACTTGAATTTTTGCCCAAAAAGGGCATCATTGTTATCGATCATCCTACGTATTCACCTAATTTGTCTCCGTGTGACACCTGGCTATTTCCAAACTTGAAATTGGCGATGGAACGAAATCGTTTCGATACCATTCCGGTCATTCAAAAAGACTTGGACCACTATAGTAAAGGCCATTCCAGCCGTTGTTTACAAAGTTTGTCGAACGTTTCCTGCGCTGTATTGACTCAGAAGGAGACTATTTTGAATAAACAAGAATAAAAAATCGAAATAATAAACGCTTTGTATTTCTTTTAGACGAGTCTCATTGGATCTGGAACAGAATATGTACCTATATAGGGGCACATATTTAAGAGACTAAACAAGATACACTTAACCTATATAGCAATTTTATTGTATTAATTATGTAAACTGTTCTTAATAAGAAATTAATTGAGGGGATGCAATTTAGAAAGTATCAAAAGAAATGCTATAGCGGTCATCTTTCTGATTTCACCACAAATCTGTATTCAATTTTGCAGATATCTGAACATATAATCCGCAGAACTGCTTATCTTTCGATTAAACGTAGTACTGGTATCGACAAAAACTCTGAAAGCTTACTTGAGTACTTGTAATACATCATACAACCTTTAGTGAAATATCTTGAAAAATTTAAGCTTGCAGTAGGGACGAGCTTTACTTATCCTCGACTCTCTTCAACTTCCGCGCTTTACAAAAGCATCCGACTAACGTGTATGCTACCTGAAAAATATCTTTTGACGTAAAGATGACCGTCCGTTCCATAATAAAATTTCTCCAGTGGAGTACCTTTTAGGTTTTACAGATCCTTATAAACATACATATCCAACCTTATTCGCATGCTAGAGAATTTCCAATTTCTTTAGGGACGTGGTATAGTACTCTGGCTATCGTTGAATGTCAATGAAACAAAGTTTCTACGACGTAAACTATCCACTCGATCGTAGAATGTAATAAAATTTAGTGCTAGGCGTGACGGTGGCTTTTCTGGGGACGTGGCGAAAAGGGGTTCTCCCCTATCCGGTTAGCAGGCAACTCGTACATTAACGAGGAAATAATTTTCGAATGTATTTTCATAGACGTAAAAGTTTTATGGTTGTATAGGGGAGACCACGTACTTGAGTATTACCTGTAAACTTCTAAATCGGTTTAAATGAGTATTAACTTTTCAGGAAGTGAAGCTACTTTTGTAGTTGTCCACGAGGAAATGTTCTAAAGTATTTATGATGTAAAATTGGAAAACTTTATCACTGAAGTAGCAAAATTAAATTGAAAGCAACTTATTTAGTATGTTCTAAAGATATAAATTACAAACAACAAGTTATATTAAACTAAAAATAATATATATAAAAAAATATATATGTATATAATTGAGCTTTTCTAAAAGTATTTCTGTATTTATGTGGCAAATTCTGTAAGTTCAGTCCTTAGTCGCTTCTGCATTCGTAATTGTAGTTGTTATATTTATTTTATAAGTGATGTATAAAGGTGTAATTCGATATAATTTAATTGGCGAACATAATGTTTACGCGACAGCTAGTAAAGTAAGAAAACATTAGATAAGAAAAGTAAGCAGTAATGTATATAAAAGGCTAATTAACAGTTTTTGTAATCTGTTATAGAAACTAAAAGAACCGTGGGGATATAGCTCAGTGGTAGAGCATTCGACTGCAGATCGAGAGGTCCCCGGTTCAATCCCGGGTGTCCCCTCATTATTGTCCTTTTTTACTTCTATATTTTCCTGACATATTATTGATAACAAAAATAAGGCTGTATGCAAATTATTTTTGAAAATGAGCTTTTGCTAAATAGCAGCATTAATATATTATGTACTTAGACAAGGATAGTATAATTCATCCTTGATATATAAGTTATAATAATAGATTTTTTGGTTTCAATAACCAAAAAAATTTTGTGTCCGGTGTAAAGAAAATGCTCAGCTAAGGCTGAGTGCATCATACTACTACAGTTAGTGCAGTAAGATAGGGTTCTAGTTTGAATTAACCTTTCGGTTTTATCTATGCATACTGTACCACAATCACAGGATTTTGTTTCAAGGTTTAGACATGGCTTCAATGTTTTATTTACGGAGATTTCTACCGATGTGATCTGCAGCGCCGTATATGTAGAGAAGAACAACAATGGTTTGTTTATTACCAATTTCTGGCGTTTCTTTAGAGATTCCAGGATGAATGTAGTAGAATTTGAATGACCAGTCACACTAAATTTGAGTTTTTAGTGCGTTAAAATGCCTAGTGTTTTGGAACTATAACCTCGATCCTGCGAAATTTAGGAGGATCTATCAAATACCAAACCAAAATAATACTACTTGGCTTGCGCTGTGCTTATAAAAATTATTTGCCCTATTTAGAGGCGTTTACTTATATAAGATAAGTATTCTAATGTCAAAATCAGAATTAACTTTAAAAAAATGTATATTAACCACTTTAAAATTTATCTTAGAAAGAAAGCCACCCTCTCCTACCTTAAACTAGCGTAAAAAACCAAAAAGTGCCTGTTAAGGGGTTAACCTAAGAACGCAGGGGCTCCACAGAAGGGCATCGAGCTTTTTCCGAGGGCGTCTAGGTTCACCTAATGGCGTGGGAGTTCGCTTAACTACGCAGGGTTTCCTCAGAAGGGCACCGGACTACCCATGAGGGCGTCGAGACTCACCTAATGCCGTGGGGGTTCTCCTGCCAACGCAGGGGCTCTCCCAGAAAGGCGCCGTGAACTCAGCATTTCTGTAGTGGTGTCATCTAGCGTTGAACACTGCGATAAAACGCGGCAAATTTAAATTAGTGTATTCAGATAGATATATCTTTAAAAATTATTTTTGTTAAAATTAATAATTAAAATTAGAAATAGTTTCATCTAAATGTTAAATTGATTTAAACGATTTAAATGAAACATTCTAGTTTTAATTATTAATACTAACAGTTAAAATTAGTAGTTTAAGACATAATTCGGTGGTTAGGCAGTCTATAATATAAAATAACTGATAGATGTATGTATTACATGTAAATAGTTTATAAAAGATAGAAAATTTCTTGTATTTTTTATTTATCTGTATTTTTTTTACAATATTTTACAAGTTCTTGTATTACAGAGCAAGGAGTGTGGAATAAATTTTTAGAAATTTTCTCCGAGGTCACTGAAGTGACGCCTAAAGTACACACAAGTAGTAATAGTATAAGCAGTCGGTGTACAACATTAAAATGACGCTTGTTAATGAAATAAGTATTTAGTGTGTTTAAAGCCATAAATGTGTAAATAAAAGTTTTATACTAAATTATTCACCGAAATTCGGTGATTAATAAAATGTGACTTTTATAGAGATGGTTATTTTAATAACTAGATTGAATACTAAAAACTATATATTAAAATATTAAACGTGTAAGAGCATATTGCTGACACAGTGAAATAAAAAGTAGGTCAAAAAGTATTGCTATTGAACTATTTATATGTAACAAAGCGTAAACACAATGGCGAACATATGTTTTCTATGTAAAGTAAATTTTAGTAGAAATTAAAAAGAAATTTGTTGTTTTATTTGCGAAAATAAAAACCACCCATGCGTAGGTGTGAGTGAGAATACGGCAAAGAAAATAATTGATGGGTGTTGCATTAAGTTTGTATGCAACCACTGTCAGAGTCAAAATAAAAATAGACATTTGAGAAATTTACAGGAAGATTTAAATAAATAGAGAAAATAAATGATCAAAGTTCAGACATAAGTGCATGAAATGATTTAGTGGAATCGATGGCTAGTAATAACAAATATGGTCGTACTAAAGGAACATATAGTTCAATTGTAAAAAAGAAAAATGAAGTTATTGTTGTTAAACCATTAAATGATTAACAACATTGCTAGGAAACACAACAAGAGATGAAAAATAAAATTGATCTGAACAAAATCGCAGTAGGAGTGGATAAAATAAGGAATGTTAGTAACGGAGGTGTTGTTATTAATTGTACAAACAAAGATTCTAAAGATAAATTAAAAACACGGTCGCAAAAGACCTAGGAAATAAATACCAAATAATAGAAACTAAACCTCATAATCCTAAAATAATTATAGTGGGAACTGAATCAGAAACTATAGAGAAGGAGAATGAGAATATAATAGACAGCATTACAGCACAAAACGATCAGGAAGCAATTGATGCAAATATTAAATCGAAATTAACGATTCAGCGGAAGTTTGTTGTTAGAAATAAGAAGAATTATGGAAATATTATATTAGACGTTCAGCCAGATATAGGTATACAAAAGAATAATGGAATTAAAGAAAATAAATATCGGATGGAGAAGGTGTGATATATATGACTACATTAACGTTGTTAGATGTTACAAATGCGCGGGTTTTAATCACTTTGCAAAGGATTGTACCAGTGGGATAGCTTGTAGTAATGACTTGCTCAAATGTGTAAACTGTGTTAAGAATGTAGCCAAATTTAAAATAAATATTGATTATAATCACTCAGCTAATGATATAAATTGTCCGTGTTATAAAAGAATTGTAGACAAGATAAGATCTATGGTAAAATATGAATAGCAATTAAATGAAAATAGATGGTAATATATATGTATATGTTTATATATATATATACAAACGGGTCGATGGCCGCAGTGGTTAGGCGGCTGACTATTGTTGTGAGAGGACGATAGGCGCCGGGGTTCAATTCCCTGGAGGGACGGTGACATTTTTTCAGAAAGTTTAATCCCGGATCGACTTGCCATTCGCTGTTGGGAGCAAAATGATTAACATCGCGGCATCATAAAAGGCGATATGCTGCTGTCACAAAGTCAATTGAACACAACATACACACACAAAACCTACACCGCGAGAGTTGCAGTGATAGCCAGACAAGCGATACAGTTTACGGAGTCACTGCAACTAAGCACCCACCACATAAAAAACAAAATACTAGTTTTGAATGTAATAGCATACCATTGTATATTAGATCATTCCTGTAGCAGTGTTAGGGGAATTTAGTCGATTGTTAGTTAGTTTTGTAAGAGATAACTTTTAATCGATCGTTGCTGTGATGAGAGACATCTCGCGTGAGACACTTACGTAAAATAGGCACGTGCTATCTCTTGCATTTCATGAGTGGAACAATATTGAATAATTATGTATTTAATTAATTATTAAAAGTTGTGCAGATGTACATTTTATGATAATGGATAACTAGAATATGCAGAATATTAATAATAAGTAGAGAGGTTTACAGCATGTTATAGAAGACTACCCCACTATTTTAAATTCACATCGTGGAAAACCCTTTGTAAACCCTCTTGTAAAAATTAAAGGATTCATTAATCATGCTAATCCTTCCAAAATCCCTTCTTAGTTGAAAAGGAGTGTTATTTACATCCTATAAAATGCAACTCCATCATAAACAGACCCCTTCATAAACAACAAGCATGATAAAAAAGTAAATACAGACAGCAGGAAAAAATGAGCAAAGCAAACAACCTGCTCAGGTATTCCTAAAACAGGCTCCATTGTTTTCGTGTTAAAATGAACTTTCGCTTCCGTTATTAACGGTGGTAAAAAAAAACAACAATGACAGAGAAAAGTTCGTCGCTATAAAATGAGAAAAAAAAACCGCGAGCGTACGCTGACTCAATGGAATCCATTTTGTCATTGTGTCGCCGGACATATTTTTATAATGAGATGTTTCATTAATTCTCCTTTTGTTTCTGACAGCAGGCTAAGGTCAGTGAAGGCTGTAAGATGAATTAATGAAAAGACAGGGCGGCTTTTTGCCCTATGGACACAGATAAATCGGATGTTTTCCTTTCTTTTAATGAGTATACAACAACCTTAAAGTGTAAAGTTTGCAATGCAGTATTTATGAAAGCTTTAATTAATTCTGGAATAAAAAAAGACGTTAGTTCTAAGTAACACATTAATTGATTCAATTTACTCTAGAATTAATTTTTATTGTTGCACAACGTTTTTTTAGCAGTTACGAAATTGTTCTGAAATATCTCCCAACTAAAATATATTTTTATAGTAACATAAATATAAAGATATACCAGAAGGAAAGTTTTATTTAACTCTTTATACAATGCTATCAAAAAAACATCTGACCAATACGGTTTTGCTTTTCAATTTTGCTGTATCACCGTATACATTTAATCAATTCTTTTCATAAAAATCTATTTCATCCATTCCTCATCGCTTTTTTTTCCATCCGTTCCATTATTTATAGCGCTCTTTCGTGCAATCCTCGCCGCATGAAATACCAATAAAATGAATCCTTTAGACAACTCATCTTGAACCGATTAATATCAACGTTACAATCATGAATTTTCAGATATGTCGATGTTTTTCTTAATTTTTTTTGTTCAAACGATGTTGTTATCTCTGATTATATTTTAATTGTTCCTGCTCTTTATAGCTAAGACCATATAGGCAGTGGTCTTTATACGTTGTTGGAAAAAAGTGACAAGCACACCTTATACATACATATGTATAATCTGAACGCAAAGATATATCTATAATTTTAGCGATGCATAAAGGCTTCCTCTAGACGAAGTGATGCATCTTATGTGGTGTTGTCTTATGAAATCCTTCCATAAGACAACTGAGAGATGTGTTCACACTGAGTTTTAAGAAACTATAATTTCATGACGTTGCACAACTACGTTTCACCCAACTTGTCTAAGATGGTTGCATGTAACTACAGTTTCTCATAACCCTCTGACTTGTTATTATGTTATTGTGTCATTATTTACACCGAAACGATGCCGGAAGATTAAGTTTTCAACTTAAAACTCGTTGAAGCTGTAGAAAAAAGTATCCATGTTTGTATAATTACAATTTACAGTATTACAGCAATAAAAACAAAGTGCAAGCCCTCCTGGGAAACCATAGCGCAGGAAATGGAAAGCACTGGTGAGTTTTGTTATTAAATACCGATTCCAAGTTATTCTTCTTCTTAATCGTTTGCCTTCTACCGTTAGCTGTAGGCCCAGGAGGTGCGTTATTGTTTATTTCTACATATTTCTCACCATTTAGATCTATCTTTCGCAAGTTTTCTTATGTCCTTCCATGCGATGCCCGTGTTCCATGCTTCCTTTGTTACTCCCTCCTCCCATCTTTTCCTCGCTCTTCCTCTCGGATTTCCTCCTTCAGCTTTTGTTTCCATAATTCTTTTTGTCATCCTGTCGTCTTTCATTCAGTGCACATGCCCTATCCATCTTAGTTGACCTTCCCCTATCTTTTCTAGCACCGGCTCAATTTTCAATTCTTCTCTAAACACATCATTTCTTATTCTGTCTCTCTTATTTTTGCCCTGTATCTTTCTCAGAAATCTCATATCTTGGGCATTTATTCTAGATTTGTACTTATTTGTTAACGTCCAAGATTCACTGCTATACAGCATCACCGGTCTTACAATTTTCTTGATCACTTCGGCTTTTATTTCCTTTCTTATTTCTCGTTTTCCCAGGAATGATATTTTCAACGAATTAAACATTTTTCCTACTGTTTTCACTCTTTCATTCATTTCTTTGTCCAGTTTCCCATTCTCCTCGATGAAGGTTCCCAAATATTTGTATCCCTCTACTTGTTCTATATTTTCTCTTGTATTTCTGATGTATCGAATGTCTTCTTTTTTTTTTTTGCTATGATTATGCTTTTAGTTTTCTTTATATTAATTGTCATGTTGATTTTGTGTAGTGCATCGTTCAGTGTCTCTAGGTTATATTGAAGGCCCTTTTTCGATTTCGCCAAAATTATCATATCATCAGCGAACATCAGTTTCGATATTTTCACCTCAAAATACATCTCTGCCTGACGCCTATTTCTGCTGAAAATTTTCTGGAGTGTTATATGTTTATTCTGACCACATTTGAATTATTCGTATACATTTCTTTTATCACCTCCACCGTTTCCAAATCCACTCCTCTCTTTAGTTTTCCATATATCTTCCCTCCTTACTTTATCGAAAGCCTTTTCTAAGTCTATGAAGCATATATGTATTTCTCTCTTTTTATTGATTATTTTCTCAGTGATTTGTCGTATTGTAAAAATTTGATCTTGTGTGCTTCTCTCTTTTCTAAAATCACACTGTGTATCTTCTACCGTGTTATCTAGCTTCTTCCTTAATCTGCCCTCAATCACCCTTGCTAATAGTTTTCCGGGGATGCTGGATAGGGTTATACCTCTGTAATTTCTACATTCTCTTTTATCCCCGCTCTTATACATTGGTAAAATGATCCCGGTTTTCCAGTCTGTTGGTATCTTCTTACTTTTAATTGCCACATTCATTACTTCACGAAGTTCGTTGGTTCCCTCTACCGTCAAATATCGGACGATTTCAGAAGTAATGTTGTCGATCCCTGCAGCTGAGCCTAATTTTATTTTGTCTATGGCTTCTTCAAGTTCTTCCTCGGTTATTTCCTGAATATCCTGTGCATTACTGGCATATTCTACCGTTGGCTCTTTTACTGCTTTTGTTAATTCTTGGAAATGTCTCTCCATCTCTCCATAATTTCGTCTTCACGTGTCACGATTTTTGTAACGAGTCAACTGGTGCAAAGGTTGGTCTTCAATCTCCTCTGTTGCATTCCTTAGAGTTTACATTTTTTCCGTTGCTTTTGCGAATATAAGTATGAAGAACACACCCACATTTTATAATAGATATCGCTTTTTTTAAGAACAATCTACAGGAGTCTCAAAAACACGGAACCAAAGCGCACACCACAGATTTACGAGCTGGGCTTATTCTATAATTGAAAATTCTTCTGCTGTCAATGTAGGCTGAGGATATGGCCGCATTATGGCAAACGCCCAGCAGGGCACATTAACGCCTTATAGGGCTAAATTTTCATCGATATTTTCTCGAGAACCGTTTGATGAATCTCCTTTGCTCTGGGCAAGATGGTTCATCTTGTTAATCTAAACGAGAGGACAAACTTCCAGGAAGGCACATTAACGCCTTATAGGGCTAAATTTTCATCGACATTTTCTCGAGAACCGTTTGATGAATCTCCTTTGCTCTGGGCAAGATGGTTCATCTTGTTAATCTAAACGAGAGGACAAACTTCCAGGAAGGCACATTAACTCGTTTGAGCGCTGTGACGGCTACATTTTCATAAATATTTCTGGACAACATTTTCATCATATAAATATTACCTAGCTCGATAACCGTTTGATGTATCTGCTTCCTCCTCGGCAAGTAGGTTCACCTTGTTAATCTAAACGAGAGGGCAAACTTCCAGCAAGGCACATTGACGCCTTTGATTTCGGTCTAATCTCGCTTAATGGCCGAGATATTTAAAAAAACCGAAAGATTTCTAGCCGGGCATTTGTCGAATTTTCGATCTCCGAGGGGTGGAAAAGATTGTACTCATCGGCCTGAGTGTTGTACCGAAGAGATTTTGGCCCTATCTTGCTTAATAGCCGAAATATTTCAAAAATACGAAAAAAATTTAGCCGGGCATTTGTCGAATTTTCGATCTCCGACGGGTGGAGAAGATTGTACTCATCGCCCTGAGTGTTGTACCGAAGAGATCTCGGTCTTATCTCTCTTAATAGCCGAAATATTTCAAAAATACGAAAAAAATCTAGCCGGGCATTTGATGAATTTTCGATCTCCGAGGGGTGGAAAAGATTGTACTCATCGCCCTGAGTGTTGGGCAAGTTGGTTCAACTTGTTGACCTAACCAAGAGGACAAACTACCAGGGAGGCACATTAACGCCTTTGAGCGCTGTGACCGTTACACTATCATAAATTTTCTGGACAACGTTTTCATCATGTGAATATTACCTAGCCCCATAAGCGTTTGATAGATCTGCTTCCTCCTCGGCAAATAGGTTCACCTTGTTAATCTAAAAGAGTGGCCAAACGCCCAGCAGGGCACATTAACGCCTTATAGGGCTAAATTTTCATCGATAGTTTCTCGAGAACCGTTTGATGAATCTGCTTCGCTCTGGGCAAGTTGGTTCGTCTTGTTAATCTAAACGAGAGATCAAACTCTCAGGAAGGCACATTAACTCGTTTGAGCGCTGTGACAGTCACATTTTCATAAATTTCTCTGGACAACATTTTCATCATATAAATGTTACCTAGCTCAATAACAGTTTGATCGATCTGCTTCCTCCTCTGCAAATTGGTTCACCTTGTTAATCTAAACGAGCGGCCAAACGCCCAGCAGGGCACATTAACGCATTATAGGGCTAAATTCTTATCGATAGTTTCTCGAGAACCGTTTGATGAATCTGCTTCGCTCTGGGCAAGTTGGTTCATCTTGTTAATCTAAACGAGAGGACAAACTACCAGGAAGGCACATTAACGCGTTTCAGCGCTGTGACCGTTCAAACTTTTATAAATTTTCTGGATAACTTTTTCATCATATAAGTATTACCTAGCTCGGTAACCGTTTGATGGATCTGCTTCCTCCTCGGCAAGTAGGTTCACCTTGTTAATGTAAACGAGAGGCCAAACTTCCAGCAAGGCACATTAACGCATTATAGAGATAAATTTTCTCGAGAACCGCTTGATGAATCTGCTTCGCTCTGGGCAAGTTGGTTCATCTTGTTAATCTAAGCGAGAGGACAAACTACCAGGAAGGCACATTAACGCGTTTGAGCGCTGTGGCCGTTCAAACTTTTATAAATTTTCTGGACAACTTTTTCATCATATAAGTATTACCTAGCTCGGTAACCGTTTGATGGATCTGCTTCCTCCTCGGCGAGTAGGTTCACCTTGTTAATGTAAACGAGAGGCCAAACTCCCAGCAAGGCACATTAACGCATTATAGAGATACATTTTCTCGAGAACCGCTTGATGAATCTGCTTCGCTCTGGGCAAGTTGGTTCATCTTGTTAATCTAAGCGAGAGGACAAACTACCAGGAAGGCACATTAACGCGTTTGAGCGCTGTGGCCGTTCAAACTTTTATAAATTTTCTGGACAACTTTTTCATCATATAAGTATTACCTAGCTCGGTAACCGTTTGATGGATCTGCTTCCTCCTCGGCGAGTAGGTTCACCTTGTTAATGTAAACGAGAGGCCAAACTCCCAGCAAGGCACATTAACGCGTTATAGAGATAAATTTTCTCGAGAACCGTTTGATGAATCTGCTTCGCTCTGGGCAAGTTGGTTCATCTTATTAATCTAAACGAGAGGACAAACTACCAGGAAGGCACATTAACGCGTTTGAGCGCTGTGACCGTTCAAACTTTTATAAATTTTCTGGACAACTTTTTTATCATATAAATATTACCTAGCTCGATAACCGTTTGATGGATCTGCTTCCTCCTCGGCAAGTAGGTTCACCTTGTTAATCTAAACGAGAGGCCAAACTCCCAGCAAGGCACATTAACGCGTTATAGAGATAAATTTTCTCGAGAACCGTTTGATGAATCTGCTTCGCTCTGGGCAAGTTGGTTCATCTTGTTACTCTAAACGAGAGGACAAACTCCCAGGAAGGCACATTAACTCGTTTGAGCGCTGTGACCGTTACATTTTCATAAATTTTTCTGGACAATATTTTCATCATATAAATATTACCTAGCTCGATAACCGTTTGATGTATCTGCTTCCTCCTCGGCAAGTAGGTTCACCTTGTTAATCTAAACGAGAGGGCAAACTCCCAGCAAGGCACATTGACGCCTTTGATTTCGGTCTAATCTAAATGGCCGAGATATTTAAAAAATCGGTTTCTACACTCCGCAAAAAAAAGGAAAATTTTGTGCATAGTAATGGCGAAGGTTGTGGTAGATTGAGACCTCCAGATTTTAACCAACGACCTAAGCGAGATGAACGAAAAACACCCCCATCACTGTTCCTACCAAGATCCTTCACGTCACAAGCCAGCTGAACCGAAAAGTAAGCTTTGTAAGCTTCAATTTTAACATATTCATAATATGTAGATATTATAATGTATTTATACTGTCAATGTAATGTTTTTTGTAGTAAGGATTGCAAAGAAATGTGGAGGAACTTGAAAATAGTTATATACGGCATTTAATGCAAATGGATCGGTTTCTGAACCCTTATGTGAATACAAAAACGGAGAAAGGATTACCCGGAAACCTTCCATCGCCTCCTCACATTGACCAAAGTGAGTCAGTGCAACAATACGGCACACAAGAAATGGACAATAACAAGCAGAACAACAAAACTTTTGATACAGAGCTCACTCAAGATGCTGGGTGTGAGGACATGTCACAGAGTACACATTCTGGAAATCGGAATGTAACTGTGGTCACAACCGAGATTAGCAGATCTTCGAAACACACTTCACCAGCACCTCCTATCAAAAAAAGAAAACCACTAAATGATGCTGATGAAGTGGTTATAAATTACATCAGATGTAAGATGCATGGATCAAACCAAGAAAACCCTAGAAAACAATTTTTATTGACGTCAAAAATTAAAGAAAATATTGGGATAGGCAGCCAAAATCAAACGATGATTTAAAAAATCTTCATTTAATATTCTAAGCTTTCGGTAATTAGTTTTTACCTTCTTCAGAGAAAAATTCTACAATTGATAAGTAAAAAGTGCATTAGGAAAAGCACTAAAGATTAAGAATAAAATGTAACAACTTACTTGGAGAAGACGATGCTATCACTAGATTTACACATGTAATTTAGCAGACCAGTTATTGGTTTCTAGTTCTATGATGAAACTTAGATTGTGATGGAAGGAATTAAAAACATCTAGAAAAGCATCAGTTCTTGTATGCGGAACGGCAGTAATAATGTTCGTCTAGATATTTATATAGATAAGGGACGTCGAAATCCAGTTTCGGAAGGCAGGTTTGAAGAAGTTCATCCATAACAATGCAAGCAAGAATCGGGTACTACTACTCATCGGCGTCCCGAAAGTTTGTTGGTAGTAATTACCATCAAATGTGAACGACGCAGATTGAAAGAGGAATCTAAGTATGTCCAACAGAGTGGATTTCTCAATGATGATGTTTTGACTAACTCTATGCCATTCTTTATCCTAGATATCTACCACCAATTCGAGAGGAATATTAGTAAAAAAAGGAAACAACGTCTAGAGATACAACAACAAAGTCATCCGGAATGGATTTCTGTTTTATCGCAACCGCAAAGGCAAAAGAATCAGTGATATTATGAGTTGTCCTATTAGAGAAGGAGGTAGTTAGAATAGGAGCAATAAATGAAGACAGTTGGTATATAGGGGAACCCACGAAGGATATACGATAGGTCTCAGAGGGTAATCGGCCATATGGACCTTAACAAGGAGTAGAATTTGGGGCAAATGCCATTATAGCAAGTCGGTTATTTTTGAGTAATATCCTAGTTAAACGGCCTCGTATGATCACAGCACACTAGATATTACGTTTGTATTTTGCCGCGTTTTTTAAATATACAAAAAGTGCTCGTAAATTCAATTGTTCAATTTCAACGAGGGGGTGTGTCAATTCTCAACATCTGCAATGTTTATAAATCCATATTACATCAACTTTATATACATACATATCTACTGTGGGTATAATAATAATGTTTGAATTAAGCGGAATTAACAACATTAGATATGTAAACCTTAAACGGGCAAGTGCTACGCAGTTCTGCAAAAAGAGATTACATTATTCAGCACATTAAACGTAATAACACAACGAATGGCGCATAATAAATAAAATACTCCACAAACTAGCGAGGGAATTTAGAAGCGATGGGTTAGTCTACGTAGCCAGGAAATACAATTAAGACAAACTTGCTGAATCCGATTTTCATGAATATTAATGCATTGGTGAGTTCCTACGATTTTAGGTTTTCTATTAAAATTGCATAGGGTTTTGCATTAGGATTGGGAAGGTCGACGTTCCATTTTCGGTCGACGAGATCCACCAGCACCTACTTAGATGTTGGCCGCATTTAAACTACGTGTGTATATACATATGTATGTACATATTATATATTATGTGTATCTACATACATGAACATCGCTCCCGAAAATGGGAACAAATATGTTGCTATCACAAAGCTACGTACCTGATGTACATTTTAAAATTTCAGTGGATAAAGGATAGTTCATGCATTATTAACAAGGGAGAAAAAATTGAAGCGAAACAAGAAGATACTAAAAGCAACATTACTTCATAGTATGTTATCGCACATTAATAATTTTGTATACTTTTACTAAAATATGTTTGCTTTCTACTTTATGTGGAAGTCTTTACAGTTAATAGAAGACAAAACGTCTACGCCTATTGAATAAAATTAGGTAAATACTTAATAATAAATGGCGTCACCTATAGAATTAGGTTACGGCTCACCGATTTATAGCCAGCATCAAACCGCAACCTACTTTTGAATAGTAGTCGTTATACATGTGCCTAACCATCTTGATCCTTTAATTTTTAATGTGGCTCAGAATTTTGCTCGGTAGTAAACGTTCCACCTCATCCTCATGAAGTAGAATGTTAATAATTTGCACATTTTAATATACAGGATGAAATCTCAATTTGTGGTTACACATACACTGTTGGAAAAAAGTGACGACCACACTCTGCATAATCTGAACGTGTGATTCTAACGCAATGAGTACGCCTTTTCGTCCTCCTGGCCAAACTGCTACAAGTTGCTTCTAGGAGGACGTACACGACGCTATAGCTCTGAACATAAGGGCGTGTGCTGTGATCAGGCCTGTGGATGCCTGAGAGAAGCTGTTCGAAACTATGTCGACAAGAACCACTTCGACAATGAGGACTGCTAGCTTCAACGCCACTTAAAACGTATACACAGAGTATAATATAGAGTTTGAAGTCAATAAGAAACATTTGAGATTCTTAATTCTTTTAACTATTATTTTGAAGATGGGGTTTGTGGACCGAAACATGTAGGGACTATTAGTACTACGTATATTATATGATTTATTGACGAATAGCATAAATTACACATATTCCATTCGTATATAATATCTATATAATTGTGTAATCCAACTGCATGCGATCTAATTTATTACTTAATTAACTTGTGTCAGCGAGAGCCTAATCCTAGTACATCCTGAATAACATACTGTTATTATTGAATTCCCTGTAAATAATTATGGGTGAACTTGCGAAGATTACTATCATTATAAATAGAATTTGGAAGTATTTATCATCCATTTATTATCCATCAAAATATTAACACATTTAAAAGAAAAATTAAACTCCATTAAATCCATAAATAAAATCTATACATCTATAACGTTGTTGTATACTTTTTAGCTAACAGCACTGCATCAAACTGCAATTCGTTTATGTGTCACATTGCAGGCAGCTTCATTATTTGCGATTTGTGGAAATAACTAGAGAACATTGATTTACGGTTGAATAAATATTACTTTTTTTACATTACGTATTACATTGTATCGATTCTATTGACATTGTTAACTAAGATAAATTGAATCGCATGTTAAAATATGCGATTTTACTTTATTCCCTTTAATAAATCGAGACATACAAATATAACCTTTGAGCTACTGTGCTGGATTGATTTATAGTTTAATTGAAAATTGCTCATATATATATTATAAATGACCCTTTAGGTACTTATCTATTGTATCTGATATATTTCCATTTGTAGGTCAATAAAACAACAAATTGACATTAAATATTAAATGTCAATTTGTTTCGCCGATGAAAGTTTATATTAATGTACGAAAATATTGTTGACTCCTGTATTGTTAGCGTACACATGGAAATTCGAAAGATAAGGTAAAATTATTGAGAATTGAAAAATCTAGTTACCCGTGCAAAACCAATTGTTGTTTATTAAATAGTGCATTATTTTATCTGTCAATTGCAGTTTAGTTTGTGCAATTCGGTTGAATAGTGTCTGAAAAATAGTCCGTAGAATAAGCTTCTCTTATCGAAAAAATGGAATTATCACGAGAGAACTTTCGGATAATGATTTACTATGATTTCAAGAATGGCTTGAGCGCGTATGAGTGTGAGGAAAGTTTAAAATCAGCATTTGAGGATTTCGCACCACCATTGGCTACTGTTTGTAGCTGGTATAAAGAATTTGAACGGGGTTGCAAGTCGATGGTACACAGGAAAGGAGCTGGCCCTCCTTTAACTGCTGTTAAGGAAACGTTGCTGCGGTGAAGAAGATGGTGGAAGAGGACAATCGCATTACCTATCCAATGATAGAGTGCAATCTGAAGATTGGATCCTCGCAAGTGAGATTAATATTGCAAGATTTATATTTGAAAAAGTTTGTAACTTAGTTTGTACCCCATCATCTGACAGATTTATCAACTTAATAGAATCGAAATTTTATCATCAACGTTTCCTTTTTTTTCTTCAACACCTTTCATAAGAATTTGTCCAAAATCTATTAAGTCGTGAATGTTGTGACTTAATCAAAATTAATGAAATAAAATTGTGTTAGGCAGTCGAGAAAGTCTCAATTTAGAGAAAGTTCCATTCTGATCCTCTCAAAAGAAAGATATTTCCGGAGTTGTTGGTCTGAAGCAGTATGTCATACACAGAGATAAAAAAGCTTCATTTCGTGGAAGAATTTATAGATATAGACAAATATTCAGTCATTTTAGCAGAATTGCTTGTACCAATAATAAAATGAAAGAAACCAAGAGCTGCAAAAAAAATTAAAATTGCAAAAATTTGCTAAAGATGTTGTAGAGATGTAAAAGTGGCACCTAACAAAGGCACAAGACCTTTTCCCAAAATTTATTTTTATTTTTCTACATAGTCTCCTTGTAAGTGTACACTTCTCCCAGCGATGCTCCCATCTCTTCAACCCGTCCAAATAGTATTCTTAATCTGCAAAGTCTGATCACGAAGGCGATGGCCTCTGAGCAAAACTTTTAGATTAGGCAACAAAAAAAAGTCGCTTGGGGCTAGATCTGATGAGCAAGGAGCTAGTTAAGCAGTTGAAATGGTAATTCGTGGATTTTTGCCATGCAACCGTTGAGGTTTGAGACGGCGCATTGTCTTGGTAAAACAATTTTTTTTAGCAATTTCTGCCTTTAACGTGACATATTAAGACAACTCCATCCCAAAAAACAGTAGCCATCACTTGCCCAGCCGAAAAAACAATTTTTGCCTTTTTTTGGAAACAATTCTCCTTTTATAGTCTACTGTTTTGACTCCCTCTGCTCTTTGATTTTGCACGGTCAAGAGTAAAGAGGAATAAGGAGCAAGTCATTAGGTCGTTGTCTTAATGATGAGAAAAAATTTAGGTTGCTTTAAATCTATGGAGAAATGGAACTTTGAAAAGTCCTAGAAACAATAGATCGATTTGTCCGAGTAAACAATATAGCCACGTTTTTCAAGAGTGGAGGCCCTGGTCATGATGTCTTTCTCAAATTTAAAAAAGTCACAATTGGAGTTTTAAGAAGGTTCCAATCGTTTAGATTGCTAGAAAGAAAATAATAGATTCCTGCATAATGTACAAATATTATATACAAAAATATCCAAGAAATGATCACCGATGGTGTTCTAACAGAAATTTTGTACTTAAACGAACGCCTTTAGTTGACCTGTATTCTATGTTGGCTTACTATTGACGTAAAAGGCAGCTCTTATAATACCGAAATTAGCACTACTGACAAGCCACATTTTACAATCACTAGACTTGAGTGTTTGAAAAAAATTGGAATAAAAAATTAATACAGTGGTAACGAAAACGTTATGGTACAAAATTGCCAAAATCAGTTATCCCTATAATGATTGCAACCGTTTGGAAAACCTTAATCTTAATGTGATAAAAACAAGGTTTTGAAGAAAGTGGAGTTGTTCCTTATTCTGAAGTGATTCCAATAGAAAAATTAGAGATCGAATTAGAAGCTTATCCAAGGAATATGAAAATGCTGCACATGAGCCATCGACATCCTGTGAAGAAGATAGAATTGACCTGTTCTCTCTGGGACATGTTGCCTGTTCTTGCAAGTCTTATGCATCGAAATGTTGCTGCTAGAACAATTAAAGCAAGTTTATCACATAACAATAGAAAGAAGACATATATGCACAGGCTAAGTATGGAAGAAGCAGTAAGGAACGCTGAAAACAAAAAAGTAATCCTAAAAGAATCGAAACACGAAACAAAAAACTATTTCTTTAGTCAAAGGCGTTATCAAAAAAAGGGATGGATAATAGTTTTGACACATTAAGAGTTTTCAAATTACGAATAAAGAGCCGTGCCTATATGTAAAATATCTCAGAAGAATTGGTTTCTTTTCTTTGTTCTACTGGCTAAATATTAATGATACACAAGTTTCAACCAACTCCAAATAATAATAAAGAGTTCCGTTTACCTCGGCCTATCTAACACAAAGGAGTATGAAGTCAATCACTTATTGTATTGTCCGTGGATGAATGGCCAATTGTGCCACTACAACTTGCTGTCATATGATAAAAGCAAGTTATTGTACCTAAACAAGTTATTTATTATTCATTAAATTATGTTTCTATCGTACGAAGTACAGCTTGTTAACTTTGAATTCCTGTATCATTTAATATTGCAATATGCACATGAGGGCTATAATTAAAGTACATATTTACATGGGAAATATCCTTTGCATCGCCTGTTATGTTGTAGTTCGAAGTTTAACAAGATAAGTGAACGTAACCACGGTTCTGTCTAAAACTTTATTAATTAACTGGGAGACTTAATGAGGTGTTAAATTTAATTATAATGCACTTTACCTTGCTGAAAATTACTCCATTGTCGCAAGCGGATATGTTATGTTAAGACTTAAATTGAAATTCAGTGCGATTACAAAAATAAACAAAGGAAACAAAGTCACGCTGTAATATAATTTAAAATGTGGGAACGGTAATTTCTCGTCTTGATAATACGAATTTTCCTGTCCAGATCTACAATGATATATCTTCTGAAAACGTTATAAGTTATCCTGCGATTATAACTGAAACAATACGTATACGGTTTACACGGAATCGGAATTTATTTCCGAGGTACGAGGAAAGTAATTAATTTCGCCTAATCTGCGAACAGCTTTCGTGATTTTTTCCCCTTCTGCATTTCCTTGATTGATGATAAAGCATGGAGTATTACAGGTATACGGCTATTTCTGTTGTAATTTTACACATTCATATTCATCTAGCAGCTAGTAAAATCTCTCCTTGAATTGTTTCATTATACGCTTCTGTTCGCTACAACTGATTATTAATTTAAACTAATTGCAGTGCTGATGTGTTATTACTTGTGCTGTGTATGTTACCTAAGCTTATATTGCCGTAGCTTGTTACACGATAAGAGTCGCAATACGCTAATGAAAATATACCTGTAAATGCGTATTACACGTGGAAAAATGATTAGTTTTTTTTTAAACATGTCTCGTACAACTCTGAAGTATTTCAATTACTATAATTTGTCTCGTATTGAAGTGCTTAAATTCTCCAGTTAAGGACAGAAGTAATGGATTATTAATGGAAATTACTCGATACTAAGTATTGCTGATGTTAGCTGACATATATTACAATTGTGTACCATTCTTCCTGGAATATGTCTCACCTGAATTGCGAAACAATTTTAATCTTTGATTTCGTTACAGAACGTAGTGGCATACAAATATTGTTATAGGAGTCAGATATTCACAATTGGGTTGAAGTCTAGAGAAGTAACTGATCACGGCGAGACCTTCGTATTCCTTTCGGAAAATAAAGTTTTTATCGATTTTGCTATGTGGCATAGTGCCCCATCATCCATAAATGTGCATCAATGTATGGAATCAAAACTAATTTCATCACTTCTTCATATTGAACCTGGTTCATCGTTCCAGAAATAAAAGAAAGAACTGAGGGATGTTTGACACTCGACGGTACTTTCGTGAACAATTTCCACTGGCCTCCATCTAACGAAACTGTTTGTTCTGTTACTGCCTCTAATTGCGACTCATCATTAAACATAATCTCTAAAAAATTGTTTTTCCATCCATTTCCAAATTTGACTGCAATTAATTATGCATACCTTTTTCCAGTCACTAACAGTGAAGTATTTATGCTGCCTCATCCACTGTAACCTCCCTTTCGTTATTTTTTCTGTCAATTTAGTTTTATTGTAAGTCGCCAATTATAAAAATTTTCCTCGTAACTGCGACGTTCTGTCCCACATACACATATATCCATGTTAGCATCCTATAGACAACGTTGCTCTTCTCTAAATGGTTGCTGCCGATTTTCTTTTTTATCTTTCCTTAATAATAATACGGTCTTTGTCTTAGGAGGTTTTTCTAACACCTCAACAACGAGTACATCGACGACGAAGGTGTATTTTATTGCATTAATTTAGATATCCTGTCCACGGTATGACGGAAAACGCATCGTCTCCTTTCTATTTCGCCATGAAAAAAGTATCCAGCTTTCAGTAATGCTTTTATTGTGATTTTCTGTTCATTGGAAATATCTTTACGTTTTTCCATTGTTAGTTTATCTGTAATACTTCTAAAACTTAACACTATAAATGCTAGGTCCATTAACTTGCCCCCCCACCCTAACCCCTCCAAATTGAGATTTTTATCTCAAAAGCTAGTACCTAATTGCTTAGAACTGGCACCACCACGCAAAAAGCTAGGACCATCTAAGCTTCCCCAATAATCGCACTTCTCTTCTTGAGGAAGAGGAGGGAGGGGAGGAACTAAGTTAATGATGGCCTCTACTTTGTCCTCCAAACCCTAGCACTAGATAGGATGTATCTAGCACCAAAATACTTTCCCGAAAAAAATTATTAAACTATAAGAGTAACCATTAACTTGCTCCTCCCTCCCCCTCCCCATTTTGAATATTTATTTCAAAAGCTAGCGCCTGATTGCTTAGATCTGGCACCACCACGCAAAAAGCTAGCTTACTCTATGTAATAATCGTAATCCTTTACTTATTATTTCAAATAATACCAACTGCACATTGGTACAGTTCTTTCGATGAAATTTTATAAATATTTCATATCAGTCTTTTACTTATTCTTGACTTATTCGGATTTGTTGAAGTTCTCCCTAGTGACTTTAAAACACGCGCGTTTTTAGTGATTGATTTATACACGCGTTGACATGTTTTTAAATAAGCAAACTGAGTTACCAATTTACCTAGCATTACCTAGAATCATGAATTTTAGACCTAGCACCGTAATACTTTCTAAACAAAAAAATTCTTAAACTATTTAACAAGAGCAGCCATTAATTTGCTCCCTCCCCTCAGTTGAGATATTTATCTCAAAAGCTAGCATTGATTGCTTTGAGCTAAAGGCGATAATCGATTGAGATAACTCCATGACTATCTCAAAAAAACAGTCACCAGCACTTTCCCAGTCGATTAAATAAGTTTTGCTTTATTTTGGAGCCAACTCTCCTTTTGTAACCCACAGTTTTGACTCTCCCTGCTCTTTGCTTTTGCACAGTCAAGAGCAAAGTGGAATAAAGAGCAAGTTATTAGGTCCCCGTTTTAATGACGAGAAAAAAATTCGGATTGTCTTAAGTCTATTGAGAAATGGGACTTTAATTAATTTGCTCTCCTCTTCTTCCCCTCCCTTCCCATACAGCACATACCCTAAGTTGTCTGTATAGCATTAAATTCGCGAAACTTAATTTATGGTTAAAAATTCCAATTTCTGGACTCCAGGTTTTACAAAGGAAATGTTCTGCTGTCGTACTAGACCCTAGTGTTCCTTTTTGTTACATATTGTAGGTGTGGGTACAGTCTAGGATTACACCCACATATTTCTGTTATATTATTTTTATTGAATTTCATTTTTAGCTGTTACAATAAATTATTTATTTAAAATACCGATTAGGTACTTGGCTTGTTATTCTCGTAGTTTGATGACAATATTACATGCTAATAGCTCATTAAACCTCAGGTAGTTTAACTCTTGCATTTATACATTATCAATAAATCTGCAGTGCTTCCCTCTTTATCTAGAAACAAATTTTACTTACAAAAAATCATTGGTGCATTGCGGTGCTTCCACCGCACTATTAGTGTCACGACCTGATGGAAGGTAATCTACAAAAACGAAGTCTTGTGTACGTACATAGGTTAAAGGCTGTAATGATAAATTAATGCTTGCAATTTGTTGTAGATTGTAGATGTACCTGGCTGACGCCAAAGGTCGGATCGCGAATAATATGTAGCGGATGATTATAGCGCGGCTATTTATTTGAAAACACTAGGCGATTAATCGCAAATATCGCTTAGTGTTCTGTATATTTATTCGTCTATCCCGGTGCAACGGCAATATTGCCGCAAACTGTGTGTGGTCTACAAAGTATATAATAGAAATCGGTGCAGGGGTCCCATAGGTCGTATTAAAAATATTGACCCATCACTAGTTTCGTTCGTTTATTTTTCGTTTTCACCGTATATTTCTTTGCTTTAATAAATGAGGATCAAATAAACTGTGGACTGATGTATTATATATGCGGATTTTGATGTATTTATGCGGGTAGTAGCAGTAATTTTTATCATATTTATAAACTATTATACATCAAGTTATTTTTAATACAAGAAAAATAGAAATAAACTTTCAGTTAGTTCTACAAGAGACATCTCACGAGATTTTATGTGTAATTATGTTTTTCATTTTTCAAGACAAAAAAAGTCCTGACTGGCAGTCTCCTCATTACCGAAACGTTTATTTTAGAACTAACGTAACGAGTACAGTACAACCTCCTTACTTCGAACGTGCTCTAATCCGTATAACGGGATTTTGCAGCCACCTCCTCCTTTATCCGAACATTAAAGTGATTCATATTTTGATTTTCGCTACATAAACAGGGGAATCCCCTTGATTTCATATTTTCTAAGAGTTGCTCTGTTTAGTGTTCATTAGACTGTTTACTCTGAAATTCGGAATTTAGAGCAGAGATGACTTCTAAAACGATAAAGTACGTGTTACTTTATCGATAAACGGAAAGATTGAGTTTATTAAGAGTTTAGATGCGGGTTTTACAGTGACCGGTTTATCGAAAAGACACAAAGTGGGAAAATCAAGATGAGGATTCTATACTATGCCACCACAGCCAGTTCTCTGATAAATAAACGAAAAACCTTGAAAGTAAGTGCGTATCTCGAAGTTGATAAAACGGTTTATACCTAGTTTCTATAGCAAAGATCTAGAGGTAAAACGATGATACTTTCAAAGTCAGTTCCGGATGGCCCGATAAATTTAAAAACAGGTACGGATTTTGTCAATTTGTCTATCATAGGGAACAAATTATCAAGCGAGGAGGCAGCTGTTAAGCCATTTAATTGCTCCTAAATTACGCTTTAAAATAAAACTGCGAAAATCTACAATGCAGACAAAAGCACAATTCTTTGGAAATCACCTAATCAATTTCATTTTATGCGTCCCAGAAGGACTCGTGTTGTAGTGCTTCTGGGACGCATAAAATGAAATTGCTTGTATTGGGCAAATCTCAAAAGCTGCGGGCTTTTGGAAATGAACCGTTGCCGGTGAGGTATCAAGGACAGGAAAAAGCCTGGATTACCAGAGATAAGACTAGTTTCATATGGATTTTGTTCCAGCAGTTCAAAAAGAAAATGCAACAGCTGAGCTGCTTAGAGGCAAATGTATTTTTAATTTTATGCAACGCCCTAGGACACCCTAAAGACTTATGTTTAGATGATAAGAAAAATTTGTTCTTATTTTTGCCGGCAAATGTAACCTCACTAAAATGTAGTACAAGCCATCAAGTTGTATTACCGAAAGGATCTGTTAAAAAAGGTGTAGATTTTTCTGCTGAGCTGAAGAAAGTTAATGTAAAAGTTTTTGTAATAGGATTAGCAACAGCATTAGAAAATGTGAGGCCAAAACTTTTTCAAAAGTCTTAAAGTAAACTTCTAACACACGTTGATGATGGTTGGAGTGAAAATGATGATCTTCAATTGTCGCAGTGGAGAGCTAAAATAGAGTTAGAGGGTATAGAGAAACAAATAAATAAAGTGAATGCATTGATAAACCATATTTCTGGAGATGTAACAAAACAAGAAGCTCTTGAATGGGTTGCCGAGCAAGAGGAATCATGGAAATCACTAAACGATATGGATATTTTGGAACATGTTCTGGATGAATCAAGTTCAGACCAAGAAGTAGAAGTAGTACCACGATGTGTAAAGCATACAGAGTACCATACAGTCCTAAACTATCACGAAAGATATCCAAATGTGACTGCAAAAAATTAACTTTCAGCGACATTTGGCACCCTAAATGTTTATAGTTGTGTGACAAATTAACTGTGATATCTTGGTAGCTTTCACTCCCAGCTCATTCATGGTACAGTTGGGGAAAAAGGTATCCTGCCAGTGCGCGAAAGAAGAAGGCTTCTTACTCAAACCCTACGGAAACTTTATTTTCCTAGTATGCATACAAAGAATGTCTATGAATGTAAACTATACCCGTGCATTTTGAGTCCCTTCTTACATACACGGGCAGGAAACTTTTGTCTCCTATTGACATTCAAAATTTCCGTCTTTGAAAAACTTCCCAATTTGTAGACCAATAAATATTCCTTCGCGAACTCTTACATCAGACAGTTTTGGAAACTTATTCCTTAAGTATTTAAAACAGTTGCCTTGGTTTTCTAGTACCTTCACAAAGTAGAACTTCTTTAATTTTAAACTTTACGTTAATCTTAGTTAAAACAGATAAAAATATTATTATTTTTAAGAATGTGACGTGATACCCGGTATTAGAATACAGTTTCTATGTTTAAAACAATGCAAAATACCAACATTGTAGATTGTTAAGTCTGTTATAAAAATCGTTTCGACTAATGTAATTTATGCTTCATCTCTGAATGTACTTTCCGGTTTATTGTAATAAAGACTGCATTCAAATAAATGACAATAGTCAAATATCAAAAACCATAAACAAGCTTAAAACAGTCAAGAGTAAATAAAAATGTTTTTTTATGGGACTAATCTAACTCTAATAATAGTGATAATCATGGAAATAATTTGCAGCTTACAGTCCGCTACGGCGATAACTCGCTTAAACACACAAATCATACGCGAAGAAGATATATGAATATGCGATTATAAATTGTGATTATATTTACAATTCATTGTTTGTTGAATAACGAAGTTTGCATATTACGTAGTGAAATAGAGCAGCCTCGCTCGTGTGTAGGAATTTATTTACCGTTTGGGGATTCATCACATTATGCAAAACAATGTGCGTACCGACAACGTTGCCGCAATTCATCGTTTTTCCAGTGCATTGTCTGTGATGTTTTATCTCTGTTATATGTATGATATTTTATCTGTATTCGGTCTACTGGATATTATAGATAGTGATTGATATTGTTATATCTCTCCATTGTTTTAACGTTATTGAACTGCTCATTAGTGATCATAAAATTCTAGGATAATGGAAAATAAATCGCAGGACGGACATTGAAAACACTAGAATTCATTGTTAATAAACACCAAGTTAATTTCGCTGGTAATAACGAGTCGATAGCCGAATAAATAGATGACATTTTCGTAATTTATGTGAGTTTATATCCTATGCAACAATCGCTATGTTAATAAAGTAAAAATTTATATTATTGTCTCTGATATAGATGCCGTTGACAAACAAGATGAATCACTGTGAAATTCTTAGCATGGACTTGTGGCTTTTCAATATGTAGCACAGAAACCATTTTATACGTCTCTTTTAACGTAGCTCTACGATGAGTATCAAAAATGTCGACGCCAGAGCAAAAGCGCATTGGACAAGTCACTTCAGAGACGAATTTGGCCATGATTAAGCCAGATTCAGAACAGTTTCTAGCAAGATTCGTTACTGTGGATGAAACGTGGATTCACACAAGGGCACAAGGGTTACCACCCCGTTGAAGGTTTCATGCAACAGAATTTGCGAGGAAGATTGTGGCCACAATTTTTAGGGATGCCGAAGAAATTATCCTTAAAACTGTGTGATTCCATAAAAGAAAAAAGGAGGGAAAAACCCAGACGTGGTGAGCTGTGTTTCAAGGGTCGCAATTCCTAATACATCCTGCAAAATTTTCCAACAGCTGCCCTATTTTCCAGATTTAGCCCCTAGTGACTTCTATGTTTTCCCCAAACTCAATGAACACCTTCGTGGGATTTACTCTCTTAGATTCTACATGATATTTTAAGTAAGTTTTATTAAGACCTTCCTAGACGTATGTGCTTTTGTTTAATAACCATTTGTACCATTTGCAGCTCAATTTAAATTTGTATTGTAAACACTTTCAACAGAACAGGACCTTTCAAAAAATAAGAACCAAAAAAACGCAACAAAAGAATTTTAAAAAGACATAAGGAAATAGGTGAAATAGGAAATGCACATTGTGAAAGTAGTGTTATTAAATTGATTAATTTATTTTTCGAAATGTCTTCCGTTTAGGTCGAAACAATTAGGAACACGTTTTTAAATGAATGTTCAACATTTCTCAGCATGATTGAGCTGTTGTCTTGAAATGCCAAGATAATTCGCTGACACATACATTCTCAGCTGAATTTTGTCACAAAATAGAAAGTAATTACATTTTTTATAAAAGGATTGTGAACAAATGTTATCATCCTTAGAAATTGCTTTATAATACAAATTTAAATTAAGCTTATTACTTGTGTATAATTATAAATGGTACAAATGGTTATTAAATATATCTGTCATAATATTATTGTGACGTACCCTAATTTGTGCAAGTTCTAGTGGTCTGTTTCGACAGTAGCAGAAGAGATATACATTTTTCTCTAAAACGGTTCAAGATAAATTGGTATATTCTGATATGAAAAGAAAGAGAATTTAATTTTACATCCAACCCTGTAAACAGATATAGGGTGTCGCATTAAAAAAAAACAGAGTTATTGGCATTTAAATGTTTCCAAATGTTGGCGCCAGTAGCAGTATGTCAACAAAAGGATCCGTACATGTTAATATTGGAAATAGTAAAGCAATTCAAGACGTATCAATTTGCGCAAACCAAAATTTTCTACCTTTGTTAGTTTTGATCCTACAGGTCATTAACGAGAGTACTGCAATTGCAAAATTTTTGATAAAATATTTATTTTCTGGAAAACAAAAGCACATAGGTCTAGGAGGGTCGTAATAAAAGTTACTTAGAATATCATGTAGTATCTAAAAAAATATAATCCATTGAAAATAATAAAGTTACATACGCTTTTTCGATAATTGGGACACTCTGTATATTTGAAGATATTTTCTAGCTATACCTCGTATAAATAGGGACAACTTTTATTTGAAACTTTTTTCTCTATACTGTAAAATAAACAAATTATCAAAGAAACCGCGTCAGCTGGGACAGCCTGTATAATACGCTTTCGCCTCTAACATTTAGATTAGTGGCGAAATGTTGAGTTAGTTTATTTTTTTATTCTATATACATTATACTACTGTGACATGGTCAAACTCCAAAACATAATAGACGATGCAAACGAACACGACAAAAGAAATGAACAGACATAATCAATAATAAACCAACCTTAAACATGTTGATGTAATTAAATCAGCACATCTATCAACATCGGTAATTACAATTTTAAGGAGATTTGACCGAGAAATTTCAAACTTTAAAAAGGAACCAGAAAGCAGTAGCTGCACACAGCTGTGTTGCGATGAATCCATTATGAAAATAGCAGTTTAAACGGCGAAGTTTGATAGATTATGAAACTCACTTAAAGTTCAAGGAAAGTTGATTTTAATGCAACTTCCTAATTCTTTATAGTACTTTGATGAATCGCTTTGCTGATTGTTTCTTTTATATTCTTTGTTGAATACTGGGAAATAATAATCCGTGATGACGTGTAATTTTCTGTTAAACATATAAAAGCGAATAACAATGGGAGTGGGAACGGATCATGGTGCTTGTTTTAATATCATTGATTATTTAAGAGTTTCAATATAATATATTATTTGGGATTAATCAGATCATATTCTAAAATAATATACCCTGTAATAAAATAAATTTTATGTTTCTTTTTAAAAATGGATATTGAATTTAATTACTTTCGTACTGTAGATCTTCCATTTTCACGAAGAATTATTGAAGATAACATTCAAGTATTTGTTTAATAGACGGTAGTATAACCTCATCTGCACTAAACTGCTGACTTTTACCGTTTCCCAGGTATGGTCTGTTAGCTCTGTAATAATCTACAATATAATGAAAGTAATATGAACAATGGAATTAACTGTGGTAACGAGGAACAGTGAGGTACTATGTATAATAATACATAGAAAAAATATCTCTAATTGTATTGAATACCTATGAAGAGAAGGAGGTGGAAAATGCTAGACCGAGCAGGTATATCATTGGCAAATATTCACTCTAATACATTCAGCTTATATCTACAGTACATGTTGATCGTTTTTGACAGATACGACGAGAACTAGACATGGAGTTAATAAAACACAGCTATCCGCGTGGATAGTCTTTGCTTTACCATTACTGTACAATGATAAATTACTCGCGAAAGAACTAGAACCCCGGCTAGAAATTCAATTTTCCTCGCAAAATTTAATATGTGTACATACTTCACATCCACATTGAGTTCGTACTTTAGACGATAGTAGTTCAACGATATCGTTTCCTATCCAAGTAATACTCGTCGCTTTTAATATATTTTTCCGGGAAAGGAAAGCAGCTTGCCTAGCTTTCGTATCATCGTTATCGTGAAAAATACTCTCCTAAAGAGATTCTCATGACGGTTCAGTGCTTGCTCGTTTTAAGAATTGAAGAAAAAAAAATAATTTCGAAATGAAGTATGCAGTGGAGAAATCAGAATTGCTGCGGTAGTCTCTAAGGTAGAATTTTATGCTGAAATATATCTTCTGTGTTTAATGAATTAATGGTGAAATAAATAATCTTGCAGTGTACTCGACTGAATATAAAGTCTTCAATAGAAAAAAATTAAATAGTTTTAAGTGTAGAGAAATGAAAGGTTCATAATTGAAACACGGGTCTGGTTGTTCCTCTAAGCTCCATTTTTTCCTGTGATAGTTTAGGTCTCAGTAATGTGATATAATGAAATACACTTCGATAGATGGACTGGTTCGATTTCACAGAATATCCAAATATTTGACCCACACAAAGATTGTAATCGATGAAATGATTAATCGCATTGCTGTATGCGGTTTACCCAGAATCAAACCTGGTCATGGTACTTGCAAGGAGACTGGAATAGCAATTCACACAAAATAGTTGTTCATATTACATCACAAAAAGAAATAAGCTATCTTCAGTGGCGGTCATACTGGAAAAGACTCAGCTTGATTTTGCTAGCGAAGTGAAATGTCAAGGTATTTTCTCATATCACAAACTTACCTGGAACACTCATCTCGAAACGACAAAATGAGGAGGTCATACGAGCGTTATGGACATACCATAGCAGACCTATCATCACATACGCGTCACTAGTATGGCGGCCAATACTAAATAATGGCAAGGACAAGTCTTGCTGCACAAAATACGAAATACAGGCTTCAAGAGGTCTTCAGAGACTACCTTAAAATCCTACAAGAATTAGGAGAGTTGGCTAAACCAAAATACTAAATTACACTAAGGTTCGACTTCAACAAACGGTTGTGATAACAGAAGTGATAATCCAAGATCGTGGGAATCAGGTAAACCTCAGCTACAGAATCTTTCCATAGACTGGTATGCGAACGAACCCAAACTAGATATAACAGTGGGAACAGATATCCATTGATTGGAATATAAGATCTCGTTGGCGGTAGATATAAGCCCAGCTACCTTTCAGACAGAACAATGTGTCGTTACATATTCTCAGACATGTCATGTATAGTGATGTGCTTTAGTACTTGAGTCAGTACTAAAGCACATCACTGTATATACATAGTACTCAAGGTTTTAAGGAACTTCATCTTTAGGTCCAAGCTAACGTCGAACTGTCTGCTCACACTCAAAGCTCTGGACCAAAGGAACATAGTTACATTAACGTGGATACCAGGTCGCTGGGGATGTGAGGATAATAAAACTGCCGATGGCCTTGCAAAGGAAAACATTGAGTTTCGATTTACTGCAGCCAGTTGCATTTGGAATCACAGCATTTAGGAGGACATTAAACTTTTTCAGAAGCTTATAAATAAATTGGACTTAAAAAAAGGACTTATACCATATAGACTTATATTTTGAAAATTGACAACTCTAGCACTATCACGCCAAATTTGAGATTTCCGACTTAAAGTTTGACGTTCGACGTAAACCTACTTATAGAGTTATGATATAGGGTGTCTCAGCGAGACCGTTCATTAGAAGTTTATGGGGTTCTGGCCAAAATATAAATTTGAAAATTCAGAATCGTATGTAATCTATTGTGTTCTCTTCACTTAAAATATTTTTAGATTTGTAGCACTTCCGGTTATACCAGAAGTCGCTGTCTACTTTGTTATTTTTAATGGAACATCCTGTATATTTTTGCACCCAGGAAGTATACCATGAACTCACCTTAATGTTCGCAGACAGGTGGATAAGACGGTTAGCTCGAGGTACATATGAAAAGACACTTGAATTGCAAATTAGTATGCAGTCGTATTGTGTATAAATATTCCATGATCGATGAGCTTGTTAAATTGTTCAACAGTGAATACAGTGCGTAATTTTTTTCTCATAATTTAAATTAAATTCTAAATTACATGCATACGCCACTTGTATGTGCATCGAATTTGCCACGTCTAGCAATAATATAAAGGCATTTGATGGATAATTAATTAATTATTAATTTAATAATTTTGACAAATAATAAATAAAAAAACTTGAGAACGCATATTTTCCATGGCAGCCTGAATAAATATCGATGAATTGTGAGTGCATTTTATTAAAAATCCATAATTACCTCGTAAACTTTCAGGTACAGGATATGTGTGTTGTAAAAGATGTAAAATGAGACGCCGAATATGACTAAGTAATAAAATATGGGGGTGCTATTTGAAAACATTAAGTTATAGTTCTTCAAAATGTCGAAAAGTTAACGTGCCAAAGTAAAATACTACACCATGTAGGCAGCCGTTCTCGGGGCTAGAATATACTCCAACATGTTGCTTAAGCATATTATGATTTCTAAATTGATATCTGAAAAATTGAGTGTTCTCTGAATTTTTGAATAAATGCCCGCTATAGGAATTTTTTTTAGAAAAAATTAATAAGTAAAAAACGCCCGCTAGAACTCCATAAACTTCTAATGAACGATATCGCTGAGATACCCTGTAGACGAACAATTTTTGTATTGTTTGCAGTGATTAAACAAATTCATCTTGTCCAAAAAGTGGAATTGAGTCGTGAGCCGGGGCCGGTTATTTTTTACAGCTTCAAAGATGGATTTATCTCAACAAGAATGTATCGATAGCTTAATTCGACTTTTGGCGATGAAACACTTTCAAAGATCTCTGTATATCGGTGGTATAGAATCGTGGCCGTATTTCGATCACGGACGAATTTAGTGAAGGTCGTCCAGAATCGGATATTGTACCAGAAAAGAATTGATGTGAACTGATTTTGCTCGTCATATTATTTACCTTAAAATTAAGACATCTTTGCGCGTTAGTATGACGCGCATCAATAAGATGTTACATGAATATTTAGTAGGAAAAAAGATTTGTTCGTGATGGATTCCAAATTAACTCGTCTTAATTGGTGCAAGAAAATGTTGAAAAAAAAACGATCGTTTGGGTTTTCCAAGATGAGCCACATCCCCTAAAAATTACTCGCGCACGAAGCACATCAAAGGAAGGTCAATTCTGAATGGTACACAACCATTTGTTTGTCAGTGTTGAAATAGTGGTGTAATATGGAGAAAGAAACGCCAACGAAGGATTATCCTGCACCACGATAATGTGAGCTCTTATACACTGCTCGACAAAAACTTAGACGCGATGATATGTTGTATGATATGAAATGAAAAACGCACTTTTACTAAACATGTAAAAATAATTTATTTATAATATGATTAATAAACATAAAATAAACCTAAATTTTCTCATAAACTTAAATAATAAAACTGAAAATATAACTTATACATTTTATATGAATTTTTAGCGCGACAAAAAATTAGACGAGCTGACATTATTTTTGAAAAGCAGATAAAAAAAAGGTCCTAATAGTGTGTTGATCCACCTTTATTCTTAATTACCTCAAAAATTCTCTTGGTAATAGATTTGAACAAAGTTTTAATATAATCTTGCGGAATATTATTCCATTCCGTTATTATGGCGTCCTTTAATTCATCAACGGTCATGTACTGACGACCATCGGCGTACACACGACGGGATAACTCACTCCACGCGTTTTCAATAATATTTAGGTCCGGAGACCTCGGCGGCCATACCAAAGTTTCAATTTCTTGTTCTTCAAACCAGGATAAAATTGCTTTTGCTTTGTGTATTGGAGCGTTGTCTTGCTGGAAGATGAAACTTCCGCCAGCCCATTGCCTTCCAAAAGGTATAATTTGTGAAATTAACAAGTCTTTATATTTGGCCGCAGTCATTTTATTGCTACAAAACACTATTTCACTTTTTTCTGTGATTCCAAGTGCCGCCCACACCATGATTGATCCTCCACCTAATTGTCGTTTTATTCTAGTTCGCGGTTCTTTTCTTTTGTCACAATAATAATAACCGTATCCATCGGGACCATCCAAATTAAAGCGTTTTTCATCAGAAAAAAGCACTTTTTCCCACTCTTTTCGCCAAGACATGTGGTCTTCTGCGAATTTAAGCCTTGTTTCTTTATGTCTTGCGGTTAATGGCGGTTTGCTTCTCATTTTTCGACGTCTAATAAATTTGGAATTTTTTATTATCCGCTGTATGTTACGCACATTAGTACGTACTCCTGCCCGTTCAGCGATAACACGCGCAGATGCCGATGAATGCGAAGCAGCCCGTAATATGGCCCGCTTATCCCTCTCGCTTACGGCTCTCGGACGCCCCTGACCTTTCGGTTTCCCGTAATTATCGGGATCTTTTAAAAAATTCCGTACACAATGGTCACTTCGTTTTAACCGACGAGCGATTTCCTTCTTTGACACCCCATTTTCGTACCACGCCAAAACTTTTCCCCTTTCTATTAACGATAACTGTTTCCGTCGTCCCATATCTTCTACTTTACACAACAACGCAACAATTGTAATAAAATTGATCTAATAACAATCTTCTACAAGAACATGCATCGAACTAAAATTATTTTGGAATAAATAAGATTATAAATACGCAGCGTCTAAGTTTTTGTCGCATTTAATTTCATGTAATTTCTTAGAAACCCTCATTTACTACCTGCAGAGTTGTAAACAGAATATCTCATATTGAAAATAGGTTATACAGAATACAAGCATTTATGACCCTAATCCGTATTAAAAGAAAGTGTTGTGAATTTGAGTTTTGCATTTAATAGGGATCGCGTCTAAGTTTTTGTCGAGCAGTGTACATCTCGTACATTGGCTCAAACAATCGCCTATTTGGCAAATCAAAATATTGAATTGATAGGTCACACATCGTATAGCCCTAATTAGGTACCAATCGACTTCACTTTACTCCCTCTTATCAGAAATAAATTGCGTGTCCAGCCTTTTTTAACGGCTGAAGAAGCCGTTGTTACATTCAGCAGATGATAAACATTAACCAATACCCAAATCTCTCTTAGATTCAGAAAGATTCCATTCCTTCCAACTTCTCTAAAAGTAACTTCAATTTGTGAAATCGATAATTTATACAAAATTAGACAAAAAGTATAAATTCGATATTAAAATTAACAATTAAAGCTTATTAATTAATTTAACTGAATATTAGGAGACTTAAATTATCTTTTCTTCTGCTAGCCAGAGCTGTCTTGTGTTGTTGTTGCAAATGTATTGCTTTCATATGGAATCAGCTACTTAAAATTAATATTTACTGAAGCTATTCACTTTTTTTCCATCTGCCAATACAATGCAGTTGAGATTTTGAAATGAAAAACAGATTAGCACTAAAATATCTGAGGGTATACTTAATTTAAACCTGGTTTTCAGTAGCATAAATACGTAAAATAAGTTTGTCGGTAAAAATGGTAGATTTATGAAAAAAAAAGCGACACTGAAGGAGCGGCGTATTTATTTGACGCAGTTGTAGAGGATAAAGAAGGCAATTTGTGGTTGAGCTTGCGCTGAATTTCAAAGCTCTCTTTTATCTTCGAGGAAAGCGGGCAATTTATGGCTGTATTTTTCAATGTGGAGTGTTCTTGATGCGCAAGATTTCAGAAAACACCGTGTATACTTTTAAACGAAACAGGTCAAAGCGTGATATTACGATTGAGCGAATATCATCTCTAAGGTTTGTAAACGTTAAATAAGTTTTTATTGCATATTGTGCCTGATACGTTTCCATGTTTTATTAAAAGTTGACAAAGCAGGAAAAACCTAGAAGAAGAGAGGGGAAGAACAACGTCGATAAGGTTTACAAACGATGTCGACAGTAACGGTGGAATTCTAGGTATTCTCCCTTTAATATAGCTGGCATATTTCACTTATTGTAATTCCCATAAACTTTCATGAAATTCACGGAAAACAAAAGCAAAAAGGGGATATGCCTGTTTCTGTGAACGAACCAGAACTAATATAAAAGATATCCATATGATATCGAACATCCCTTGAGCTATAGAATTCTCATTTGTACCGTCATTATTTTTTCGTTTACGCTGGTTATCAGAAAAAAAGAAATCTCGTTGAGTACAAAAAAATAGGATTATGAATGTGTAAACCTAAGCATGAATTTTCCTCTGAGATCTGAAACAATGTATACTGTTTCTATGTTTTTTATTTCTTTGAAAGACGGGAATAGTGCGGTTTCATGATCAGATAATCGGTGATTTAAAATTAAAGAAAAATCAAGAAGACCGAGAAGACTTTGTACCTAACGCAGCTTTTTACTGTGTTTTAAATATAGGGTGTCTCAGCGAGAAAATTACGGAGTTCTGGCTAAAATATTAATTTGAAAATTAACCGGTTAATAACCGTGCCGATTGATAACCGGCACGATTATTAATCGTATCGGTCATTAGAAATTTTTACGTCTTAATTAACTTATCTAAGACGTTTCTGGTTTTAACTTGATTTTATCAACCGTTATACATTATACAGGGGAAGTCCTATTACTAGTTTATGACATTTAAAAGTACTTGTATGTAGTACGCATACAAGAGAATATTTACTTCCTTTTCAACACCTTCAGACACGTTTAAAAATTCGCGGCAACACTGTTTCTTCTCGATATCATCCACTAAGTTAACTAACAATGTAAACCAATTCCCTAGCAAGAATTTTGGAGGCAGCATCTTCTTTGTTGCAGGGTAAAACAAGCGGAACAAATAAGATAAAGATGACAAATTGCTATGCCTTATCAACGGAGAAATGTTTTCTCCAACTTAAAAAACAATAACAGCAAAACTCTTATCAGCTATCGTAATTTAATAGAGCGTTTTATTTAATCGTGTAATGTAATTTTAAACGCTAACGGATACATTTCTGGATATTAGCTTTTTCATACAGCCAACTCAACCGACCATTCTGCGAGCTTTTATCGTTACGATTATTATCACGACGATCGCAGAGCTCTTGTTCCCGTCCTATACTTGTCATTATAATACGAAACACAAAACCGACTATAACGAGCTATCTTTTGTCCTGCGCTTTTGTTTTAATTTCATCTCAAATTAAATTTTATTGCCGGGGCTTATTGCGTATAGATACGGAAATGCAGACGAGACGGGTATTGCTGGATAAGAGACAGTCTTCGGACTGAGCTAGGTAACAGGTTTAATCTTTAACGGGCGATTGCTTTATATGTATGTACAGAAGATGAAAATTAGGAAAACGGAAAACGAGCGACTGGAATGATAAAAAAATATAATTCTGGTAAAATCACATAAAGTAAGCCTCTGGTTTCTGCTATGTTACGTTGGGAGTTTCTCATATTCTCTAATCAAATTTGTTTTTCTTCGTCTCAAGGTCATGTGATAGAAGTTAATTGGGATTGTGTTTCAACGCCCACTATGCTCTCGTTTCCCTCGCCTGAACAACTTGATCCCTCGTTAATACGCAGATGCGAACACAAGATTTAATATTTTCTAAGATGGAAATATAATTCTATTTAATGTGTAGGTCTCCCCACTAGTAACTATAATGGGATAATGCTAATCCAATAAAACTAGAGCGCCTAGAAAGTTCAAATTTCGGTATTAATCGTAATGAAATCTTTCAATACCGGCTAAATATTCTCACACACTTTCCAGGTCAATCCATACATTTTCTTTTCTCTTCCTTTCTCACGCATCCGTAGGTTTTATACACACATTTTCCTTCCGATAACTTCTTCGATGATACTGGCTGAAACGACGTTAGTTTCGAAACGTTTGACTAAATCGTAAGGGATTCCCAACGGTCCAGTGGAAATCCCATCAAAAGAAATGGAAGAGAAAAACCTTTCTACTGTTAATTAATTTCTGTGTTGCTCTCGGCAAGACTCGAATACAAGTTTGATTGAGAACTTCTAAGCTTAACACATCCTTTGTCCGTTTCGTGAAGCCTTTGCAGTGAGATTTAATTAACCGGAGCAATTCTAAGAATGTAATTTTCTTTGTTTCGTACTTCCTAAGAGTAGAGCAGATATACTTAGCCCCATATAAAAAATTATCCTCTCCTGTGCGATGTTAATATATGAGAAAAGTAAGTGGAATAATGTACTACGAAGAGTATTTATGAGCTTTTCGTTTGGATTAGCTGTGAGATAAATCGATGATGGCATGCACTGTAAGCGTTTATTTCTTGTTTTGTAACAAAGTTACTTTTGGAATTATGGGATTTATTTAAATTTGAAGTAGGCGCTTTGTTATCCAAAACTCAAACCGGCTTTCTGTGAACGCTCCAAACATTAAAGCTGACGCGGTTTCTTTGATAGTTTGTTTATTTTACAGTATAGAGAAAAAAGTTTCACATAAAAGTTGTCCCTATTTAAACGACGCATAGCTAGAAAATATTTTCAAATACAGAGGGTGCCCCAATTATAGAAAAAGCGCATGTAACTTTATTATTTTAAATGGATCACCATATATATTATATATTTTTTAGATTCTACATGATATTCTAAGTAACTTTTATTAAGACCTTCCTAGACCTATTGTTGTAATAAAATGGACAACTTTATCTTACTGTCTATTTATTGAATACACAAACTTGAACAATACATAACTCAATCTTAACTGCTAAATCTCACAGCTAGTACTTGCTACTATATCACCATGCAATATTACCAACTATATGAAAATAAAATACAGAATGTACAGTGAAGTACAACGTATACTTAACAGTCCTACTTACATTTGTATTTTTATTACATTAATCTCAACATATCTCTAAACTTAACAAATTTCGCTTTACACAAGGACTTAGTTAGTATATCAGCAATATTATTTTCTGAGTCTATCTTCAATACATCAATTTTACCCTTTTCATAATTTTCATTTACAAAATGATATTGCACTTCGATATGCTTAGAGTTTTTAGTAAAATTGCCGTGTTTTGCTATATTTAACGCACTTGAATTGTCCTCATACACTTTGATAGGTTTACTTATATTTACATGAAATGTTTCATTTAACAAAGCACTTACAAAATTTATATCAGTTACTGCTTCTGATAAAGCTATATATTCAGCGAATGTTGAGGATTTAGTAACGCAGTTTTGTTTATGTGATTTCCAGTATATGACATTATTAAATAACCTTATCATATACCCTGATGTAGATTTTCTATCAATTGTGTCACCCGCCCAATCAGCGTCCACTAAACAGTCCATAACGTCGCACTTATCATTTTTGTTATACTTTAGTCTTAGGTCTTTTGTTAGATATAAATACTTTAAAACTCTGACTGCATATTTAAAATGTGTTTCGTCATAACAGTTTTGAAACCTACTTAAGTAATTGACTGAAAAAGCAATATCGGGTCTGGTACCTGTACTTATATATAAAAGCTCACCGATTAAGTTCCTATACGTTATTCTCACATCTGCTTCTTTTGCGGGATCCAATTTCAAGTTTACTTCCATTGGAGTCTTATACAACTTCGCATTCTCTAAATTATATTTTTTTGCCAAGAACTCAATATAATTTGTTTGGCTTAAATCCATCTTATTTGTTTTGGGGTTATAATCGATGTCTATTCCTATGTAGTTACTTACCGTTCCCATATCTTTCATTTTAAAACGATTTGACAATTTTTGTTTAATCTCATCAATCCTTTTTTGATCCCGACTACATATTAGCATATCGTCCACGTATAGTAGAATATAAATGGATTCATTATCTTTATGACTCATATATAGGCAGTAGTCATAATTGCTTCTCTTAAAACCTAATTCCTCCATAAATTTGTTAAAACACTCATACCAACATCTAGGACTTTCTTTTAGGCCATATAATGATTTTAACAATTTATACACACAATTTGTACCGTCTTCGTAACCTCTCGGTTGATTAACATAAACTTCCGATTTTATTTGACCATTTAAAAAAGCCGTTACTACATCCATTTGTTCTATATTTAAACTATTTTGACAACAATAAGAAAGTAAGATTTTCAATGTTTGCATTTTGACAACTGGTGAATAAAAATCTTCTACCTGTTCTTCCTGTTGGAAACCTCTAACTACTAATCTGGCTTTAAACACGTTTTCATTTTTCTTCCCAAAAATCCATTTGACGTCTATTACTTTTTTGTTTTTTGGTCTTTTTACCAGTGTCCAAGTTTTATTTCTTTCTAGGCTTTTCATTTCACTGTCCATAGCATCTTTCCAATCTTTACTTTCTTGACTTTCTATTGCCTCCTCAAACGTATTTGGTGTATTTACTCCACAATAATTAACATACACATATTGATTTACAAAATCTGCATTTACATACTTGCTATTTGGTTTTCTTTCCCTTGATGAACGTCTAGGATTAATTTCTTCTTCTTCACTCTCTGCATCATTTTCAATTTCCTCTTCTCTGTTGCTTGTTCTGGTTTTTCATCTCTGTAGTTTTTATTTTCTTTGAGTCCCAAGTCACTGCTGTCATCTGTTTCATTATCGTCAAAACCTATACATTTTATATCTTCTTCTACTATATCCACGTGTCTAGCATTTATAATTCTATTATTTACTAATACTCTATAGCCTACTTCTGTGTATCCTAGTAATATACCTAACTTAGCCTTATCATCCCATTTAGACTTTCTTAATTCTTCTGGTATCTTCACAAAAACTCGACTCCCGTACAATTTTAAATATTTTGCATCGGGTTTAATACCAAAAAATATTTCATATGGTGTTTTTGGTTCGTCAGTATTAGCAAGTATTCTATTTTTCAAATAAGCTGCTGCCATAATTACTTCTGGCCAATAAGTATTGCTTACTTTTGCCTCATGTAACAAACATCTAGCCATATCCATAATTGACCTGTTGAACCTTTCTGCAACTCCATTCAATTGGTGAACATAAGGTGGGCATGGGATTATACGTATCCCCTTTTGTCTAATAAACTCATAAACATGTGAGTTTAAGTACTCTTACCATTATCACATATCAAGTTTTTTACTCTTTTATCTACCAAATTTTCTACTAAGTTAACATAATCTACAAAACATTTATACACTTCTGACTTTGATGTAATACAATACACTTTAGCTAATTTACTGTAGTCGTCTATAAACGATAAAAAGTATCTCTCGCCATTGTTCCCTACTGTAGCATGTGGCCCATTTAAATCAGTATGAATAGTTTCTAAGATTGCGTTTGACCGTTTCCTTTTATTTTTGAAAGGTAAGTTATGCATTTTATTTTTAATACATATTGCACATTTCATAAATTCAGTTTCTAATTCTTTTGGTATGCCAATTAACAATTCATTTTTACATAAAGTATTTAAATAATTAAAGTTTACATGACCTAATATGCGGTGCCATTTCTCTTTTAATGTCATTTTTCCTTCACTTTGATTTTTTACATAATTAATATTTATTTCGTTTTGGTTCCTAACAACAAAACTTGTCATATGGTACAAGTTATTTTCCTTCTTTGCAATTGCTATTAATTCTCGATTTTGATTAAAAATTTTTGAAATATTACCAAGTGAGACAATTTTATTCTTTTTAGTTACCTTAGAATAGCTAATAAAATTTTGTTTCATATCTTTTACATAAAAAACATTATATAAAGTTATTCCATTTCGTTTACTGTAAGTTTCAAATACTGTGTTTATTCTACCTATTTTTGTAGCTGCTAGCATACGACCATCACCTAATTTTACATCTACTGGTGTTTTTAAAACTACAAACTCATCAAACAATGTATCATCATTAACAATATGATCGGTACAACCGCTATCAAGTATCCACTCTATTTGGTCTTTAGCTAATCTATTTTCATGTCTAACTTCTGATGTATTTACTGCCGCAATAAAAGAATTACCGTATATGTGTTGTTGGTGCTGTTCCTTGTGTTGACCTTGATGAGATGACCCTGTATTTGTTGCTCCTCGGTTGGTGCCCCTGCTGCGATTATAACCATGTTGATATCCCCTACCACGAGATGATCCTGGATGATGCTGTCCACCATATCTTCGTTGTCCAGTACCATGAAGATTATAACAATCCTTTTTAAGATGACCAGGTTTACCACAATGGAAACATTTTCTATTTGCTTCTGCAGAAAAAGTATTTGATTTTGTATAATTCGTCTCAGTTTTCTCATCTTGATTTGCCAATTCGACTGATTTTAGTTTTATTTTGCTTTTTAAATATTCAACTGTTCTATCTTCCTCGGACAATACATCTATTAAATCACCCATATAACTGTATGTAGATGGCAGTGCTTTTAACATATACCGTAATTTTTCTTGTTCGGAAACTTTTGCTCCTGCCACTTTGAGATTATTAACCGCTTTCTCAAACTCGTCAAAGAATAACGTTACTTCCGGGAAATTTTTTAATTTGATGCTTTCTAACTTATTTCTGCATACTATTTGTAACGCAGTCGATTCTTTTAAGTACATTTTGTCAAATTTATCCATAATTTTGTATGCTGAATCAAGATCACCGACATATTCCAATTGTTTGTTCGAGATGGCGCTATATATATAATTGGTAGCCTTAATATCGGCTTCTTGCCATGCTGCATTTTCATCAGTATCTTCTTGTTTCCTTGTTACTACATCTTTGCATTTCTTAAATTCCAAAAATTTTAATATTCTCTTCTTCCAATTCGAATATTCACTCCCGTCAAATATTGGTATAGTAATGTCGTCCATTTTCATATACGCCATTTTTAATTTTTTCGTTTTCCTATCTTAATGCTTTTCTATCACTTTCTTTTTCCGTCGATTTTCAATTAACTACGTTCTGCTACCATGTTGTAATAAAATGGACAACTTTATCTTACTGTCTATTTATTGAATACACAAACTTGAACAATACATAACTCAATCTTAACTGCTAAATCTCACAGCTAGTACTTGCTACTATATCACCATGCAATATTACCAACTATATGAAAATAAAATACAGAATGTACAGTGAAGTACAACGTATACTTAACACCTATGTGCTGTTTTTTCAAGAAAATAAATATTTTATCAAAAATTTCGCAATTGCAGCGCTCTGGTTAATGAGCTGTAGGATGAAAACTAAAAAAGGTAGAAAATTTTAGTTTACGTAAATTGATACGTCTTGAATTGCTTTACTATTTCCAATATTAACATGTACGGATCCATTTGTTGACATACAGTTACTGACGTCAACATTTGGAAACATTTAAATGCCAATAACTATGTTTTTTTTTTTTAATAAGACACCTATTCTTAGAGGGTTGGATGTAAAACTAAATTCTCTTTCTTTTTATATAAGAATGTACCCATTTATCTTGAACCGTTTTAGAGAAAAATGTATATTTCTTCTGCTACTGTCAAAAAAACCACTTTAATTTGCACGAACAACTACGTAACAATAATATGACAGATTATATTTAATAACCATTTGTACCATTTGTTCCATTTAATATAAGAAAGTTACATACGCTTTTTCTATAATTGGGTCACCATGTATTTTTGAAAATATTTTCTAGCTATGCGTCGTTTAAATAGGGACAACTTTTATTTGAAACTTTTTCTAGATACTGTAAAATAAACAAAGAAAACCGCGTCAGCTGGGACACCTGTATAAAAAGGGGGATTCTAAGTGTCTAATTATAGAGCCATTAGTTTGCTCTCTTCTTTCTTGAAAATCATTGAGTCAATTGTTACGAAACAAATTACATATTTTTTTTCAAAGAATAATGTTTTGTCATGATGTCAACATGTGTCAGGACTTTTCGTTGATTTTTTGCGAGCCTTTGACTAAACCATCGGCTTCTTTTGGAAAAGTTGTATAGATATGGTATCCGTGATGTGGATTTGGACTTTTTTCAATCTTATTTTTTCAAATAGGCTGCAGACAGTAAAAGTGAGGCAAACTATAAGTGATACTCACCGGGTCGAGTAAGGAGTCCCACAGGGATCAATTTTGGTGCCTCTCCTTTTCGTGATATACTGCAGCATTATTGACAACTAATCTTGTTATAATGGGAGCATGATGTACGTCTGGAGGTAGAGATTGAAGCAAAATCCCAATAAAACAGAGACAACTTGCTTGAATGATAAGAACTCTATCTATGTCCGTTAAATTTCTCCACTGAACAATGCCATACCGCAACAAAGAATGAATATTTGCCTAATACAAACTCAAAAGTACTTCCTTATTACAGTGGTATGACACAAATTTCAAGCAATAGCAAGCCCTGGATAGCCGTTGACAAAGAGAATCTAGGTGATTTTTAAAATTCAAGTTTGAATAAAAAATTATGCCGAGTACTTTTGCTTCTGTAGTCATAGCAAAACAGTGATTCATGATACTATGATTACGCTCACAATTGCTTATCCTGAAAGATACTACCTGAGTTTTTTCAATATTTAAGTGTAGGTTATTCTCAGCAAAACCATATTTTTATATTTTCATAAACATCAGTCAAACGATCAAATAGAATATCGCGATCTTCATATGCCAATAAGACACTTGTGTCGTCTGCATGTCAGGTCAAATAAACCTCACCAAAACGTGACACAAAGTTACCGAGATCATTTGCATACACTGTAAACATAAAAGCCCCCCAAATTGACCCTTGAGGAACTCCTTGAATCAAATCAATTGAATCACTTAGGGTAAATTGATTTACTCTTACTAGTTGTTGCTGATCAGTAAAATATGATTTAATGAGCTGTAAGGAATTACCGCGTATACTGTATCGAAAAAGTTTAGAGAATAGGACGTCGTAATTGACAGAATCAAAAGCTCGGAAGTAATCCAGAAACAGACCCAAAACAGATGAACCCTTATCCACTTCACGTACCAAATCATAACGAAATTCGCTCAGGGCAGTGTCAACTCCCTTCCCTTAACATACCCCTCAAAATTTGATATTTAATTATTTTCAATAAGTTATTTGAAATGCCGTCAACACAACATGAAGTAGATGATTTAAGAGTAGTTATAAGACTTGAAATCTCCTCAGTCGTAACAGGGAATAGAAAAAGGAAGTATCGCTCATAAGAACATTGTTATTTAAAAAGTTTACGTCCACTGTAAAATTCGTCGAACTGTTAAGAGAATCAAAATTAACATTAAGGGCATTTGCAACCTGCTTATCTGACATTTTTACATTAATTTTTCTCTCGATATGGAGTTACCCTTTATTCGAGCATTTAGAATTTTGTTATCATTGAATCGTTTTCGTTCTTTGATTAGAATTTGATTATAATTCTTACTTACCTCGGCGCTTAAAGAGCAAAATTCTATATACTACTTGGCTAGTTCGTTATACAACTGAACATCTTGCTTCATTCTTAAAACTTATGGACTTATGGACAACTATTATCAGAATACAAACCAATCATGGAATATGGGCGGACTCTCTACCTAGATGGTGGGGTACACAGGCAAATCGTGAGTCATATCGTGATGGAATGTCACAACCGGGCATGTGAGCGAAATAAATTGTTTTCATTCACTCCAGTAAAGAGAAGGCAAACTAACTAACTAACGAATAAAATTCTGATAATATATCTACAATGTAGTTGAAAGCTAGTTTTAAACGGCTTGATCACTCATTTTGTTTTTTTCCAAATTTATAACTCTTCTAATTGATAATGAGCATTAAGAAATAACCTTCCCTAACCTTCAGAAAGTTTCAAAAACAATATTGTCTACTTTTTACTACATCATCTCTCAGGTAAAATAATTATGAACAGATTATAAAAAAATAGAAACGTTTTCATTGCAGACCTCTTACTAATCCTTTTTACCTCTAATGATTTACTACTGGTTTAAAACTAATTTTACGGGTCATAAACTTTCCATATCTGTAATAAACCTCGTGTATGCTCTAGATAAATTGATGTTACTTCGAAATTCCATTTGAAATGACAGAAACGTAATCTGCATCGAATCGAACAACTAAGTCCTGTCTCCCTGGAAATTAATTAATCCTTCACAAACGAGAGATGTATGTATACTAGGAAAATACCTTAGCATTAATTCAGAGGCACTCTCGATGACGTCTTTACATGAGTAATCCGATATAATGTGTAAATGTGTCTCACACGTCCGTCAAAGTGACCTGTGTACTTCCAATATTCAGGTTAATCACGTACGTTGGCTTCGCTGGACTTGCTACCGAAATTAATTGACAAGTACCAGGAGTGCTTCTCAATAGGTATCCGGTCACAATGAAGTACCAACTTCGCTATGTGAACGGCTCTATATTACCCTAAACGCTCATTTCGTGTTCGAGATAATATCGCACACTTCAATTAAACAGGGAAACTTTAATGATGTAATTAAGGTGTATCAATTAAAAATTTCCGACATAACATTGTCGTGTTAAATATCAGAATACATGTTTAATTACGGTTATTACATCTAAGTGAATTGAAAGTTCGTTGTTAGGTTTAAGCCTAGACAACTACAGAATAAAATCAATGTAAACGCTCGCTGTTGATTTTCGATTCCTTTTTAGATTATAGTATATCCCTTATAAATGCTATTTTACATATTATTCTAATAAATAGTCTTTAGCCATGTTGGTTTGGCTCTGAAATAATTTGGATTAACGGTATTAAACACAACCGACCTATTTCCGTGGCTGGCTTTTTTTTAATTTTTGAAAGAGTCTTCAAGAATCAAATACACCAATACTTCAAGTCAAACTCACTGTATAGCCCCTCTTAATGCTTTACGACCTTACGAAAGTTTTTGACTGTGTCAACCATCAAATTCTTGTTGAACAATTAAGATATTATAACTTTATGGTATTGGGCTTGTTCACTCGTTTCTTACCGATTGATTCCAACGTGTTAGAATTGGCAAACGTAGGTCTGGTATGCGTGAATTGAAGTATGGCATATCGCAGGGATCTGTACTCGGCTCCTGCTTATTCTGATTTACATTAACCACAGTAATTCATTCTAGTAAGTGTATCAATGAACTGGGTGACTGTCTTGCGGATTGAGCGGATATTATGAGGGATTGGATTTGGCTGTGTATTGACATGAATAAATATTATTATTATTATATTTTTGTTCTTTTTTTGGAAAGTAATTGGGGCGGGCATTGTTTATTTGACAAGGAGAAGAAAATGACGTCAAAATCATATCATCTTGTTTTGTCGGGTAATTCATCAAGCATGCTTAAGTTGTGTAAGAACACATAAATTTCCTTTTAATGTACGAGTATTCATTAAATGTGTTCTGTTGTTACTTTTTGATTATACAGGCTGTTACAAATTTGTGGTTCACCATTGGCATCTCGAAAACGGTAAGAGATACATCTAGGATGTATAAAGAACAACGTTTCTACCTAATTTACCAATCAATGTTCTATCTGGTTGACGTCTTTATGGATAATGCTGCAAGTAAATTTCGCTCGCTGTTACTGTGTTGTTATTATTATAATAAAGTTGTAACATGTCACGTTCTTATGCGTTGTTTTCTTTATTTAAATAGGTTTAAAACTAATTGCATTTGAGTTAAACAGTAAACAAGCTAAACTATGCGGGGATATGTCAAAACGTTTAATTTTTGTCGTCACAGCACACCATATTTTTCTTAGCACTGTTATTTTTAACATTTACTGCATTTATAGCCATTTAATTTTCTTTAATGAGGATGACATGAAAAATATCAGAAAAAAAATGATCTATAAGAAAAAATAAAGTTGACGTTGGTCAAAGCGAGACGAAACGCTTCAAGCAACATCTAATAACACCTTCGTAAACAGCTCAAAAAAGTGCCTGTAGGATGTATTAATCTTCCTTTGATCGCTGCAATAATAACTTCAGAACAGAAGAAAAAAGAAAAATGTGATTTTCGGAAATATTTCAATAACTACAAACATAGAAAAAAAGTTTAAGCGGATTATTGTTCAGCAGCAAAAAACGCAACTTAGCCCCGATTTAAACAACTTTGTATCTCTTACCGTTTTCGAGATCCCAATTGTGACCCTCGAATTTGTAACAGCCTGTATACAGTTGAAAAACTCAGTTCTTTAAGTGAAAGGACTCAATTAAAACGGGTCGATAGCCGCAGTCGTTAGGCGGCTGACTATTGTTGTGGCTGAACGATAGTGGCCGGGTTTCAATTCTCTGGAAGGACGGTGACATTTTTTCAGAGAGTTGAAATACGGATCGACTTACCATTTGTTGTTGGAGCAAAGTGATTAACAGTGCGGCATTGTAAAAGACGGTATGATGCCGTCACAAAGCCAATTGAATACGATTTACATACCCGAAATCTTACGGAGTCACTGCAACTAAGCATCCACCACACATAAAAAATAATTAAAAAAAGCATATATAAAACGAAATTTTACAGTAACTTTTTGTTGTTGCCGAAATCGATTCCAGAGTTCGAGGTCACAAAATGTCCAGGTCATCTGTTTTCAAAATCGTTTAATAAAAACTGAAAAAGTATCAGCAGGTAATTTAACATTTTATTTGCGTTTTTTTTACCCCTTATAAATAATAACATTTTTAGTTTTGACTCTAGTTGGGAGCATCCTTGCTCCAGTCCCTTCTTTATCGTTACCAACCTAAATTAACACTTTGTACTTCAGACTTGGTAAAATCAGGTGTCTTAGACTCGGAGGTCTAAGGCACGTCTAATTCAGAATCTGAACAATAATAGTCATGCGTTATAACTGTTTTATCATGTTCATTATTACTCACCTCAAGTTGTACAGTCTAGTGGTGTTCCTGAAGGATCTAACCTCGCTTCTTTATTGTTTATTATGTTCACAAATGATTTCACTATCCTGCTCTGCCCTTGCATACGCCGATGACGTTAAAATATTTTCCAGCATTTCCAACCAGGATGATGTTAACATGTTTATTACTGCATACTGATAAGTGTCAGTTATTATCCTTTGCTTTGAAAAGAAATCCTCATTATTTTACATACTTGTCAGATTTGTGGTCACTCACTCACTAAGGTTAGCTACTAATATTAAAGATCTGGGTGTGTTTTTTGATCCCATATAGTAATTTAATCAGCCTATTGAAAGAGTTTGCTTATCTGCTAGGATTCCTCATGAGATCCTCCAAATATTTTAATAATGTTTCATTTCTTAGATTTTTGTACTTGCATTGTTTTGTCCAAATTGAAATATCTCTCTATTATTTGGTTTCCTTTTTATGCCTCACAATAACGGCCACTAGAACGTGTGCAACGTCGTTTCCTCGAGTTTCATTCCTTGAAAATGAATGTAGTGTATCCGCGTCGAGAACTACAATGATATCTTTATTGAAGAATTAACATATTTTGTTAAATATGTATTCGCATTATACTTTATTTGTCCTGTAATTGGGATCACCTGTTGGGCAATAAACATATTATTCTTTATTCGCCCAAAATGCGAATGATAGGTCGATCGGATTTTAATTCTTCGAGAAAAATGTCACCGTCTTTCCGGAGAATTGAAACTCGACTCCTATGGTTCGGCTACAACCATAGTCAGCCGCCTAACCATTGCGGTTATTGATCCAGTTTATTAATTATACGATATTTCACATTTGACATAATTCTATTAATAATAATTATAATAAATATTTATTTATTCACAATTACAATAAACTATTTAAATATGAAGGAAAATACGCGATATTTAATTAAACTAACCAAATTATGTTAAATAACTCTTCATAATATATAGATATGATGTTTGCCAAGCAACTACTAAACTAAATTAACAATCATAATTATTTCAAAAATTCGCTAACACTGATATTGAAATTACGCCGAAATTATATAAAATTTGTTCATATGATTGTTGCAAATAACAATTTGAACTAATTCTAAACATAATTGGTTTTACTAAACCCTCATATATCAGACGTAAACAGGAAACTGCGCAGCTTTTCGTTTTCTCGCTCGGAAATATGTCATTTAAATGCTACATTTCACCAATAGATACATCACTGGTGTAATGATAGAGGGTGTGTGATCGTGTTTGACGCGCTACGGAGTAGTATACCACCTTTTCGAGGAAATGTAAACTCTTCTCTCGATTTCACGCCGATCCATTTCCAGTTTATATCCGGTCTAATAGTCTCCCTACACGTCTATCTGCGGTACTATTAGGAAAAAAGAGATGATAAATTGAAAGTCAGGTGTCATCTAGGTGGGACGCAATATTGTACGTGATGTGGAGCTGTTAATGACAATCTTGTAACCTTTAGTAGTGTCCGAGATTATAGGTGAGACACGTGTATGAAACAGAAAAGAATCTCTTTAGGAAATATAACGCTGTCATTACTATTTTATTTTTAAAACTGAATCAGAATCATTTACATATTTACGTAAACGTCAACTAGGCATGTAAACATAAATGTTGTAACAGTTTTAATCCCCATACAGTACCGAAAACGACGAGGAATCGTAATTTAATTAGCAGATCATTTATATTCAAACCCCGTAGTGTGGCAACTCTTGCGAATGCTCTAATTTCAATTTAAAAGTAGTACCACACACCGAGTGTCGAAATTATATAAGTAACTATTTTATGTAATTCTGAAGTTTGATAATTTGTTCTGTATTCAATTAGTCGCTTCGGTAAACTGGATCATTACGAATACATGTAGTCGCTAAGTAATGTATCTATGGGCGGATTCCTAAATGCATCACCAGGTTAAATTACACTACACGCATTATCTATAAACGAATACACACAGTAAACAGTTACTTTGATCAAATTTTCGATAATGTGATTGTTACTCGTTCTAACTACTAACGGATTGGCCGGATTTTTATACTTTTGACACATTTGATGAAGCATTTAATTATTTTTATAATAAATTCATATATTACTTCAATATATTTTTTCCACTGAAAGATATTACATTTCCGACCAAACAAAATAAATATAAATGGGTGACCAAAGAAGTAAAGACGAGTAGTTACAACTTACACAATTTGTATTACTTACAACTAAAACATCCAGAATTAAGGGGTATTTATCTTGAAATTAAGCGTCAACACAATATCTTGTTACGGTCTACAAAGTCACTATACTTTCCAAATAAAATTCTTAACTCAGATAACCGGAGTCGTGAAGCATGGTCCGTAATATCAAATATTACTGGTAAGAAAGCAAATAAAAATAAAGATATCTCGCTTGTGGTGGGTGACCATCTGGTTGATGATCCTTTGGAGGTAGCTAATACTTTCAATAAATTCTTCGTGAGTGAACCTCTAAATATCGTGAATAATATTGCAAATAATTCATCTACAAACTTGGCCAAAAATAAGGGACGCGGCGGTATTGGTGGTAGTATGTGTGCCTTGCCATTTAGCGAGGAGGAGATGTTATCCATCTTTTCTAAACTAAAGAATAAACATAGTTCGGGTTTTGACGACGTACCTTACGGCATTCTTAAAACGATTCTACCAGTTTTAGTTCATCCCGTAACACAATTAATTAATCTGTCCTTTGAGAGCGGCGTTTTTCCTGCGGTTTTGAAGGTGTCGGTTGTTCATCCGATCCACAAGAAAGATAGAGAGGATGATGTGGCGAACTATCGACCTGTTTCGGTAGCTTCCAGGTTCTCGAAGATATTTGAGTACGCGATGCTTTCAAGGTTGTTAGATCATTTGGAACATAATAATTACATTGTCAACAGACAGCATGGTTTTCGCGTGGGGCACTCCACTATGTCAGCGGTGCACTCCTTCATCAATGATATTGTGCAATCGCTTGATCGTGGTGAGTGCACTATGGGAGTATTTTGTGATCTTTCGCGCGCTTTCGACTGTGTCGATCATTCCATTTTGGTGGAGAAGCTGGAGCTTTGCGGCGTTCGCGGCGTGGTTGCGGAGTGGTTTATTTCGTTTCTTACTAATAGGCAGCAATTTGTTAGAATTTCAGTTAAGTCATCTAAGAACGTCATAAAGAGGGTATCTTCATTGTATCTACCTGTAACCCTCGGAGTGCCACAGGGCTCGATTTTGGGTCCTGTCTTATTTTTGATCTTCATAAACGACATCGTCGATTTCGTTAATTATTCTTTGTATATGTATGCAGATGATACCTCTGCGGTCGTTACAGGAACCGATCCCATAGATGTACAGAACAGAGCAAACATTTTATTGTCCGAATTACATCAATGGTTCTCTAGTAACAATCTGCATTTAAATCTTGAAAAAACTCATTACATGTTCTTTCATACAACAAGATCCAAATTAAACTTTAATGTTAACGTGTCGGTAAGTAATGTCTCTTTATCTTCAAGGAATAATTTGAAATTTCTTGGTATTAATCTTGATGAAACTCTGGATTGGGAGAAGCATTGTGCTAGTGTTATGACTGACATGGGTAGGGCCTGCTACCAGATTAGAATATTGTGTGATGTGCTACCTTTAAACTCAGTTTTATCTTTTTATTATAGTGAAGTTCACTCGAGACTGTCATATGGTATTGCTTTTTGGGGATCTTCCAGCCATGCACACGGAGTTTTTCTCGCCCAAAAACGAATTATAAGGTGCATTGGTAATATCAAAACAGCTCAATCTTGTCGACCCTTGTTTAGTAAATTTAAAATACTTCCCGTTCCAGCGGTTTACATTCTTGACGTTTTAACGTATATATTTAATAATAGAGGTGATTTTATAAAAAATAATGAAGGGCACAGTTACGACACTAGAGGAAAGGATAACTTTAGACACCCCTTTAATAAACTTCTTATAACAAGGCGAGCACCATCTTCTATGGGAGTTCGACTATATAATCTGCTGCCTGAAGTTTTGAAATTGAGTCAGAATGTAAAAATATTCAAAGTTAGGCTCAAAAACATATTGCAGCAAAATTGTATTTATTCCATAGACGAATTCGTGGGCTTGTTTAGTCATTGAACCGCTTTTATATTGTATTGTATTTTGTGTTACCAAAATTTTGACATGCTTAATATACGCGTACGTGTATCCACTAAGCTAAAGAAAAAAAAATAAATAAATAAATAAATAAATAAATAAATCATACAAACAAACATGTTAAAAATTTACTCCAAAAGAATGTAGACCATTTTGAAACAGCGAAAGATAGAACGAAATTTGATATTACTTAGATAGCGAAAATTGATGACGTGTCAATTATTTTGTAAACGTTATAAATTAAGGTAAGAGTCACGTTTTATACATTTCTTTTATAGTCGAAATTCATGGACATCTAGTGATACAACTAATTTTCCTAAAGAGACCTCTTTGTTCAAAAAGAAAATGTCTTACAAAAGAATAAACTCTTACATTTTGGAGAAAGTGTTTCTTGAAAGGGAAAGTCTACGGATTTCTCAGAAACAGAATCCATAAGTAAATCAGAATTCACGACATCTAAATAAGTGTGGGAGACAATTTATTATTAATATATTCGCCTTACATCATAGGGCCATCATAGGGCTTCGTCAGGGCCACTAGATCTTTTATTTTTTAGAGAATTAAGAAGTGATAGATATTTGGCTTCACTGTAAACCAGGAGCATCATAGAACGTGTATTGTGGAACATGTATCCAATGAATATGCTTCTAATTCGTTGGAGATGCTGTTAGAAATATTTTTCGGAGTACCAATGAAAAATCTACTAAAAGTAGAAGCAGTAGTCTTGGAGATTCTGAGACTAGTATTAAATATAAATAGTATTTACATAGATGCAGATAGGAATACTCGACGTTCGTAGTGTTCGTATCTCTCTACGAATTTAATTTTTCGGACAATGTTTGCAATTACTTCTTTCATTAACAAATATTAAGAATATTTTCATTCTTGTAATAGATAAGTAGGTATATGACATATACAGTACAAATCTTGCACCTATGATCGGAACTCGGCTTAATCACTAACTGAATTAGCTATAACAATCAGAATAGTGCTCTCCCAGACCTTTTTGGAGAAGATTTCATGCTCTACAAAAAAAGTCTTAAAAGTTTTTTGATATCTTCTGTCGTTAAGCCTACGCCTGAAAAGAAAGGGACAATTAGGGTTATTTTTGCAATATTTTTCCTTTTTTTGGTGAATCCAGCTTTAACCGTA